>CM076573.1:495504540-496104540 GCA_034641835.2 Pinus albicaulis
TAATGTCCTTGGCATAGGTTTTTTGACTGGAAACTTTGAATCAGGGTTTGGATCAGGAGATAGGGTTTTTGACACTCTATTATGCACTATAATCCTAGACAACTAGAAAACTTTGATTACTTTAGAGGGCTTTAGAAAGGGAGTTTTGAAATCACCATTGCTTGAGGCATTTGGTTAGTAGAAGAAAAGTTTAGCTTACTTGGTGAAACAAGGTGTGAAAGTAGAGGGCTTAGGAAAACATAGGCATAGTGTTATAGGAAGTGATGGCAAACATAGTGATAGTGAGGGACATTGGTCTTGTCTGGGTGATAGATTGGCCCTGATTTGACAGGAAAGTGGGATAATGAAAAATATTTATCTTTGAGGATATTTCTAGAACTCATGTGATTCTTGAATTCTGTTTCTAGAAATCTTGGACAAAGAATTTAGTCATCTAAACAGGTGAAAATTATCATGACTACCGATCACATTACTCTTTAGCATAGAGTAGTAATTCAACTATCGATCAATGTCGATTAATTAATTCATAAAGATAATTCTATTGCAAAATTACATAAATAATTGTTGTACTATTCATTTAAATTAAGCCAATTATACCGTTGTTTCACACGTTCGCTATTAGATTGTTGTTCAATTCAATTCCATTGTTGTTCAGTTTATTTTAGACTACTATTAATCTAACTAATTCTACTTGATTCATATAGATTTCTATTCATTTCATTTAGACTATTGTTTAATTCAATTAGATAGATGCTTAAATCTTGTTGGTCAATCTTAGGTTAAAATCAATCCAAGCCACCCCTCCTTAGGCTATGAAACCTTAGAATTTAGCAAATTCTTCCCTACAAGTAATGGGGAGTAACTATTAGACAACCTCACTTGTGATATATTGTGCTGAAAATCTTTAAATAAGAAGAATTACCCTGTTGATAATTAAAATGAGAAAGCACTAGAGTTGTTGATAATAAGCCATCTCTCGTGAGCCCCAACAATAATGTGAAAATAACATCAAGAGATGTCACCGCAAAATGGATCCGAATAAAATTAGGCTATGACATATCTCGAAATGATGATGTCTTCCTTTCCAATGGTATTTCTAATTAGAAGGCTGATCCCTTTCACTCGTAAATGTAATCTTCCGATGAGCTAATGAACCCTCCCAACAATTACCTCCAAAATAACGCAGCTCAGATTTGTGACTCGTGCCGTGAGGGATGGCGTATGGTTGGCCTAATGCCAAAGATGAGAAAATATTCCCAGGAGCCTTCTTATCGATCTTCCACGGATAGGCTACCTCCACCGAAAAAACAAGCCCAAAAAATAGCTCTATGTTATCCTCCTTTTCTACACCCCGCAACACAACCTAGTTCTAAAACAGAATTGCGTTGTAGCTGAAGGAGGTAGCTTGGCCAAAATTCTAGAATGAGGAAATGCATCTTAAAGAACCTCTCCTTCCCCAAGGATGAGGAATCCCGATCAAGAACACCTTGTGCTAAACATTATAACAACCCCGCTAAACAACAAGAGGAAGCAAAAGTATAAATGAGCAATATCAAATGATAAACTAAAACATGAATAACAAAGGCTGCCATACTCTCCATATATATAAAGTGAATCTCATCACATTAAGGTCCCATCCATACTTGCCACCAAGATCATGCAAGTTTTCCTCCACCAAAATCGCAATGTCTCATCATAAAGGCTAACTCTCCATGACAACGCTATTGATTTAATAAATTTCAATCAATCAACATGATCCAAGCCTGCTCACACCTAAAGGTGCTTAATCCAAATGTTATTCATCCTAATTTCATTAGGAGTGTTATTATTCCTTATAAAGGGGTTTTATGAGTCTCCCCACCCATTTATTCATCTACCTAGTGATAAAAAACTATATTCCACTAGATGAAGTCTAAATTTTTGGAATATTACATTAGCTAATCGACAATGACGTTGAAAGCTTTCAACGGATGTACATATAAGCTTTAGGTGTTATCAACAACCCTGCATGTTGAACTAGGGAAAACAATTAATGTTGAAGTTGAAGTTTTTACCATACCCTCGACTACAATATTCTACTTGGAAGGCCATGGGTATATGCTATGACTGCCATAGTTTCTACATATTTTAGAATGATCGCCTTTCCACATAAAGGTGTTATTTCGCAATCATCAATCAACAATCCTTCTTTTGCTCAGCCTCCAGTAATTGGAAGTGTTCCATTAGTTCATGCACCCCAACTCGTACTTTAGAACATTGGTGTAGGACTCTTAAATGATTCCACTTCATGGGAACCTTTGCATTACCGCCTACCATGTCGTCCGTATAAATTGAAAGTATAGAGACTTGCTACATGATATATTCCACTCCATTTAGCTTAAGGAAGAGAATACGGATGATTATGAATTTGCTGTGTTGGATGAGTTTATGCCACCTAGCCCTATTGAGCTAGCATAGCAATCAATCTATCTCAGCTTTCCTTTGGGTAGCTAATCTCGAAATCACAGTTAGTATGAATCCTTTGTCGATGGTACGAAAAGGACCACTTTAGCTACGCATAACTAATAGCCCTTAACAACAAAAGTGGTCGCCAATATCTTTATATCTATGGTTATTGAACATAAAAGAGCTGCAAAAACCAGATCTATGCATGGAAAGACATTAAGTAGAAAAAATAAGGTTTTGCTTCCATATACCAATAGACAAGACAAGGAACAATTTTTGAAAGAATTTTATATTAATTGGGCACCTAGGAGGAAAACAAGGCGTATCCAATTCTCCTCAAAGGATGGGTTCTTGGAAGCCTCAAGACTTCGCATCTAGGATTTTCTCTTGTTGGTGTAGAAAACCCACACAAAGAATAGAACTCAAAGGGAGCTCACACAGCGTAAATGGTAGAAAAGAGTGACTAAGTGTATAGATCCAGAGTGATCTAATAGGCAACAAAAGGTGAAGAATGTAGGAAAAAACCCTCCTATTTATAACAAAATATTGAATATTCTAGATCTTGGTGCATGGGTTAACTAGATCTAGATCCACTTTTTATGGAATATTTATTATATTTGTTGGAGGGAAAGGTATTTGACTTGGGTCAAATCCCTTGATTTGTCAAAAATAAATAAATAAATGATTTATTTATCTTTTTAAGGAAGCGGTTAGAAGATAATCAAATAAATAATGATTTATTTAATTATTTGTGGGTGATTTGGTCATATTTAACAAGGAATATTTTTTTTTTTTAACAAGAACGGGTAGAGAGATATATTAATACTCGGCCCACTGCCACAAACTCGGTTACATATTCATGGGGCGAGGGCTCCGTCGACTCCATGCACATTCCATTGCCTCTTTTTCTTTGCACCCCCAAAGATTTTTACAATTCATTTTTCTGACCACCTCGCCCACCCCCCCCTTAAAATGCGTAATAAACTCTGCTTTCAAAAAAATACTGTGAATACATAGATTAGTTGGCCTTGCTGCATGGGATCATGACTTCGCATCCATTGCCGATGATGACTCCGGAGGAGGATGACTACTTTATTAGCCTCGCACGCCTTCTTTTATTATTGTCTCTCTTAATATGGTAGAAGTTTAATCTCTGAAATGCTTTCAACAGAGTTCTAATTCTTCTGATCAGTCTAGACAGTCTTATATCTGAGGGGTAAGTATTGTCAACCATGATTTTAATGATTGTCTGGGAATCTCCAAACACAGAAGCCATAGGTATGCCTAGCGATTTTAGTTGTTTGAGGCCTTGAAGAAGCGCCAGGGCTTCTGCCTGGATGCTGGTGTTGAAACCCACACCCCAGGCGTATCTGAGAACAATGCCTCCATCTGCGTTTTTGATCACACCCCCGGCTCCGGATCTGCCTGGATTCCCTTTCACAGCGCCGTCAAAGGAAAGATTACTGTGCGCCTTCGTTAAGCAGAAGGACATGAAATCGGATGCGGATAATCTGAGCTGCCAGTCTTGAAGGGGGTTAAGCGGCCTGTCAGCTACAGAGAACTGAAGTTCCAGATGCTCGCACCAAACAGAATCGTGCTCCCTCAAGCCAGCCCCATCAAGATGATGGCCAACGCATTATTTGAGTAGGGCTTTGATTTTAATCCAGATAATCTTGTGAGCGCTCCTCTGGTCGCGGAAAATCCTCCGGTTTCTCTCCAACCAAATTTGCCAGCAGATCAATTTGGGGAGGACGTTCCAGGCACACTTGAGATGCGAATTCTTGGGAGAGCCTCCGGGGTAAGAGCGCCACCAGAAAGAGAACATCTCCGGGATGTTATTTGGGAGGGCGACGTCCTGAATCCACGGGCCTAAGGCTTCAGCCCATAAAACCTTGACAAAATTACAATGGAGCATCAAATGAGCAGCAGACTCAGCACTTTCTTCACACATCGAGCACCGAGAGGGACCAGAAAATCCTCTTTTTCGTAATCTGTCCTCAGTTAAGATCCTCTGATGGCATAGAAGCCAACAGAAATGGTCAATTTTGGGTAGCGATGGATTAAACCAAATTCCTTTCCATGAATTCGGATCTGGAGGGACATGAGGTATTGAAATGATCTGCCTGTAGCCCTTTGAGACAGAGTAGTGTCTTGGAGACGGTCCCCATCCTCTGACGTCCCTTTTCCTGCTTCTCAATGGAGCCTTACCATTTAGATGATCTAAGAAAGTTTCCAGCTCTCTAGACAGATTCAGAGGCACTTCGAAGTTAAGCCAACTGTGCCAAACTCCGTTGTCCCAATTAGAAATATCCCACAGGGTGAAGTAACCAGCTCTCTGCATCCATTCTTTCAACAAGTGGAGAGAACGATCCTCCTCCAAGGGTTCACATCCCATTATCCGATCCTCCCAGATTCGAATATTCTTGCCATTACCTGGTATCCAATGAGCATTTTGGCTGATGAGGGGGGAGGATTTTGCACATAGCTTTTGTATAACCGAGTTGGAGTTGGCTATGGGCTGATCCAAGCACCTTGTCCTCTTGCCACGGAAATATTTCTTCCATAAGGCACGCTGCGCCCACCCCGGATTAGGGACTATTATCCTCCATAACAACTTTGCTCCCAAAGCAACATTCTGAAGGCTAAGACTCTTAAAATTCAGACCTCCTTCCAGTTTGGGAAAGGCAATTGTGGCCCAGCTTATTAATGGAATTTTCTTAGCATTGTCCTTCCCTCCTTTCCAAAAAAATTTTCTGGTCAAGTCCTCCATTTTCTTTATTATTCCAGCAGGGGCCAACAGAACTGCAAACTGAAAGATGGGGAGGCTATTCAATACAGCTTTTATAAGCACCGACTTCCCAGCCAGATTCAGCCAATTGAAGCCCCAGGCACGAATCTTAGCTTCAAATTTGTCCAACAGGGGTAACCAATCTCTTCTTGAAGCACTTTTATGGAAAATAGGGAGGCCCAGATATTTGAATGATGACCAGGTCGAGGAAGCCACGAAGCCTAAGCAGCTGGAAATGGCATGTAGCGTGGCACCAGGAGTGTTCCAGCAATAGATGTGACACTTACCTTTGTTGAGACTACTTCCAGAATTATGGCAATAAACATCGATCACCTCTTTAAATCTTCTAGCTGAGGGCAATGAGGCAGCTCCCAGCAAAAGGGAATCATCTGCGAACAAAGCATGATTTATGTTCTGAACTCCTCTGGCTATGCTCAGGCCTAATAAATCTTGATCCTGAAGTTTTTTGTTCAATAGGAAACTGAGAACCGAGGCTTGGAGGACAAAGAGGAGGGGGGATAATGGACACCCTTGTCTCAAACCTCGAGAAGCTTTGAAGAAATCAGTGACTCTGCCATTCACCAGAGGGGCGATCCAAGGCTCGCTAATACAGGCCTTGATCCAGTTTATGAATTTGGAACCAAACCCAAATTTTTGCAGCACTTCCAGAAGAAATTTATGTCTCACTCTGTCAAAAGCATTCTCCAGGTCTAGCTTGACTGCCATACCTTTCTCTTTGCGAACCACACTGGATTGGATTGCCTCTTGGACCAAAATAAAGTTATCCACGATCTGCCTTCCCTGGATAAAGCCACCTTGATTCTCAGGGATGATGCCAGGAAGGATGGTTTTTAGTCTGTTGGCAATAATTTTCGTAATCAACTTATAGCCTATATTGCAAAGAGAGATGGGGCGAAATCTGCTGAAGGAGTTGGTGCCTTTTTCCTTGGGGATGAGAGCCAAGAAGACTGAATTAGTGCTACCCCCAATTTTCTGGCTCCCTTGGAATTTCCGAATCATTCTACACAAATCCTTCTCCAAAATGGGCCAGCAGTGTTGCAAGAAGCTAGCAGTAAACCCATCGGGTCCCGGAGCCTTATCCGGTTCCATAGCAAATAGGGCGTTTTTTATTTCATTGTTGGCAATCTCAGCTTCCAGGAAATAGTTCTGACTGTCGGTTATCAAAGAGGGAACTTCATTCACCAGATTCGGATCCAGATCCAAGGCCTTGTCTTCAGAATATAGCTTTTTGAAATGGGTGAAGGCAGCCATTTTTATATTATGAAAATCTCTATAAGTATTGGTCTCAACGGAAATTTCTGAGATAGAGTTGCGACAGTTTCGAGCCTGGGCTTGCTTGTGGAAGAATGAAGTATTCCTATCTCCCCCCTTGAGCCAGAGGCTGCGTGATTTCAATCTCCAGTGATTTTCCTCAGCCAAGCTAGCCTTAAGAAACAAGTGCTGCAGAGAAGCCTCCTCGTCTAGAGTATCTTTGGTGATCTCCACATTTTCCGAAGCCAATTGATGTTTCTCCAACCGTTCCTGAATCAATTTTCTTTCCTTTGCCGGATTAGGTAAGGTCCTGACCCAATCTTTTAAAGCGGCTTTTGCTCTCCTTAATTTCTCCTCCCCTACAAAAAAAGGAGATCCTTTGACAGGGATATTCCAGGTCTCTTTTATTAGAGGCATGAAAGTCTGCTCCTTGACCCAGTGAGAGCAGAATTTAAAGGGAATGGGTCCTTGGTTCGATTGCGCAACTAACTCAAGTTTTATAGGGCGATGATCAGAAGTACAACAAGGAAATATATGCATTCGAGACTCTAAACCATGAAGGAAAAAAGAGCTATGGACGAGAAATCTGTCTAACCTTGTGGCGATATGACCCGGGCCGATTCTTTTGTTTGTCCAAGTGAACTTCCCGCTCCGAGGTTTAACATCGATCAGGTCCCAATCATGTATCAGCTCTTCGACCCATTCCCGCGCTGGGTCTCTTACAATGTAGCCACCACGTTTTTCTGATGAAGATAAGGTGAGATTGAGGTCACCTGCTATTATAATGTTATCCAAGTCTTCAGATTCTGCCAGACTTTTGATAGTTTCCCAACAATTTTTTTTCTCCCCTACGTTAACAGGAGAATAGACATTGAGGAGTGAAATAATCAGCTCAGATTCGACATTACGGAGCTTTGTGAACAACCAATGGATGCTATTCGCTTCTTTGATCTTTATAAATTTATTGGCATCCCAAATAGTGCCTAGACCGCCTGAGGCACCTCGAGCAGAGACAGCTTGACCATCACTATTCTTCCACAGTTTTTTCCCAATTTGGAGAAAGGAAGTATCCTCCATCTTAGTCTCCTGGATGAGGATTATATCTGGGGATTCGGTTCGTTTCAGACTTCTCAAGGCATCTTCTTTAATTCTTCTCCCCAACCCCCTACAGTTCCAGGAGACGAACTTCATCACTTACCTTTTGGTTGATGAGCTCCTCTAGAGCTCTGAGACTGGTTTCTATTCTTCTTCGGGGTGTTTTCCAGGAGTTTCTTGAGGGTAGGTTGACTTCCCTGAAGTTTGTCCTTGTAAGTCTCTTGCTCTCTTTTTTCCCGAGCAGTTTTCCGGCCTCTTAAAGACCTTCTGGCTGAGGTTTGCGAAATCTCTATTTCGCCTTCTTCTTCTGAATCATCCGAATCATGCCCTTCCTCTGGCTCTTCTATGAGGGCCTCTTTTGATCTGTTTTCTATGCTATCCACTTGCATTGGTCCGGAGGGGGACTCTATGGGGATGGAGTCATCCTTCTACTTCTCCGGTTCTTGAGAGCCTTCTATGGCAGAGCTTAACTGCACAAATTTATTGCCTTGCTCTTCCATTATTGGTGTCTGATTTCTAGGGGCTGCTTGAGAGCCGTTGCCATTAGAATTTCCAGTGCAAGGAGCTCTGTGAGCGTTTTTAGATCTTTTAACCTGTGTCCATCCTTCCTCCTTACCTTTATCTGCTTCACAATTTTTTGGGCAGCTTCGAGCAAAGTGACCATAAACCTGACATTTCCGACACTTGAATGGAAGCTGCTCATAATCCAGCTTTTGCAAATGAGTCCAGCTTCCAACCTTGATCTTAATCGCCTCGGGCAATCCAATCTCCAAGTCGACTTCAACACAGATTCTCGCATAGTCGAATTGATCCTTGTTACTTGCTCGATCAATGTACTTGCCTAAGATGTTCCCAATATGGCTTAGAGACTCCCCATTCCAGCAATGAATAGGCAGATTTGGCAGCCTAACCCAAACAGGCACCGCCGTGGGCACATCAACTGCAGGGTCAAAGTCAGGCGTCCACTTGTTCAGATAAAGCCCCTGAGGGCCCATGAAGTAAGGGCCGTTACGAAAGATTAGGTCCTTATCTTCTTTGTCAGAGAACTCAAACAAGAAGAAGCCCTTACCCAGGAAGTACGAGGTAACTCTCGCTTTGATCAGCGGAGCCCAGTTTCTAGCGACCCAACTTTCCGTTGTTTTGGGGGAGGGCCAAAGGCCCGTGAACTGACCAACCAAGGCCCTCTCTGCCAAGGAAAGGGCGACCTTGATCGGGCCTTCAGGAGGGAGAGATATCTCCGGGATATCCTCCATTCTCTTCACAAACTTTGCTGTCTCTGAGCTTTTTTTCTTCGGCAGGGATTCGAGTAGCTTGAGAAAAGCAGCAGCATCCGAAGGGGGGGGCGGCGGAGGAGGCTCCATAGCCGCCATGACCACAGAGGCCCGCGAATACAACCCCGCCCCTCAGATCATCAGAGAAGGAGCCCCCTACGAAGCCACGATCAGGGGAGCAAGGTTTGTTAAACTGAAATCTTTAAGATATTTTGTATTTGACATAAATCTGTTTTGGAAAGATACAGGTGGAATATTGCTGAATTGTTTACTTGAAGAAGAGGCTAATAAAGTTATTGAAGAATTCCATAAAGGTGATTGCGGAGGACACCATTATTGGAAGGCTACAACAAATAAGATTTTAAGAGCGGGATATTTTTTTCAAACAATGTTTAAAGACATTTATAAAAGAATTGCTGCATGTCATGAATGCCAAATTTTTTAAGGAAGAAGAAAGCTTGTACCTCTACCTTTGGTTCCTATCTATGTAGAAGCACCATTTCAGCAATGGGGTTTAGACTTTATTGGAGAGATACATCCATCATCATCAGGACAACATCGCTAGATTCTCACAGCAACGGATTACTTCACCAAATGGATAGAGGCGATACCAACAAGACAAGCTAATGACTCTGTAATTATTTCTTTTCTATAGAATAATATATTACCTAGATTTGGCTATCCTATGAAGATTATAACAGATAATTCTCAAGCATTTAAGTCTAATAAAATGATCAATTTTTGTCATCAATACCATATCACTCTTGGACACTCTACAGCATACTATCCACAAGGGAATGGTTTTGCTAAATCATCAAATAAGAGCATTGTAAGAATCATCAAAAAGGTATTTCATGAGAACAAAAAATATTGGCATCTAAAGCTGAAGTATTCCTTGTGGGCTGATAGGATATGTACAAAGAGATCAATTGGGACTTTTCCATATGAACTAGTTTATGGTGCTGAAGCTGTTTTTCTGACATCACTTGGGGTACCGGTCATGAAATTAATTCAAGCACTTGAAGAGGAACCAAATGCCATTCAGAGAAGGATCAACCAGTTGATAGCTTTGCAGGAAAAGAGAAATGAAGTCTATGACAACCATCAGCATGCTCAGAACATAGTTAAAAATACATTTGATAAGAAGATTAAAGAAGACAGTTTCCAAATACAAGACAAAGTGCTAAAATGGGAAGCAAAAATTGAGGAAAAGGGCAAGCATGGCAAGTTTGAGAATTTATGGAAGGGTCCTTTTCAGATTGTTGGTTTTCATGGGAACAACACTTATATTTTGCAAGAAATTGATGGAGGATCATATGCTGGAGGGCCTATTAATGGCAGGTTCCTAAAGCATTATATTTGCTGAATTTTTATCAACCACTCATGACATTGTACATATTCCATCTTTGTCAGTTTTATTGCTAATAATGACAAGCTAAAATAGAGAGCTTAAGCCTGAGGTGAAGGCCCAAACAGTTTGAAGAACATGCTTGTCAAATCAAATGAAAATTTTCTATTTTATCAAAATGGATAGCATTGGAGCTACGGGTTCTTAGTGTACCATAGGGGCACACTATCCCAAGTGGAGCCATTGTTATCACCATAAAAGTTTTTTCTAAACTTGGACAGTTTACATAATTTCTAGTTATGGTCTTAGATAGGTGTTATGGTCATTTTATGTTTTAGAGGGTAGGTGATAGAGTTAGAGTCTCAAAGTCTCATTTTTATGTCCAAATAAAGCTTAAACAACTTCATTCATGTTTAAAAGTTCATACAACCCTTTTTAGAAGTCAAATTTCAAACCATTTGAAAAAAAAAAAAATTAGCCACGAAACCATGTTTTCGTAGCGTAGACAGTGTAAAAATTCTGTTTTATGCTACGAAAACGCTGTTATTTTCATAGCGCAAAACCCTAAAATTGAACTAAACACGCTACGAAATCGTGGATTCGTAGCAAGTCTTGTCAAATCACAAACTTAGTCAGATTCCGTTAATTTTTCATCATTAGGTGTCAGTTAAGAGTCATTTCTAAGGCATGCAACCATTCAATTTCATCATTTCGAATATAGGGGTCATCATGATAGGTAATTTCAAATTCGAAAGGATTGGTGGGTTTCTTATTGCAATTTGCATGCAAAAACTCAAGAAAATTGTCTTCGAATGCTAAGCTTATGGTAATCTCTTACCAAAGCTTCTCTCATTGATTTTGCAAGAGAGGCTGATCACCATTAACAAGCGAGGCTGATTACTATTAGCAAGCGAGGTTGATCAACAGAAATTCAAGCGAGGCTGATTTGTTACAGGAATTCAGAGTTAAAGATGACAGAAGAAAGGAAAAATCATAGGTCTATTCATTGTTTAAGAACAAAGCCTGAAACCACAGAGGCTCTAGTCAAAGATAAGTCAGTGATGGAAACTTTCAAGAAAACAGGGTGTTGGAGATTTTGTGAAAAATTACAGGGAGGACACAGTCAAGTGTCAAAGGAATTTTCTCTTCATTTCACTGGTTCAAATACAAAAGTTGGAATTCTAAATTTGGCAGTAACCCCTGAGATCATAGCTTTGGTGACAGAGATTCCTAGAGGTCAACATAGATGGTTCAAAAATTTCAAGTTTGATATGGAACCATGTAAGGTATTTATGAAGCCAGAGTTTGCAGAAACATACTTAACCAAGGCAACTCCAAGGAATTATATCAAAGACATTTATGCCAACTTGCACTTCAACATTCAAAGGTACTTTACCTGTGAAGGAAGATATCATAAAGTATATTCATATCATTTTAAACTCCTGTTGCATTTCACTAGCATGATTTCTTTAGATTTTCCTTTCTTCCTGTATTGAAGTATAGCTAAGATGGCAGATAAAGTGCAAATGAAAACTCAAGGACGTGAAACTTCGATTTTCCATCATGGCCTAATTAAACTGATAGTTTTACATGAACTTCGAAAGATCCACAGAGAATGGTCTTCATTTTTATTTTTATGTGGTTTTGGAGTGGAAAACCAAGGTGCAAGCATTAGCCCCAAGGCTACAGAAACCCCACCAGTAGAAACCAGTAAGCCTGTAGTGACTAGGTCAAAAATATTTGTCAAGCTAAAACCAAGAAAGCAAGTGAAAGAACAAGTGAGTAAAGCATCAGTGGTTAGCCTTGAAACTCCTCAACCTACAAAAGAGAAGATAGTTGAAGTAGAGAAATGACACAAGAAAATTCAGCTGATAAAACAGTTGAAAGGAGATTGACTAGAAGTCAAATTGAAAAAGAGAAAGGTAAATCAATGATCTCAGAAGAAAGTTCAAGCTTAAAGGGTAACTTAAATGATATTTTAGAAGCCATTGATATTGAAGAATCCCCTTTGGTATAGGCAGATTTTATAAAATTTGATGAAGGAAAACCTAAGAAGATGAAATCTTCTAAGAAGCTGGAATTTGAGGATGAGGTTGCAGCATTTGTGTTTAAGCCAAGAAAGCCTTTAACCAAGAAATCTAAAAAGATACAAGAGTCCAATATGGAATTAGGAGAAACAGAGGAAGCTTCCACTGTTCAGGAAGAATTCATAGACCTTTCATCACGAACACCTGAAGGTGACAAAGACAGAGTACTTTCCACTCAGACAGAAAAAACTAGCTATGAAGAAATGGAACAAACGTTGAAATCAACAAATTATGAAATTGCTAGACTAAGGAAGAGGGCAAGAGGCATGCTGCTGAAAAGACAAATTTTAAGAGGACAAAGGCTCTATGGGAACATGAGAAGGTTTCCAAACCAGAAACAATAACTAGTGAAGCTCAATACTTTACTTGGATTGTTCCTGCAATTAAAGAGGCTAGATATGTGAGAATGATGAATGCTTAGTTAAGGGCCACCAATAGGAAACTGAGGAGGCAGATTTAAGACCTAGAAATACAATTGCAGCAAAAATGAAACAAGGCAAAAATGTTAAAACCTTGAATCAGTTTTGTCATGAAGATAAAGATCTTTTTGAAGAAGAACATCTCCATTAAAGCTTTTTGTGGTTGATATAAATCCTTAAAAATATCTTAAATATCTCCAAAACTGTTCATTTTTGAAAAAACTGTCTTAAAGGAGTACACACAGCAGTTTCGTAGCGTGCTACGAAACTGCTGAAGGTGAAGTTTTAGCGTTTTTGCATGAAAATAGGAGGTAAGAACTACTAGTCTTCATAGTTTAGTATTGTAAATGGAAAGAGCAAGGTCATAAATGAAGTTCTAGGTTGAAAATCAAGAAAAATAATGGTTAAAGGAATGTTTTTTTACAATGGTGTAAAAGGCTGCGCTACGAAAACAGGTTGTTTACGTAGCACAGTCATATTCCCTCTCCTTTTCATTTTTTCGAAGGCTTCTTTTTGCATAGGTGGAAGGATTGAAGATTTTATGGAATGTTAACACATGTTACATATACAAGATATTCATCAAGGCTAGTAAAGATGTTCAAAGACAAGCATGGAGGTAAGGGATAAAATTCAGGAAACTCTGTCTCCTAGTTTCTAGGGCAGTTAAGTCATGAATCAGCAAGGTTCACCACAAAGCTAGAGGCATCATAAAGGTCGAAGACATGGATTAGAAGCTTTCAAAGAGGGTATTTAAATTTTGGATAAGGTTGTTTGAGACATGTTAATGAGTTTCACTCCTATTTGTTTAGAACTCCTAGAAGATAGTTAGCTCTCAGTTTGTAATTAAGAGTTTGTTTTAGGAGTAGATAGGTGTCAATTTTAGAAATTCGAATTCTCCCAATGATGGATCATGGAATCCAAGAGATATAAAGACTCTATATGAAGCATGAGGTTGAATTCCTCAAGGTTGGAATTTTCATTAGCAAAGCAGTTGTGGTATTGTATGTTATTGGATATTTTTCAACTTAATACAGAGATCAATTTGACTACTCAAGATTCACAAGGGGTTTATGTGTTTGATGTTACTATGGCCTTTTTCAAATATCTATTTGCAGTGGTATGAGCATGTGTTACTTAGAATTCATTGAATAATGCTCTAACTTCCTTCACATGCTTGTAAACTGTGCTTATTCACTGTGTTATTGTTTTCACTTACAAACCTAGACTCCAAGTGCCTTGATTTCCATGTTTGACAGACCATGATGTTTTGTTGAAGACTACTCTGACTCCATAGCCCAATAGATGTTTGCTAATATTTGATTCAACCAATTATACATTTTATCCTTTTATTCCTAGAGTTAGCCATCTAATCATTAATAAAAAAATCTTAAACCTATTGAGAGAGCCCTCTCAGGTTGAGGAGGCTAAGCCTCAGCCAAAAGATTGGTTTGAAAGAGTTACTCAGAGTCTACTTGGCAAGTAGCTTATCAGGGTTAGATTTTGTGATAACATCCTCAAAGCAATAAATGGAGGATAATACACCTATTCAACTCCATTTTTACCATTTACATTAAAATTTTGACTTTTCCATTCATCTACTTTCATATTTTGACTTTTACAAAAGTCAAACTAGAAATTGGAGAAAATTACATAAGGAAAATTTAATTAAGATCTTCAAAAATTGCAGAAGCATCGTGCCACATTAGATGCCATTTTTAGGCACCTTCTTGAAGTCAAACTTGAAATCTAAAAGAACGGTAAACTAGCCTTATTTGTCTAGTTTCCCAAACATCTTGAATTTTTGAAAATGACCCATGGAAAGGCCTTCAAAAACTCATTTTCCCAGGGTGTCTCCAGAAGCGCCGCGTCTGCTTCAAAACAGTGCCAGAAGCATAGAAATGAGGTAGTTTTTTGCAATTTTCTCCAAAACCAGAGCTTTGTCATGGAAAAAAAAAACTCCAGATATGGAATGTACTAGCCAATATGCACCCAACCATGTATAAACATATTGATTTGGATTCCCTGAGAGAAAGCGTTGCGCCTCTGCGTGACACTTCTATGGAGACCAATTTTCCAAAATTGCCAAAAATCCAGAATTTTCCAAAAACAATTCTACAAACATAGGGCTTAAATATGGATCAATATCTCTCTAACCATAATTTTTTTTGAAAAACTGAGAGAGGTTTTTTTTTATTTGGCATGTTATGAATGAAAACCTCCTCCATTTTTCCAAAATACTTTCCCATTTTCTTAGAATCCAAGTTTGAAGTTGATCACTCAAAATTTACAGAAGCGTCGTGCCACTTTAGCAGAAGTTTCATGCCACTTGGAGAGGGAGGTTGGAGGCCTTCTCAGAGGATTTCTTGGATGGAAGTGGTATGGTTTGAAAGCTTGGGATGTCTGCTACAAAATGAAGTCATCAAGCATTGCAAACCCCTTCTCAAAACCCTTGAAAAATTGATTTGAAGACAACCTTTCCAAAAGTGCAGAAAATGACCTAAAGCAACTGTATTTTGAGCGTTTATCTCAAACCATAACACCTGTGCATAAAATGAAGGATTTTTTTTGTTCTTTGGCCTATTATTGACAACAACCTCTTTCAGGTTTGTAAAATTTATCTCCATTACTTCATAAATTGATTTTGAATCCAAATTCTCCTTGTGTGCACTGTGAATCCTATCAAATGATCACAAAACTCTTAAAATGATGTCATGGGTCGGAGTTGACTCAAAATTGGAAACTTGCCCTCATTTTTTGTACTTTTTCATCTCATTTTCCATGGTTTTTTTTGGTATGATAGAAACCCTTGCTTGATGGGAAGGAAGGAAAGGGTGGAATATAGGAAAACAGGGGAAAATGGGGAAGAAAGTTTAGGGAGGGAAATGGAGGGGATAAGAGTTAGGGAAAAAGATGAAAAAATTAGGGGAGACAAGGGAGTGTTTTACGAACATATTGCAAGTGGAATTCCTTGAAATGGACAAGGGAAAGAGGGGAAAAAGGCTAAAATACGATCCTAACCCAGAATCTCTACAAAAACGTAGCGAGAATTAGGGTTTCAGTGAAAATGGGAGTAATGAGAGGTATGAATGATATGGAATTATTTGGTAAGGAATATAGGTGATGTATGAAGGTTTGCATGTGATAAAACTAGGTGTTTTTCCAATTGAAAGAAACCAAACATCTCAGCAATCCAAAAACTAGTTTGAAAACCATAAAAGAGGGAATCCACTTTTTGCTGAAGAAATTCACTTGAAGGAGAAGTAAGAAATGTTCAATTACTATTTTGGAAGCACATGAACCTTTAAGAAATGAAGAATTGACCCTTCTTTCACCTTCTTTATGAAAGAATTTGGACATTTATGGTGGCGAAATGAAAGACACCTAGACACTGACCTAGGTGAAAACAAGGTGACTGACCTAAGACTCTAGATGATAATGGTGGACATGACTCATGAAATGATGATGACCATGAGTGAATGGAGGCAGCAACGCTAACCTAGACAACAACCAATGAGAAAATTTTATTTCAAAACTTATTTGAAACTATAAAATTTGACATAGGACCCTATCAACTAATCTTGAAAGAGTACATTTGATCATTGGTGACAGGATGTAAAGACTGACACTAACAGAATGAACTCGAAATTATAATATTTGACTCAACTCAACTCAATCGCTCACTTCATGCATCACATGCACACGTGAGTAATTATGACTATATGACTCAACATAACTCAAACATGACTTGACAATGTCTGCTAAGATTACAATAGAAATTGACTCAATCATCACTCAAACATGCCCACTAGGCTTACATTGTATCAAAACTTTTACAATTTTTGGTTTCCTTTTTCGTTTCTTCCAGATTGAACTATACCCTCAAAACTGCTTCATTTCTGGTTGCACTTTCTTTTTGCAAACTCCATATTTCTTCACTTGTTGTTGCTGGAATTTTTATTTGATTAATGTTGTTTTTTTCCTAAGAAGAAATATGATCTTGTCTTCTACAACTTCCTCTTCAACAATTCTTTCACTCGTGGACTACTACCACAACTCTTCATCATCAAACTGTCTACTTTCCTCTGCTTCTTGCGCTTCATACTCCTGACTTTTTTTCTGCCATATTTCTTGATAGTGGAATCTTATCTCTTATTGACACCATTGTTGAAATTTTTTTTCAATGCTTTCTTCTTCGTCTTCAGAAACTTCCATTTCATGTCCTGCGTCTTTTTCTTCATCTTCTCTTTTAGCTAGACTGCTATCATGTTTTCCTGCACACTCAAAATCAATGTTAAAATCATCTTCATTATGCTCTGGAGTGAGAACTTTCTCCTCTTTCTCTGCCTTCTCTTCCACTTCTTTACAAACCACTGTTGTTGCAAACACGTTTTCTTCCACTTGGATTCTAGACATAAGTGTATTTATCTCACCAAATAACAACATATCAATAAGAGCTTTTTGTTGCATCATGTGCAACCATTCATTACTAGTTAAATTTTCTTCATCAAAGTTAAAATCAACATAATTTTCATCCACTTTATGGTGGGATATCCCAACATGCATGTGCTCATTAACGAACTCAACTTCACCAAGTTCATCAATTGTTGTTGGACTGACGAGAGATGCAGTCTCAGCTCCACAAACCATTACTTTATATGAAAACTCTATTTATCATTCTCAAACTTAAATATCTTAACCTCTAATACAAAGAGGTAATCATCAACTTAAATCTTATCACCCAATCTTCTTTTCATATCGCACTCCAAAAAAATATAATTTTCAATATACACCTTCGTAAAACGCAATGTTCACCAAATTCACCTAAAAATCTTTCGACCCTTCAAAAATGAAAACATTTTTCTCATTTTAAACCAATAAACCATTTTTTTTTAAGTATACCTCGACCTTTAAAAACATCTTTTTTCATAAAACTTCGTATTCTTTTCGAAATCCTTTTATTTTCAAAAACCTTTTAACAAAAACTTTATAAGCTACTTTGATAAAGCACTCTTAATAAGCCCCTTATTATTTTTATTCATACAAAAAAAAATCACTTTTCAAACTTTATAACGTAAGTCACTTTATCAATATATTCGAAAGGCTCTTATAAATCTTGTTTAAATGACTTTAATAAAAAAAAATATTAAACTTTTGAAGGCCTTGGGTATTGCCCACATGACCTTTCAATTCTCGTTCTTTTAAAATTTTAAACATGTGGTCCCAGAAATTTTAGCCAAAATTCAACACTGCTCTTCAACCTTTAGAAATTCATACTTGCACACGTGACTTTATATTGACTTTTCACAATGGCCACAACACTCCAAACAATAGGCGGCTAGGGCTGCGACCCTGTTACTCTCTTACAGTCGCTAACAATGTAATGCAGCGGTGACTTACAACGCACTGCAACGGTGGCTCCCGGTGGCCCGTGATCAACTAAAAATAATCGTGGCTTTGAAGACTGTGGATGCACCTCTCGAAAATGGTGACTCTTTCAAATCTTAATAAATCTCACTCTGATAAAAAGATAGAGAGGAGGAAACACAAATTTATACACACAATTAAATTTCTCACACATACACCATTATTAAGTTGCGGCTCTTGAGTCTTCTAGCCTTATACTTTTGACACACCACAAGGAACCCAACGAAGGGCATTTATAGTTTTTAACTAGAGACTTAATTGATGCTAACTTCAATATGAAAACACTTACTAAATTTAACCTTTTCAAATATAAAATGAACTCGAATTTCTAATATTAAATTCAACTTAACTTCAACTCCACTCAACCACTGGCTTCATTAGTCACATGCATAAAGGAGTAATCACAATTTCCAACAAGTGCATGCAAATCCATCTAAGTTTGTGACTTGTACCGTGGCTTGTCTCAAATCTTCCTGCATTATAACACAAGACTACCTCTTATAGGGTGTGTTACTGCTGCAACCAAGAGAAACAAAAAATTCTCTTCTCACGCAAACTACAACTATTGATCTTAGTTCACCCTCACCTCTTTAAACTCGACCTCAGCTATTTAGTTGTTGGCGAGGAGTTCCTACGTATGCTCTTGTGAGAAAATTTGGGGGATTAAGGGTTTCTAAAAGGTCTCAGTGTGTAGCCTATGCTCAAGCCGATGGCTTCAAATAATCTCGTAACTGCTCTCTACCCTCCCTTGCTGGCTGTAAAAATGCTTATTCCAACTCTTTTGTCGATTTTTATAAGCTCGTAGGGCCTGAGCATTTCTCCAGTGAATATGTGAATGCAAACCCAAATGGGGAAACAAAAAGTGAAGAGTGCAGGAGAAGATGTTCTCATGATTTTTATACCTGCATGGCATTCTTGCATTGGGAACAGTCATCTGCATGCTTGCAAACCCAGACTGAGGGTACCCCTAACCAGCTTGGAAACAAAACGAACCTTGTGTTCATCAAGAAGACAGTTAAGAAGGTTTAACGATGTTTTAAGCAGCTTCTTCCATTACTGTTAAAAAGGTTACTATGTGTATAGTAAATATTATGGGTTGAAATCCAACATCTAAGAAAAGAGAGATTAAAATTTTGTCTGAACTCATAAAAAGAAAAGAAATATCTTAAGAGTCATATGTAATGTGCCTACGACATATTAATTGAAGGAAAAAAATGACATTTGACAATTACTTATGGTTACCTCCTCATTGTGACCTGCTCAACTTGCTCTTCGTCTATTTTTTTTTCGCGTATGGACTCCCGCTCTCCAGATAATTTTTTTATTTTTATTTTTCTTTTAATTTAAATTAATTTTCTTTTATTTATTTATTTATTATTATTATTATTATTTTCTTTTATTTAATTATTTATGGTTAGATCTATTTTTATATTTTCTTAGTATTTTTATTCTAAATTTATAAATAAAAGTTTTTAAAAATTATAAAATAAAATTAAAATATCTCTTTTACTTTAAATATTTATTATTAAATTATAGTATTAATAAAGATTTTTCATTTTAGCTTATTCTTTAATAAAAATCATAGGTTATTCATAACTTTCTGTAAATAATTTTTATAATTAATAAAAAGTTAGTTTTTATCATATTAATGATTCTAAATGTGGACCAAATACTAATGATGTGATTACTCTGAAAAACATTTATCTAAATTATGAATCACAAAAATCTTAAATCAAACTCACATATAATTTATTTCAAAAAGTTTTATCATAATATGACCTCATTATAAATCATTCATATATATATACACACGAATTACACAATTATATTTATTATTATTAAAATAAAAGATTTCTATTAAGAAAAATATATCATATAAATTGAACATAACAGTTATGTTCCACAATACCATTGACATTTCGAAAAAAAGAAATAATAATAATGAATTATGAATTTTTGCTCCTAATAAAGCATCCAGGGTCTATGGATATGCACTTTATGACCTGCATGGACACGATAACAGACTCCTTCAATTCAATTTTTGTTTGGTAGGAAATTCAATTTTCATTTGGTAGGATTGAGAATTGTAAACGAGTTGTAAACTACATGTTTACTTATTTGGTTCATTTGGACTTTTAAACTAGAAATTGGACTTGTGGTAGAGAATTCTAAACTACAGAGGTCGAACCGAGCCATCTGTTTGATCGGTTTCCGCTCTGAATTTCTTGAACATGCCTGTCCTCCTGATCAGGAGTGCCAGCACAGCCATTAACGCTAGACGAATCCATATCATGGATGTCAGGGATAAGATCTTCACCTTCCAGTATTTGACACACCTGCAGTATCCTCAGCCTCATCTCCTCCTCGGAAAACGTATAATGGTTAGGCAACGCTCCAGCAGCACAGCCATTAATCCTAAACGAATCCATATGGACGTCAGGCAGAGGAACTTCACCTTCCAGTATTTGACACACCTGCCGTATCCCCGGCCTTAACGTCGGTTCGCTATTGGAGCACAATAATCCCACTTTCAACACCACCTCCAATTCGCTCTCCTCGTATTCATTCCCCAGCTTCGGATCTGCCGCTTCTAGCAGACTCGCATGGGCGTACAGCTCCCACACCCAGTCCACCAAAAAAACCCGTTCGACGCCCGTGGTTAGGTCCAAGGCTTTTCTCCCGCAGGCCACTTCCAACAATAGAACACCAAAGCTGAACATATCCGAGCTCGGCGTGGCCTTTGCCGTCTTTGTCAGCTCCGGCGCTATGTACCCCACTGTTCCCACCAACTGAGTTGTTCCAGGGTTCTCGCTGTGTTCATATAGCCGGGCGAGACCGAAGTCCCCCAGCCTCCCGTTGAGCTCCGAATCCAGCAGCACGTTACTCGGCTTAATGTCTCTGTGGATGACCCTTTTTTCCCAACCTTCGTGTAGATATGCCAGGCCCGCCGCAACGCCCTTCAAGATCGCGTATCGCCGAGGCCATGGCAAGATGGTCATGATCGGGTTTCCGAATAGGAGTTTATCGAGGCTGCAACTAGGCATGTAGTCATAAACGATGAAAAGCTGCTTCTGCATCCTGCACCACCCGCGGAGAGGAACCAGGTTCCTATGCTGCATGCGCCCCATCGTCGAGATCTCCGCCACGAACCCCTTCATTCCCTCCTTTAACTCCTTCGTTATACATTTCACCGCCACTTCCAGGCCGCTCCCAGGGAGAACGCCCCTGTAAACTCTGCCGAAACCCCCCGCGCCCAAAATGTTTTCATCCCGGAATCCGTTTGTGGCGGTGTTGAGCTCCTTGTAACTGAATCTATGGGGCCAGAACTCATGCTCCCATTCGTCTATTATTTCTCTGTTCTTGTATTTTATGAAAAACACAGCCGCAACTATCCCCGAGAAGAGAACCAGAGTGGCCACTGCAACGCCGGCTATCCATCCCAGACTGCGACGCTTCGAATACATTTTAGCAAACGAAGGGAGACGCGAAATATCGAGGGGCTGCGCTGTGCCTTGTGTGCTGAAGCTCCAGGCGAGAATATAATGGTCTTGAATGAAATTCCCCGTAGCTGCTGAAAAGCCAACGAACATCTTCTCTTCCAATACAGTCTGCAAATCGATTTTCCGAGATATGAGCGGCGTCTGCGGTCTGGGCGAGCCGGCCAACGTTATGGTAACGTTGATCTGGCTTTGCAAGTGATCATAATCGATCCAGGCCTGTATGTTGCGTCCGCTCTTGAGGCCGACACTATGGAATTCCTGCCCATTCCAATAGCCGGCAGCCTCGGTCTGCACTGAGATGAGGCTGTTAATGTCCACGCCCACGTGGTTGTCGTTGGGGTCATCCATTTCCACATTCCTGATTGTATCGAACTCCACTGCGAGCAAGTGATTGTATTGTTGCCCGTTGCTAGTAATGTTGAACAACCCCAGATACTCGGCTGGCAGACCGACCCTAGCAGTTGTGTCGGGTGTGACGATGAAGGTCAATCCGTGCCCGCCTCCGACAGAGGGAGGATGCACGATGCAGAAAACGAAGGTAGTGCTGAAGGAGGAAAGTGTATCGTTGCGTTTCATCGACACGGGAGTTGAATACAACGCCTGGCCGAGCACCCAACGCGTCTGATTTGTGAGGGCTAACACAGATTGAGAGGATATTAGTGACGCACCCGCCTCCAAAATCAAGTTGGTTCCATTGAATCTGTCGAAGACAAAAGTTGTAGGAAAAACTGGTATGACAAGGAAGAAGAAGGCTATAAGAAGAGTAACGCTGCCCACACAGCATGTCGGAAAAATGGGAGAGAAACAAATTATTTTCGAAGAATCCATCTCTATTTTTCTCTGTGTTCTTCACATATATTATTAGCTCGCCATATTTATATATACAGTTGAACACAGTCCACACACAAGGATATCAACCACACAATCTCTTTTATCACACAATGATATCAACAACTTGAGGCGAAAATCTTTTTTTTATGACACACAATGATATCAGCAGCGTAGGGAGAAATACGACCACGCAATTTCTTATCAGTTTCGTGAAGGCAGGGACACGCTCGCCATCCTACTCAAACAACTTGAGATAAAGACGAGCAAGAGTGGAGAAAATCGTCCCCACGCGTTTGAAAATAATTCCAACATACTAACATTCAAAAACCACATTGATACGTTTACAAAGCGAATAGTTTACTAATACCCTGGAAACAATAGGAAAGAGAATGTTGACCACAATTCTTTCCTTCAATGAGGCAAGGACAACAGAGCGAACAGTTTACTAATACCATGTAAACAATAGGAAAGAGAAAGTCAACCACAATTCTCTCCTTCAATGAGGCAGGGACACGCACTCTATGTTATTCAGATTTAAATGAAATAAAAAATGGCATAAGTATATCATATTAATAATGTTGATTGTTATATGATAAAAATATCTCAACATCTTTATAGTTATATTATATAAAGACGGGCAAGAGTGGAGAAAGTCCTCCCCACGCGTTTGAAAATAATTCCAACGTACTAACATTCAAAAACCACATTGATACGTTTACAGAGCGAACAGTTTACTAATACCATGGAAACAATAGGAAAGAGAAAGTCAACCACAATTCTCTCCTTCAATGAGGCAGGGACACGCACTCCATGTTATTCAGATTTAAATGCAATAAAAAATGGCATAATTATATCATATTAATAATGTTGATTGTTATATGATAAAAATATCTTTATATCTTTATATATATATATGATTTTTATTAACGAAAAAGTGTGGGTTATATATGTTTTTTTATTTTTTATTTTTAAATAAGTATCACTTACTTTTATTACGGAAAACACGCTCTGAGAGTGGCATGCCCATCCAAATTCGGCCAAAATAATGAGAAAATAACATTTGACCGGATAAAAATCTCTTAATATCTTTATAATTATATTAATAATATTGGTTATATATGTTCTTATTTTTTTTAAATAAGTATTATTGACTAATAAAAAGTTATGGGTTATATATGCTTTTTGTTTTTCCTTTTAAATAAATATTATTGATTTTTATTAAAGAAAAAATGTTAGGAAAGAGACACGACTTGCCAAATTAATAAGAAAATAACATTTAACCATAAACATAGGAAAAGCAACAACCAATTATAGTTTTTTTTCTTTTCTAATAATTTACAAAAATTTAATAAATATAGAAAAGATATTTGATTTTTATGTACATTGGGTATATTTAGGATTAATATGGATCTAGAGTGGTTTAACTATGATCTTTTAAATAAGCTAAATTAGATAAGAATACTATGAGAAAATATGGGTTAAGAATATCATACCAAAAACTATGAGTTGGAGTCTCAGAATGTTAAATAGCCCAATACAATAAGGAAAATTTTAGGTTTTTTGTTTTTCATTTTTTAAGTTAATTTAATTGTTTTTCATTTTGACCAAATCAAAATGTTAAACATTACAACATCTCTACCATCCTAGATTGGAGAACATCTAGCACAATCAACTGATGTATTAATTTTTTTTATAATTAATAATAATAGCTAGCCTAAATCCATCTTAATTCTGAATCTACTAAGCCCTCATAGGGATCCAAAATCTATTTTCACTCTAAAATAGGTTTTCAGGCCAAGAAATTTCATCCTCTCCCTGCTGCCTAGATCTAAAGTTAAAATGGATTTACACTCACTTAGTTATTAATTATAATTATAGATATAATTTTATTTTTATATTAAACAAGACATTGCAAGAGTAGAATAATGCACTTGAGAATTTTATTTTATTTTATTTCTTTTGTTTTATTTTTACGAGGTGAAATTGTTTAATATGACATGACAACATCTCCACATACCGAAATGAAGAGCCCACACAATATACAACTAGCCTAGATCCATCTTTAACTCCACATTATCAAGGGTAGAGGGATAAAATCACTTGAGATGCAAAGAAATCCAATCCTTCTATATGCTTCGTAGATATGGAATTTAGATGAATTTAGGATGGTTTAATCCCCAAGTCAATTTTATCTTAGTTACCTAACAAAAATTAATAAAAATAAAAATAATAATGGATTTTTATTTATTTTTTAACATATTGTTATTTATATTTATATTTTATTTTGACTTAGTTGAATGTTTATAGGAAATTGCATTATAGCATCTCTACCGTACTATGATTAAGAGTGTCTCTCTACCCAAAAAGTGCCTTAGATCCATTAACTCTGGGTTTACCAAATATCTAGAAAGATCATATCTCTTTTCACTCTAAAAAATGTTTTCATTTTAAAATATTTGATAACTCTTAGATCTTAATAAATCTAAAGTTTAAATGAATCTAAACATATTTAATTTTAAAAAATTTAGATATAACATACACTAGACATAATAATAATAATAATAATAATAATAAAATTATAATTCACACCTCAAATTTTACCACTTAACCATTCTAATTCCAAATTCCAAGTTATAAGGAGAAAACATGTTTTTCCCTAACCATTATTAAACAATCAGAGGAGCATATACATGCATAATTACTTTTGGCATTGGTATCTGGATTAACGAATGCAAAATTTTTACATTAACTTTCACATTTCAAGCTAATTCCTATTATGAGTAATATAATGACTAATGCATAAACATTAATTAAAATGGATTTACATTCATTTAGTTATTAATTATAATTATAATTATATTTTATTTTTATTTTAAACAAGACATTGCAACAACACAATATTGTACTTCACAAATATTTTTTTATTTTTAATTTTGTTTTTCTTTGGTTTTATTTTTACTAGGTGAAATTGTTTAATATGACATGACAACATCTCCACCATACTTGGATGGAGAGCCTACACAACATACAACTAGCCTAGATCAAGCCTACACAACATACAACATACAACTAGCCTAGATCCATCTTTAACTTCACATTATCAAGGGTAGAGGGATAAAATCTCTTGAGATGCAAAGAAATCCAATCCTTCTATATGCTTCGTAGATATGGAGTTTAGATGGATTTAGAATGGTTTAATCCCCAAGTCAATTTTATCTTAACTACTTAACAAAAATTAATAAAAATAAAAATAATAATGGATTTTTATTTTTATTTTAACATATTGTTATTTATATTTATATTTATATTTTGACCTAATTAAATGTCTATAGGAAATTGCATTATAACATCTCCACCGTACTATGCTTAAGAGTGTCTCTCTACCCAAAAAGTGCTTTAGATCCAGTAACTTTGGATTTACCAAACACCATAAAGATCAAATCTCTTTTCACTCTAAAAGAAGTTTTCAATCTAAAATTAAAATAGATCTAAACTGATTTAATTTTAAAAGATTTAAACGTAACATACACTACACATAAAAGAAAAAAATAAAATAAATTATAATTCACCCCTCAAATTAATTTTACCACTTAACCATTCTAATTCCAAGTTATAAGGAGAAAAACATGTTTTTCCTTGACCATTATTAAACAATGGGGAGCATATACCTTGATTAACGAATGCAAAATTTTTTAATCAACTTTCACATTTCAAGCTAATTCCTATTATGAGTAATATAATGACTCATGCATAAACATTAGTAATGGGCATATATTCGTTATTGGGTTAAGAGAAATGTCTTGCGCTGGCTTATTGGAAAAGTCTCACGAACCTCTAGTTGGTGGCCGCAACATTAAATATGGCTGTGTCTATATGGGACATTCCTCACACTTACCTTTGATCGCCTTAAGTAATGATCGGACGACCCAAGTTCTGTTGGGACGGTTAAGGGTAACCATCCCACCTCTAGTATCACCGTCAACATTATTACTCTGCCTCCTTGTTGTCGCGGCTTTGCAATAAACCCTACCGTGCCAAGGGTTTCTAGTTGATGAATCCATTGTAATTTGACGGTGAGTTAGAGTTGGGTTGTTTCTTTCTTTTACTTCCTTTTGTAAAGATGGCATTTCCATGTTATTATAGAGGTTTTTTTTTTTATGTTTGTCGCAAGTGCCCAACTTGCATGGAGGGTTTACCTGGTGGAAGAAGGTCATTTCTTCTCAGGTGTCTCGCATAATTGTAGCCTTTCAAGTAATTCCATATGTTTTCCTTCACTTCCCTCGACTGTTGAAATTACTCTCAGCGCTGCTCAGTACAGGAGGCAGCCACCTTCCAGTTTTGGGTGCAGAACAAAGTACTGAAGCCACCTTCCATCTTTGTTTGCAGAACTGTGCAGCTGAGCCGCTTACCAAAACCATGGATCAGTCAACTTCAGCGCAGCGTTTTTTTTTGAAATAGAAGCAGCTCGGACCTGAAGCTTATTAAGCCAGATTTATGAAAAATCCCGCATCACATTTTTTTGCCGTACAGGTCGCTGAAAATCGGACCCGGGGAAATTTATGAAGCAGAGTTAATAAAAATCCCGCATCACAACCTTGCTGACGTCTGCAATCACTTTTGGCACGCGGAATTTTTATAAAAAAGGGTTTAATTTTATGTTTTGAGATCCGGTTCATGATTCGGTCAAAGTCCTTTTTAATGCTTGGTTTTAAATTTGGTGCGTACAGCACATACATATATATGTCTTACATATATATATGAGATGAACGTGCATTCAAAAGAGGCCGTGGGCCTTTTTGATTTAATTTTTTTTTAATGTTTTAACATTACACCATATTTCATATGGTATACAACTTTTGTCCTTTTTGTTTTAAAATTTTTATTTTAAAATAGTTTTATTTTTATATATTGTAAAAGGTGCTGAGTGCATTGTTTTATGTATTGTAAGTTTTTTATTTCTCAGACAGCAGAAGTAAAAAGACTTGGAGAGCACAGCAGTGCAGAGTTTTAGTTTGTAAGTTTTATTTTTACACACAGCAGTGTAAAAATTTGATGTGCACAGCAGTGTAACAGATTTTTGAAGTGCACAGCAGTGCTTTCATTTTTGGTGAGACAGAGTATTTTTCCAGAGTGAAATTTTAGAGAGTGTGAGTTGTTTTGAACTGTGTTTTGAAACAGTCAAAGTTTTTTTTGTATTCCCTCAGGCAGAGGTGATTTTGTAACCAAGTTTTTTTTGAAGTTTAATGAAATAGTGTTTACAGTGAAAGCTCTGTCTCCAGTGAAGAATTTTTTTATATTTTCTCTGTGTTCAAGAGGGAGAATTTATTCTCCATTGTTGTTCTGGAATTTTAAATATTCCAACATGGTATCGGAGCTAGTCCAGGCTCTTTGAAGATCAAAGAAGCTGAAGGAAAGGAGTTCTTTGTTGCAGCAGCTTCTCCAGCAGAGTGAAGACTCAGCCAAAGAATCCAAAGGTATTTCTCTATACAGTTTTTGAGTCACTGTTGCAGAACAGTGAGCTGTTTTACATACACAGTCAAGTTTTTTTTAATCACAGTTAAGAGTGCAGAATGGCTGGAGCCAGCACTGGTATGGGTATGGGAAATGTCCACCTCCCAATGTTTAATGGAAAAAATTATGACTACTGGTCAATAACTATGAGAGCTCTATTTGTCTCCCAAGACTTATGGGAATTTGTTGAGGATGGCTTTGAAGAGCCAGCAAATGAAGAAGAGTTTGAAGATTTAACTCAGGCAGAAAGAGAGTTGCTGAAGAGCAATAGGAAGAAAGACTCCAAGGCTCTCTTCTTATTGTATCAGGCAGTGCATGAGAGTGTGTTTCCAAGGATAGCAGCAGCCAAGAGATCCAGAGAAGCATGGGAAACTCTCAAGACAGTCTATCAAGGCATGGAAAAAGTGAAGACAGCAAAACTTCAGTTGCTGAGGAGAGACTTTGAGACTCTCTGTATGAAAGAGTCAGATACTATTGACTCATTCTTCACTCATGTGATTAGAATGGTCACACAAATAAGATCTCATGGAGAGACTCTTGAAGAGAAGAGGATTGTGGAAAAATTCTTGAGGAGTCTACCCTCAAGATTCGATGTGATTGTCACCACCATAGAGGAGACTAAGGATCTCACAAAGTTCACAGTGGATGAGCTACATTCATCACTGATGACTCATGAGCAGAGATTGGGTAGAAGTGAAAACTCATCTCTGGAACATGCCTTTAAGACCCAGATGTCTTTCGGAAGAGGAAGAGGGCAAGGCAGAGGAAACAAAAGAGGAAGAGGCAGAAGCCAAAACAGAGGTGGAAGGAACAGTGCAGCAAATGCTCAAGGAAGGGGCAGCAATCCAAATCAGCATCAAGGCCAAGGCAGCAGCCAGCAGAGTGGTCAGCAGAATGCTCAAGGACAGAGGTATGATAAGTCCAATGTCCAATGTCACTATTGTAAAAAATATGGTCATTATGCTAATGAGTGTAGAAAGAAGCAGCATGATATGGGAAATAGAACTAGTGCAAATTTCACTAGAGAAAATATGAGTCAAGATAATTTGTTTTTGGCTTGTAATATGGCTGAAGAAAAGAATGAGGATCTATGGTTTCTAGACTCCGGTTGCAGTAACCATATGACAGGAAACTTAGCCATGTTTTCTATGCTAGATGAGAGTGTGAAGTCACAAGTCACACTAGGGACTGATAGTAAAGTGTCTGTTATGGGAAAAGGGAATGTAAATGTTTTAACAAGGAAAGGTGCAAAGAAATCCATATCAGATGTCTATTATGTTCCAGGAATGAAGTGTAACCTCTTAAGTATTGGACAGCTTGTTCAAAAGGGGTACAATGTATTTTTTGAAGATGATGTTTGTACCATCATGGACAAACCACCTAGCAAACAATGTATTGCTGAAGTGAAGATGACAAGGAATAGATTGTTCCCTCTTAGAATGAGAACAGATCTGAAAAATGAAGAAAAGATAGCAGCAGTGGCAAAAGAGGCTATCCAAAGCGAACCAAAAGATGAAAATTGGTTGTGGCACTTGAGATTTGGACATCTCAACTTTGGAGGTCTTAATTTGTTGAATATAAAAGGAATGGTAAGAGGTTTACCATTGATAGAGAAGCCGGACAGCCTTTGTGAAGGTTGTATTCTTGGGAAACAACACAGAGAAAGTTTTCCTTCCGGGAAAAGCATAAGGGCAAAGGCACCCTTAGAGATTGTCCACTCAGATTTGTGTGGACCAATGCAAACTCCATCGCTTGCTAGCAGCCACTACATGTTAACATTCATAGATGATTTTACAAGAAAAACTTGGGTTTACTTTTTGAAAAACAAAAGTGAAGTGTTTGAAAAATTCTGCAATTTCAAAGCACTTGTGGAAAACCAAAGTGGGCTGCACATCAAAGTCCTAAGGACTGATAGAGGAGGTGAGTATATCTCTAAAGATTTTCTACGTTTTTGTAGAGAAAATGGTATTCAAAAGCAGTTTACAACTAGATATACTCCGCAGCAAAATGAAGTAGCCGAAAGGAAGAATAGAACCATAATGGACATGGTGAGGAGTATGTTAAAGGCAAAGCATTTGCCTAATGATTATTGGGCTGAAGCTGTACATTGTGCAGCATACATTTTGAATAGGTGCCCTACAAAAGCAGTGATGAACAAAGTGCCGGAAGAGGCATGGAGTGGCACAAAACAAGGTGTCACACACATGAAGGTTTTTGGATGTGTGGCTTATGCACACATTCCAGATTAGCTAAGTAAGAAGTTGGACAGCAAGGGGGAGAAATGTATTTTCATTGGATACAGTGATGAATCCAAGGCCTACAGGTTATACAACCCATCCACCAAGAAGTTTATTGTGAGCAGAGATGTTCAGTTTATTGAGGAGGAAGCTTGGGATGGAAGCATAGAGAAAACAGTGAATGTTAAACACTGTTTATCTCATGATGAAGATGATGATGAGTTGGCTGAAATACATCCCCAAACAGCAACACCAACACAAGAGCAGCAAGAGACACCCTTGAGGAGAAATGAGAGTTCTTCTCCAAGCACACCACAAGGAGGAAATTCAAGTACTTCTTCAAGCATTTGTACATCAAGTGAAAGAGGTAAGAAGTTCAGAAATTTAAATGACATTTATGCACAAGAGGCAGCAAATGAAGGTATCAATTCTTTGTCTGATTTATATTGTCATGTTGAAGACCCTATCCACTTTGAAGAAGCTATTAAAGAAAAGAAATGGATAGAAGCTATGGATGAGGAGATTAATGCCATAGAAAGAAACAAGACATGGGATTTGGTTGAACTCCCAAAAGGTAAAGATGTCATTAGAGTTAAATGGGTCTACAAGACCAAGAGTAATGCTGAAGGCAAAATAGAGAGACACAAGGCAAGGCTTGTTGTCAAAGGGTATAAGCAAAAGCATGGGATAGATTATGAGGAAACTTTCGCACCGGTTGCTAGAATGGAAACCGTGAGAGTAGTGTTGTCTATAGCAGCACAAAACAAGTGGAAAGTTTACCAAATGGACGTGAAGTCAAGATTCCTAAATGGAGTGTTAATGGAAGAGGTTTACATTGAACAACCTCTCGGCTATGAGAAGAAAGGCCAAGAGCACAAAGTGTGCAAGTTGAAGAAAGCTCTTTATGGGCTGAAGCAAGCACCAAGAGCGTGGTACAGTAGAATAGACTCCTATCTAATGGAAAATGGATTTGAAAAGTGTGAGGGAGAACCCACCCTCTACATCAAAGAAAAGGATGGTAAAATGTTGATTGTAGTTTTATATGTTGATGATGTTATTTTCATAGGTAATGATGATTACCTTATTCAAAATTTTAAAACAGTCATGAAAGAAGAATTTGAAATGACTGACATGGGTTTGTTGAAATACTTCTTAGGAATAGAAGTAGAACAAGATGAAAATGGGATTTTTATCTCATAGGCAAAATATGTTAATGAAGTGCTGGAAAGATTTAATATGCAGGAGAGCAAGGCAGCGATCACTCCCACAGTGATGGGATTAAAACTCAGCAGAGAGGACAGCAGCAAGGATTTTGATCCTAGTTTGTATAAGAGCATAGTTGGCAGCCTCATGTATTTGACTGCAACTAGGCCCGACATAATGCATGCTGTTAGCTTAATTTCCAGATTTATGGAGAAGCCAAAGGATACACATTGGCAGGCAGCAAAGAGAATTTTGAGGTATGTTAAAGGTACAAAAAGATTTGGTATTTTATATACTACTTCAGAAAATTCAGATTTAGTTGGATACACTGACAGTGATTGGGCTGGAAGTGTAGATGATCGGAAGAGCACTTCCGGTTATGTTTTTCACATGGGTTCAGGAGCAATTTCATGGGCTTCTAAAAAACAACCCATTGTAGCATTGTCTACAGCAGAGGCAGAATATGTGGCAGCCACAGCAGCAGTTTGTCAAGCAATTTGGATGAGGAGGATGTTAAGAAGTTTGTGCCAAGAGCAGGTAAAAGGAACAGTGATTTATTGTGACAATAGCTCAGCTATTGCATTATCCAAGAATTCTGTGTTTCACAAGAGAACGAAACACATTGACACAAAGTTTCATTACATCAGAGAATTGGTAAATAATGGTGAAATTGTTTTGGAACACTGCAGAACTCAGGAGCAGTTTGCAGACATTCTGACCAAGCCATTGGGGCAGAAAAGTTTTGAGTTTTTGAGGAAATGTCTGGGTATGACTGATAACCCAGCAGCTGAGAGTAAGGGGGAGTGTTGAAATTACTCTCAGCGCTGCTCAGTACAGGAGGCAGCCACCTTCCTGTTTTGGGTGCAGAACTGTGCAGCAGAGCCGCTTACCATTTTCGTCTGTGCAGTCAACCTCAGCGCAGCAATTTTTCGATACGGAGAAATTGGAGCAGCCCGGACCTGAAATTTCATAAGCCAGATTTATGAAAAATCCCGCATCACATTTTTTGCCGTACAGGCTGCCAAAAATCGGACCCGGGGAAATTTATGAAGCGGATTTAATAAAAATCCCGCATCACAACCTTGCTGACGTCTGCAATTATTTTTGGCACGCGGAATTTTTATGCAAAAGGGTTTAATTTTATGTTTTGAGATCCGGTTCATGATTCGGTCAAAGTCCTTTTTAATGCTTGGTTTTAAATTTGGTGCGTACAGCACATACATATATATGTCTTACATATATATATGAGATGAACGTGCATTCAAAAGAGGCCGTGGGCCTTTTTGGTTTAATTTTTTTTTAATGTTTTAACATTACACCATATTTCATATGGTATACAACTTTTGTCTTTTTGTTTTAAAATTTTTATTTTAAAATAGTTTTATTTTTATATATTGTAAAAGGTGCTGAGTGCATTGTTTTATGTATTGTAAGTTTTTTATTTCTCAGACAGCAGAAGTAAAAAGACTTGGAGAGCACAGCAGTGCAGAGTTTTAGTTTGTAAGTTTTATTTTTACACACAACAGTGTAAAAATTTGATGTGCACAGCAGTGTAACAGATTTTTGAAGTGCACAGCAGTGCTTTCATTTTGGGTGAGACAGAGTATTTTTCCAGAGTGAAATTTTAGAGATTGTGAGTTGTTTTGAACTGTGTTTTGAAGCAGTCAAAGTTTTTTTTGTATTCCCTCAGGCAGAGGTGATTTTGTAACCAGTTTTTGAAGTTTAATGAAATAGTGTTTACAGTGAAAGCTCTGTCTCCAGTGAAGAATTTTTTATATTTTCTCTGTGTTCAAGAGGGAGAATTTATTCTCCATTGTTGTTCTGGAATTTTAAATATTCCAACATCGACTACTTGCGAGCGAAGCCCTATAGGTTTTTTAACCAGTGCCTTCCTCATGCATCAGGAATTCTCTTGCACAACACCAATTCCCCGATGCTCCCATTCAGGTAAATTCCTCCTGGTGTTAAAGGCACCAGTATTCTTGCGTTAGTTTTCTTTTGTTTTATTTCTTTTCATATTTCATGTGAAATTATTCTGGACTGTGGAGATGTTATTTGTCTGAAATTTCCTCCTTGGTTTGCCTTGCAGATGAGAAGGGTTTGGTTCCTTGCTCCTTTGTTGCTTCAAGGTTATCCGCTTATGGGTTACGCAGTGAACCACCTCAGATGTATACCTTTAATATTCAGAGATTTCGACTAGTTAGAGGGCCACGAGCCCTCTAGTCTCAACATTAATTTGTTTTTGTACATCGCTTCAAAAGTTCTAATTGTATTTAAATATTTACAACTACATGCTAGCATCGGGGTTCTCATAAAAAGCTCCTTACCTCCCCTAGAGGGGTTTTCTCTTGCTTGATCAAGTTTGATGAACATTCCTTATATATGTATTTTGTTTTTAAAATATTTATTTGGACACCAGATTCATAGAGGACTTCCCCTCGACTTTACATGTAAATGTGTTACAATAAGCCCAACCCTTGGGTTCGATATAATGGTTACAAATTTTGTTTTGGGGTATTTGTTAAAGATGCTCGTGTAGTTGACAACTTATTTCTCTTAATTTTCGATCTCTTGAGTTCATTCTTTTTCATGTGAAAAGGTTTGGCTATGCATTCCTTTTCATCAAGATAATCTTGGCGTGATAGAAATTAGGTATAATATATAGGTTTATGGTCCGATAATTTGTGCTCTTAATTTATATATTTTGTATTTACTCAACATCATGTTCTTGTATTTATTTTTTTTGTTGTAGTTTGGTTTTCATAGCTATGTGAGTAGTTGATTAATTTGATTATTTCACACTTAAAATTTGTTGATTATAATGTGAACATCTTACTTTTGTCTTTTAGTTTATTTATGATAGTTTATTGTCCATGGATTATTGTCCATGGACGAATATACATATATGTAAATACTTTATTCTAGTAATAGTAACAAGGGTCCATATTCATGTTCTAGGTTTTAAGGAAATACTAAATTGAACCATTCCTTTCAATCTTTAAACATTTTTTCATTTTTTCTTCAGAACAAAACTATATCTAATATGTAATTTATCATTCCATTTTATTTAACTTATAAAGAATATACCAAACATAATTTATTCAGAAGAGAACTATATCTAATATGTAATTTCAGTCAGAAGAGAACTATATCTAATATGTAATTTCAGTGTACTTGTCTGCATCAATTTAGCCCGTTAATCTAGAAAAAAGACTCCTCCACCCAATTCCTCTCTCCTCTTCATTGCCTCAAGCCTTTCCTCCTTCTTCCGCCTTCCTTGGTTTTTTCTTGCCTTCTTTGGTTTGTCTAAACTACTACTTGGAAATTACATATTTTCTTGTAGGGTATTCTTCCATAATTCCATGACTTAACATAACATTTTTTTTTTTAATGAAAACAAGAAAAATCAAATTTAACATCTAAAGTTCCTTTTCTTGATTTTCACCTAGTCTAGAATTTACCAAATCTTATGTAGTAAAAGTAAATGACAAATATTTACATGATCACTGAGGGTGTTACATCCCCCTGCCCGCCCTTATCACCCTAGTAATTCTTAGGTTGTGGGATTTTGGTTTATAGTTAAAGAAAACCATGGGTAACCAAGAACCTCTTTCGAAATCTAGGATCTAGCCTTCCTAAATTCTAGAGAGGGATCTCTCTTCAAGATTTAGCTTGATTTTTGTTATAAGGATCTACCAGACCATTGGGCTATGGAGTCAACTTCTTGGCAAGCAGAGCTAGGAAATAAGGTCAAAAGATTAAATGTACTAAGGGCAGGGTAGATGACCTTCAAAGGGTTTTGAATAGGCTTTTTGATGAAATGGCAAGATTTGAACAAAAGGGAAATTAAGGATACTTAAGTTACAGAAATGAAGATGAAAGAAATGGGTCAAACAGGGACTAAGAGCATTTAAGAATTCTTAAGTCTGGTTATCAGCAGAAAACATATCAATGAATAAATAGTAAAAAATAGGGATCATTTTAACACTAATCATGTTTAAGCTTTCCTAGTTAATCATTCAAGAGAAAAAACATTTAACTGTATGTATGGAAATTTTAGAAAGATAAATAGTGAAAATAGGAAAATACTTGACTTATCTTATCAGCACAAGAATCCTGAGTTGTGATGTCTTTAATTTTAGTTCCAGTCTGCTGCATTACAAATCGACTCACACAAACTCCAAAGTATTCAACAAAAACTTCTATAGTAGTCTTGAAAAATTTTATTCCACACATAATACTTCAAAAAGAGAAGTATTTATATAAAAATTATTACAAAATATCTGAGAGACATGTAGGAATATCTCTATGCAAAAATAAAGTTTATTACATAGAAAGAGGGACAACTGCAAAACAAACTGGCAAGCTGTCCTCTTATCAATAAAAAATAGGACTAATTATCTTAACTTGTCGCTGGGTTGTAGCTACTAGAAATGCTTGCTGGCATTTTGGAAAAAGATCTTTGGAAGATAACTTGAAAGACACTCTTTCCATTTCACATCCTTTAACTTGTGCTTTATCACTGATACTCTTTACGCTATTTCTTTTACTGCTTTACTGTTGTAAAATAAGGAATAATCTGCAGTAAAAAGGCATTTTGACTAATACTCTTTAACTCTGCTCCTTACCCTGATACACTTTGACTGCAAACCTTTATATCAAATCAATGAATTCCTACCATTGTTCTGCACTGGGAATTCTCATATTCTTCAATTTCTTGTAGCTTTCATCTGCCTCTGTATACTTAGCAAAATTGGGCTTAACAATGAAGATATGTTTAATTTCATTTTGAAGAAAGAACAAGTTCTCAAAATACTCCAAAATAACTTTATCAGTTGGAGACCCTTGTGGTAGAGGTTTGTTGACTTATTCTTTGGCATAAGCCCTGATTTTGTTGTCATAATCCTTCTGTGCCATTAATTTTTCATTCAAAGCATGAATGTCTAGAAGACCTGCTTGTGTTAGTATAGTATATTTGGCCCAAAACCTTGTGATTGACAAGTTCGTGTCTTTACATTTGTCCTCCAAATTATTCATCATATTCTTCTTATTCAAGACTTTCTTGATTTGTAGTATGCTTTCAGTTCTATCCTGAATTTTTAGCTCTTCAACCTCCTCTCTGTGTTTTCTATTCAAAAATGTAATAAGCTTCAAAGCTTGAGCAGGTTTGTCAGCCAGTTCTTCTTTTGTCTTTTGAATTTCTATTTGTGCTATTTTGAGTAACTTTTTTTGTTCATAAATAATTTGGATTGAAGGCCATTGTAAATGTATGCCTTGAATGATGTTGTTCCAAAGATAATTCTTGATATAAGATACATATTCAGTGAGATTAACCTGTTGTTGTATAATCTTTACCTGTTCCTACAATCTGTTGGCTCTTTGCTAATGTCCTTTGGATGTAATTAATGCATCTATGTTTGATGTTTCAAGATTTTAGATAGTGCCTTTCAAATTGATTATTTCTTTATCCTTTAGGGACATGTCTTCCATAGCCTTGACTATGTCAGTCGTTTCACCTGTTTGATTTACTTGTGATGTAGATGATGAAGTGGCAGAAATATCTTTAGAAGTAATTGACACTACAGATTCCAATACTCATTTTGGTGCTAAATGTTCTGCCAATGTAGAGGGAACAGCTGTACTGACAGTTGGAATAACTGTGGGAATGGAGACTTCCTGTGCTTTCTTCAATGTTTCATTTTCCTTCATTAGAGTTTCTATTTGATTTTCCATCTCTTTAATTTGAGCTGTCATCTTTAAAACTAGCTGCATAGTTTCATCATTTTCTGTCTTTTCTTGAAGAATTTATTTTTCCTGTGGGTGCTCACTCTGTGGCAATTTGAGTTGCTTTCTCAAGGCAAAAATATCCTCATTCTTCTGCCTTATCAATTTCTTAGCGACTTCAGTATTGGAGGGATCCACTCCAGTTTCTACCACGAAATTTTCTAAGGACTTGATTCTTAAATCCTTAGCATATAGAGATGCTTTATCTAATTTCATTTGAGTTTGCAAATTAGATACAGTCTTTTGAAGCATGGTAGCACTCATGGTTTTTCTTACTACCTTTGAATACAACATCTCTGAAGCACTTCTATGAAACTCTATCTGGTCTAGTTCATGTATGGTATCAACATTCACTTCAAACTCTATTTTTCTATAATCTGTGGCTGACTTTGGATCTGTTACTACTGGCTACTGGCTGGAGAAAAGACATGATCATTTTATTTGTTGAATAATCAAAGGTTGTCACAAGTCTGTCTTTATCTCCTGATTTTTCCTTCAAAAGTTTAGAATAAACTTCATTCTTAATTTCCTCATTCTTTTCTCTGATTTTCTTGAACTTTTTCTAGATATCAGAATCAGTTTCTTCTGCTGATTTAGAGGAAGAGGGAGCTTCTGTATTTATCTCTGTTTCAATCATTTCTTTGCCTTTTCCTTGTGATAGTACCTACTCATTTTGAATTTCCCTAAGTGTTTCATTAACAATCATTGTGGCCTCATCATCTGTTTGCTGACTATTATTATCATCTACATCTATGACTCCTTCTTCTATAGTAGTCATTCTAGCCTTCTTGCTGTAGTCTGTTTTAAATTTATTTTCAATAATTGTTTATGCTAAATAGCCTTCTTCTTTTCTAGGCCTTTTATTATATACTTCAGTTTGTTGGTCAACTGTAACCACCTGTGTACTATCCATCTACTTTTCTTGCAGGCCATCTATTTGCATCTCTTGAATATCATCAATCAAAGTGTTTGCAACCCATTTCATTTTATTATCATATTTTTCAATTAGAGGCTTTGACTCATGGAGGAATGGGGTTAACTTACGCTTGACCCTGAGGTTACTTAAAATACCTTGAGGGTCATAGTTCCAGTAAAAGCTTTCTTGGAACTTGAATGCTGATAATTTGCTGATTACCTCTTTCAAAGCATCTCTGTTGTTGACTATGAAGGAGCCAATTTGACTTTTTAACTAGAATTGTGCTTTCTTTTTGGAGGCTATGAAGTTCACTGCATCTGCATTCAAAATCTTCCTTAAGTACTCCAAAGAAAAATTCCTGGTAGTTAGAAACTTTGGCAATTTGTAAGGAGCCAGGAGTGCACCATACACTCTGATTTTTGTGTGATTTTTATACAAATACTAGTCTCCAAATTTATAGTTTTTAGACAACTGTAAAATTCTTTTGATTTCTTCATTGATCCTTGGTGGCTCTGCTTTGTTCAACAAACTCATGGTAGGTTTAATAAACAAATCATTGAAGTCCCTGTAGCTGTATTCATTGTTGTTTTTCTTGAGTAGAAAAGTCTAGAATATCACTGAAAGAGGTTTGCCCTCCACATCCATCTTCTGTAATGCAATTGGAAAGTTATCTTCCTGAGAAAATAAGAAGAGATGTAATAGATATGATGAATATCTGAACACTCCTTCATCAGGTGATTTAATCAACTGATAATGCATATTATCAGCAATGAATTTGGCAAAGTTGAAAACCAGTTCTGGCAATTGTCTTGGAGACAAGGTAGAAAGGAAACCTAGGATGGAGACATCTGTAAAATCATCATTAGCATAGCCTAGAATGAATGACAGCATGGAAATTATTTGTCTAGAGCCCTCAAGGAAATCAAAAGTATCATAAGGTGGATTTACCTTAGGAAGGTTAACATGATTAGGCATGAAGTTTTGAAGGATCATAAACTTCCTAGGGAAATCCATGGCTTAGTTGGAGCATATCATTGATGGCTTCAGCAATTATGTAAAACAGGACCTCACTATCTTTGTTTATCATGCATCTCTGGTCAGGAATATAGTGCAACTAACACAACCTAATGAAATCTTGAGTTGGACGGGTGATGGGAACCACATGTTTAGGAAAGTTGGAGTCCCATATAGGTATATCATTGTCCACTTTCTTCTCAAATTTTTCCTGACACCAGCTATGTACTTAAAGTAGATCAAATTCTAAGGTAGCATCAACAATTCTATAGTCTAAGTCAATCAAGGGATTGTTCTCTTCAGAGGTGACAGGTGGCTTCAATGTTTTGACTACCTCAGTAGACTCTGCAATTAGGACATGAGTAGGTTTATCAATTTTGGAAGGTTTAGGGTTTGGAAACTTGCTAGAGGCAGGCTTCTGAGGTTTGGGACCTCTAGTCTTAGGGGTGACTTGCTTTTTTGTCATTTTGAATGAAACTAAGCAAGATTATACTGTTTTCTCAACTCTTTTTAGAAACAGAAGGTCAATTAAGCTTCTTTTGGGAAAAATTCAAAATCTGGGCGAGGGTTTTATGATAAAAACGTAGATTTTGAATATACAGAGGACTGGAAATGGATTTCAATCGTTTCTCCGGTAATTCAAATCGATTTCCACTGTAGAAATAGCTTTTGGATGGTCAAAACTCTTAAGGTGGAAGTGGCAAATTCTAGGAAATTTTTGAAAGGGTTTCCCCTATTTCTTCAAGGTTTGAGTATTTTTAGAGGAGTACTTTTGGCTTATATACTCAATTTGGTTTAATTTTGTTCTTGGAAATTAGAAATTTTGCAGGTTGGATTACGAAAAAATACCTTGAACAAGTATTCTTGCGGTTGAAGAGGGTTTCTAGGCTGTACCAGTCTTCAAACTGGTCGCAGTTGTTTGGTAGAAGGAACTGAGGGTATTCAGAGGTGAATTTTCAGAGGGGAAATGGCTTTTAAAATGATGAACTAGTTCGCAAAGGCTCAACAATGGTGTCCAGAGTAGTTTTCTGATGGATGAAGGCACAAATGATAAGGAAATAATAGAACTAAGGTTGAAACCTTAAGTTTTATCAATGTACTTAACATTTATTATAGGTTAAAATTAATGGCGGGACTGGTTTTTGCATTGGAAGGCGAAACCATTAGTGGTTATCACATTGCTCCTGGGCGGTAAATGGTTTTTTGCTTTTGCAATGTGATCCAGTAAAAATGAGACACGTAGCGAATGGTGGTTTTAGTAAACAACTTTTATCGCAAAATGTTTTGCCAACTTCACCCGATTACCTTTGTAATGCGATATGAGATCCGCGCCGTCGTATTTGATTGAGCGATGCGAATGGGTGAGATGCATCGAGAAGTTGCGGGGAAACAAGGTGGGACCAAGTTTCTTGATATGTGCCATTGATTTGATATGAGAAGATCGACGGTCATGTTTTAATGTGATAGGGAATGGTGGGGCATGAGGCCCAATAATCGCGACGAGTGTAGATCATCCGATTATGATTATAAGGATGATCGAATGGTTGGGAATGACTGTAAGGGGCATATATTTATTTGATGGGTTTTATGTATAAAAGGAGTTTATACATAGAATGGGGCGGGTTTAAATAATTAACCAAGGTTTAGTCTGTGGTAAGGGATATATACCTGTGGAAAGGGGTGAGGTTAAAGTGTTAACCTTGGGTAACGCTTGTGTGGGAGGGAAGGTGAATGTATTATGCGGAGGTTTTGGTTTAAAAGACAATACATAAAGGATCGGTAAAGGCTTTTTATTTTTCCTTTTGATACATCACATTCCGATAACTTTTCCTTTGTATTTTATTATATTATATAGTTTTAGATTTATTTCAAATTCTAAAACTATAGGGGAGCGGGAATATTTTTATGGGTAGTTTTGTGTCAAAGGAGTAATTTTGGGATGTTTTTCAACATGTTTTTAATATCTTTGACACAAAAGCATATAATAAGGGGGTTTTTGGGTTATTAAATATAAGAAGTTATATTAATAGGACTAGGATATTTGATAAGGAGTTAATAAAATATGTTAAGTGTTAATATGAAAAGGGACAATGAATACTCAAAAAATCATAAATAAAACTAAGGAAAGTGAAAATAAGAGTGAAGCTTTATTTTTATAACTCGTTCACTTTTTACTTAGTCTATCATTCTTTTGAGGGTTTTATGCTTTGTAGAATGGAGGAAGTTAATCAAATGGACCTTATGTAACATTTAAGTAAGAAAAGAGTTTCCACTTATGAAGTTAAATGGTGATGAGTGCATGAAGGGGTAAATGATGAAAATTTCTGGGATTAATATAGAAACTTAACATTTTCAACTAATCAGTCTTTGAGCCTTGGGTCCGGTCCCAACAGAAGTCAAGGAAATGCCTTGAGCCTCTTTGAATGATAGTCTAAAATATCAAATTGCTATGGGGAGGGGAAATTAGTTATTTATAGTCTGGTGAAATATATTTACAATGATGTCTCCCACCTTCTTCTACCTACACAGTCATTATCTTCTAATATTTTTTCCTTCTATTTTAATCAAGTGCATTTAAACTAGCAACCTTACAACATTTTATTCTTTTTTGAAAGAAGTGAACCATCTAATTCTACACTTATTTCAACCGAGAATCCAGATTAAACTGTTGGATTCTTTTTATTTTCTACCTAACTAATGAATTGTCATGATTAAACTGTATGACAATCCTTTATTCTCTATCTACGACATTTGAAATTGAAAGATGAAGAGTCAAGATTAAATTGTTTAACTCATCACAGACTATGGCATTTATTGACACTCTGCCATAATCAACTGCAAAAGGTAAAAGTAATGGCATTTAGACTTGCACACTTTCATGTTTTATTCATCTTTTTTCTTTTGGGGTATATTATTTTTTCTAAGTCCTTTGATTTTTATTTTAGAACTTTTTACTCTCTTTTTTATTTTTTGATTTTTTTGATTTTTTACAAAATATGGGAAAATAACTTGTAGAAAGCAAAGTTTGTACATTTTTACAAGACTACCATCAGTCAAGTCAAAATTATGAATCCTATATAATTTATAGGTTACTAGCATCTGCTTCACCTAGGGATGGCATTTCCTGGTGGAATGTCAAGAACTCTGAGATCAGTAGCCTTCATCTTTGACCTTGGTGATCCTATAATTATCTTCTAGTTTCTACAATAATTCATACTTATGACATTTTATACTGCAAAGCTTAGGGCCTTCTCTTCGGGCTTCAAATTTGTAGATAAAATCTCCAATCCAATCGACACACTTGCAATGAATATTTACAATGATAAAGTAAATCAATCTAAATGTTGAGTGACTTTGAATAATAGTAGTGTTTCAGCATCCTACCATTCACTGGTCCTTCTTGAAGTTTAGTTCCATCCAAATTCTTGATTAAAAAAAAATTGTTACCTCTGTAACCATATATCACATAAGGTCCTTGCCATAGAAATTCAAACTTTCCATGTTTTCCTTTATCCTCTCTCCGTGAATCCCATCTCAAAACTTGATCTCCTATGAAAAAATCATCTTCTTTAACCCTTTTGTCAAAAATATTTTTGATTTTATCATGTAAAACCTGTGATATTTCATAAACTTCTTCCCTAGTTTGTTGAAGATGTATGGTTTCATTGATTCTTTGTTGAATATCATTTGTTTCCACCTATGATTCCTGGATAATATTCATGACTGGAACACCCAAGGAAGAGGGGAAAACTACATCTATTCCATAGACAATCTGATAAGGTGAAGTTCCAATAGACTTTTTTGTTGTAAGTCTATCAACCCATAAGGCATAGACTAGCTTTTTGTTCCAGGTCTTTTTGTTGTCTTGGAGTAATTTTTTGATGATATTGATTAAGCTTTTGTTTGATGATTCATCTAAACCATTACCTTGGGGATAATAAGCAGTGGAATGGCCTAAGGTAATATGGTATTTATGACAAAAATAAATCATTTTCTTGGATTTTAATGCAGCTACATTGTCAGTAATAATCTTATGTGGGCATCCAAATCTTGATAGAATATTACTTTCTATAAATGAGATTATAACTGAATCAGTGGCTTGCCTAGTAGGAACGACTTCTATCCACTTGGTAAAGTAATCTGTAGCAATTAAAATCCATTTATGTAGGCCTGAGGATGGAGGATGGATTTCACCAATGAAGTCTAACCCCCATTGTTGAAATGGCTTTTCAGTTGATATAGGCTTAAGAGGTAAGGGTGATAGTTTATTTTTCCCTTCAAAAATTTGGCATTTGTGACAGGAGGTAACAAATTTTTTAACATTAGAAAATAAAGTTGGCCAGTAAAAACCAACTCTTAGTATTTTGTCTGCTGTGCTTTTCCAGTATAGGTGGCCTCCACAGTCACCTGCATGAAATTCCTCAAGAATTTTGTCAGCCTCTAATTTTAATAAACAATTTAGTAAAATCCCACTATTTTCTTTCCAGTAAAGTGCATTGTTTAAGACACAAAACCTTATTGCTTTCTGTTTGATGAATCTTGCCTTGGTTTTAGTTAACCCAAGAGGAGCTTGTAAATGTGTTAGTAGAAAGATAATATCAGAGTACCATGGTGAGTCTAAATAGGCCTCACTGATCAATGGAGTCGCCATCTCCTCCTAGTCATCTATTTGTGCAATGAAATTTATATCTAAAGCATTACAATTGGATTCAACCATCAATCTGGCTAAACCCTGTCCTTTAATGAGCTTTGTTGGTTTGATTTCCAAATCATATTCAAGGATAGTGGCAATCCACTTTCCTCTCCTACTATTAGGTCCATCTTGTGTCAGAATATCTTTGATTACAGCATTAGGGACATATGCAATGATGTGGGAATGAAGTATGTAAACTCTGAAGTCATTTATGGCTTTAACCAGGGCTAAAGCTTGCTTTTCCATTATATTGTACTTCAAAGGTGAATCTCTGAGGGCTTTACTAAAAAATGCAATTGGCTGTTCAAAACCTTGATTGTTTTTTTTGCAGAAGAACTGCGGCTATGGTGTGTTCAGATGCGAAGGAAAATATTATGAAATATTTTGTATAATATGGGCTAATGAGGACTAGTGATTTTGTCAAAGCCTGTTTATGGATTCGAGATATTGTTTGGCCTTTACTGTCCACTTTATTTTAGAGTCCTTTTTAAGCATATCATTGAGTTCTTTTACAATTTCAGCCAGATCAGAGATAAATCTTCTTAAAAAATTGATTTTACACAAGAATGCTTGAAGTTCTTTTATGTTTCTTGGTGGTTGAATGTTCAAGATAGCTTCAATTCTTGCAGGGTCTATTCTGATGCCTTTCTTGGAGATTATGTGACCTAACAGTTTTCCTTCTTCTAGTCTGAAAAGAGTCTTTTTAGGATTTAGGGATATACTATATTTTGTACACTTGATAAAGACTTGTCTCAGGTGATCTAAGTGTTCATCATTTGTTTTTGAAAAGACAATAATATCATCAAGATAGATAACTAAAAATTCATGGATCTCCTTAGCAAAGGCAATATCCATGGCCCTCTAAAAAGTAGCTCCTGCATTTTTCAATCCAAAAGGCATTTTCACGTACATGAAATTGCCCTAGGGGGTGGTAAATGAATTTTTCGTTTGATCATCTTTATGAACTAGAATTTGATTATAACCAGAGAAACCATCTAGTAAAGAAATTCTTGAAGAACCCACCACCCTCTGCAAAATATGATCCATTTTAGGCAAGGGGTAATTGTCTTTCAAGGAAGTTTTATTGAGATTTCTAAAGTCTATACACAGTCGAATTTCTCCTGTTTTCTTTCTGGTGGACACTAAATTAGAAACCCAAACAGAATACCTAACTGGTGCAATTACTTGTGCATCAAACATTCTTTTAAATTCTTTCTCGATTAAAGATAACAAAATTGGATTAATCCTTCTTAGCTTTTTTTGAAAAGGTTTTTGATTTTCTTTCAAAGGAATCTTATGTTGAATTATGTCTTTGTTGTAAGTTTTCAGATCTTCGTAACCCCATGCAAAAACATCCTGATATTCTTTCAAAAGTTCTATGTATTTAACCTTTTCTTCTGATGATAAGGACTTTGATAGTTTGATCATTTTTGGTTTTTCATTTGTTCCTAAGTTACACTCTTCTATATCAGACCTGACTGGTTCCATTTTTGGCCTTTTGGGCACATCATTGGAATCAAACAAGTCTTCTAGGGGAGTTAAACCTCTGGGTAAAATGTTATGTTTTAAATCAATCAAATCTGGTTCATCTTCCATCATTTCCTCTATATCTACTTTTTCCAAGTCATCTATGTCACTCTGAGTAAATATAGTAGGTCTATCAAAATTATGTACATCTATGTCATCTATTTGACAAAAAATTGAATCTATATTACAAGGTGAATCTATATTACAATCATTATCAATTTGGAAATTTTGAAACTCTCGCTCATTGTTCAAAAAGTGATAGATTTGTTCATCTTCTGAGAAAATTTGCCAGTATTTTACATTATCTGGGATATTAGGTCTATGTTTGATTTCAACAGTGTATTTTTGTATTGGTGAAAATGGAAATTTGCAAGTGCTGGCAAAGGTTGCTAAACAATGGGCTTGCAGATTCTGTTTTCTAGGGATGATAGAAAACTTGCTTTCTAACAAATCCTCAACCAAATCATGTGCTGTGTCTGGGTATCTGGCTAGTCTGGGATTGTGAATAGAGTATTCTATGTTTATTTGATTGATAACTAACTCTGAATCTCCCATGACCAATATTCTTTGCCCTCCCAGTTTTATGATGATTTGAAGACCTAAGATTAAAACCTCATATTCAGCCATGTTATTGGTACATTTGAAATTCAATCTAAAGGCATGTCCTTGGGAATGGCTAGTTTCAATGTTGGTAATCCATACACCAGCTCTAGCTCCTGATTTATTCACTGATCCATCAAAATCCAAATGCCATAAAGCTTCATGACCAATGTAATCATCCATTATTTTAGGCTTCTTATCAATGAGTTCAATTTGGATGTTATTATGATTAGAGTTACAGAGAATAAAGGAATCAAGATCAGTAGGAGTTGAATAGATTGGGTAATTGGTAGGTCTTTCAACACTGCTGATCATAAATTTCATTAAGGTTTCTCTGTAAAGATTTTTGGGCTACCTAAATACCGAGATAGTGGCATAACTCATGTCAAGTTGTAGAGATCCCTGCAACTTTTCTCCCCATGAGTGAGAAAGAAGCATGCCATACTTTTGCTGGATATTAGCTGCCACAACATCCATGATCATGCTTTTACCAGGATATTGGACTAAGTTTACACACAGATCTTTAATAAATCCTATGCATTGGACTTTAGATGAATAAAATGAAAACATATATTTATATGGTAGGGTTATGTTTAGATTCAAGGTTTCCATTATTACTTTGGGCATTAGGCTATGGGAAGCTCCAGTATCTAGCATAGCATTGTGTAATATCTGATCATGTATAGTAAGACTTAAATAAAATGGAGGTACTGACCCATCTGAATGCTTAACATCTACATTTGGACCAAAGATTAATTCAGGTCTATCATCACTCATATTAATTGTATCCTCATTTTCATTTACATTCAATGTTTCAGTAATAATAGATCTATACAAGTCATTTTTAGCCAATTCAACTAAGGGAACAACTATCTTTAACTTGGATATTTCAGATTGCATGTTAAATGTTGATTGAGATTTGATAGCTTGAATTATTTCATCTTTTGGAACTGTTGTTTGGGATTATTTTTCTTGTGTTTCAGCGGTTTTAACTTTAGCTTGAGATTTCCTTTTATCTTCTATTTGAGTTTCCTAATTTCTGCTATCTTTGATTATATTTTCAGGAATATTTTGAGTGTTAGCAGATGCTTTATCAGATTTGGAATTCTCAGCAAAAGATTTAGGATTTGGTTTTGAATCAGCTGGATTCCTTTTTGGATCAGTAACTGTTGCTGAATTGGTGATCTTTGTGGTATTATCCTTTTGGGCATCTCTGGAGGATTGAGCCACCTCATTAGTGATATCTACAATCTTTGGACTAGGCTGTCTTTTAGGACTAGATGGGTTTGAATTTTGTTTATTTTCTCTAGGAAGAATCTGCAAAAGTTTTGTTTTGGGAGCCTCAATATTCTTTTTGTTTTGACTTTGTTGAGTTGGAGAATTTTTTTTTGTAGTAGGCTCATTTGTTTTTTTGCTCCTAAGGTTATATTGGCTGTGAATTTCATTGATTGCGAAGTCATAACCTTGCTTATAGTCAAAGGATTCACCAGATTTCACTTTGAACTGTTGTAGCTCAAAGAGTTCCTGATCCTCCCGAGTGAGGAAAATTGTATTGCTTTCATCTATCCCCATAACTATGTTTATGTCTTCCTCATCCTCAACATTGTTTTGAGAACTCTCTGCAAATTTCTCTTGGAATGGGGGTCTAATGTTCTGATCTGGGGAGGATTCTTTACCTTTCCCAGGATTGTTGTTTTTCCTGTAGTTGGGATTCCTGATTTGGGATTGATTATCCCATTGTGGTTTCCTTTCAATGTGGTCTAATATCTCAACTAATTTTTCTAATGTTTTGTTAATAAAATCAAATTTTCCATCTAAGCTTAAAGCTTCTTCTTTGATGGTGACCCTCCTCTCATTTCTAAGTCTGGCTTTTCTGGCAAGGATATTGATTTCTACACCAACAGCGTTTAGTTGCATTTGTTCTAGGGTGTCTGCATCCCTTTCTCTAAGTTGATAGGCCATGTCTACATTGAAACAATCAAGGAATTTGAGCAGCATGGAATATGGAGTGGGTTTAAGGTCTGCAGGAACAGAATTGTAAATACTGTTGTATCTGGTGCAAAAAACTTGGACAGACTCATTGGGAGTTCTCTTAACAGCATCAAACTCAGATAATATTTGTAGGGGATTTTCTTCTTTTCCCATTTATTTAGGAAAGCTCTATGGAATGCATCTAAGTCTGCTATAGTACAAGCACCTAAATTTCTAAACCATGTTTTTACTTCTCGAGTTAAGCTTTGTGCAAACAACCTCATTCGGACGTTAGACTCATCTATCTCATAAATTTCCCAAAAATAATTCATTCTGGTGATATGTTGTTGTGAAGTAATTTGTGAACAATTATCAAACAATGGGATATCCTTTTGGTAATTTTGGGGCATGTCATGGAGGTTTTGAGTTAAGACTAGGAGAGCATATCTGGCTGCTGTGGCTTGAATTTTTGCTAAACTGGGAGGTACAGTAGTAGTGGCAGGGATAGTGCTGGTTACAACAGTAGATGTGCTGAAGGCTGTACTTAAAGAGCTTGGAAAAGGAGATGAAAAATAAGTGGTATGGCTAGGGAATATAGATGAAGTGTTTATGAAACTAGTGGGTGTAGTGGTAATGGATGTAGTAGACTGAGTAAATGATGGAAATACTACTTTAGGCTGCAAAGGTAGCTCAGGGATGAATGGTCCTGTGGATGAACTGGTGGTGGATTGAGGATATGATGAATATATGATCCTATACTACAAAGGAAACTCAGGACTAATAGGCTCCAGGGGTGAAATGATAGTGGAATCTATAAATGAAGTGGTAGCATACGGAGTAGAATCTGCTGCTGAAAAGATGGTGGTGGATAATTGAGAAACTGGAGGTTTAAATTGAGACAAAAAATTGACTAACTTAATAGCTACATCAATGTATTTAATTCATGTAACACTTACCCTTTCTACTGGACTTTGAATTTCAGTTTTGACTGATTTAATAGGTGCTGAAATCACTTTCTGTTTCTCATTCACAAAAGAGTAAAAACATGATCTATAACAGTTTCCTTTAAATCAGTTTCAGACTTGGTTATAAATAATGATTTTTCAAAATTTAAATCAAATTCAATGTCTAATAAGCTTACTAATTCTTTGGGTAAAGAATGAGTCTCTCTTAGGGGTACTTCAATTTTTGAACAAATAGTTTGTTTTTTCTTTTTTCCTATCTGGTCTGGATTGTCTACTATATCTGCAGGGATGGGATAAGGGTTGGATCTAGTATAATAGACTTCCTTTGGAGCCAGAATGATTATTTTATAAATACCCACAACCTTTAAACTTAACCTTAAAGTAGAAAAGATATGTTTAAAAATCTTCCTCAAAGATTAAACTTAAAACTGGAGAGTGGTTAGTTTCCCCAATATGGTTGCCAGTATGTTATCACCCTAGTAATTCTTAGGTCATGGGATTTTGGTTTATAGTTAAAGAAAACCAGGGGTAACCAAGAACCTCTTTTGAAATATAGGATCTAGCCTTCCTAAATTTCGGAGAGCGATCTCTCCTCAAGATTTAGCTTGATTTTTGTTATAAGATTTTAGGCTAGGTATGATTGGACAATTGGTTTGTTTTGAAAGTTTGGTGGGAATAAAAGGTATTTCAAGGTAAACCACAGAGGGATCTACCAGACCATTGGGCTATGGAGTCAACTTCTTGGCAAGTAGAGATAGGAAATAAGGTCAAAAGATCAAATGTACTAAGGGCAGGGTAGATGACCTTCAAAGGGTTTTGAATATGCTTTTTGATGAAATGGCAAGATCTGAACAAAAGGGCAATTAAGAATCCTTAAGTCACAAAAATGAAGATGAAAGAAAGGGGTCAAACAGGGACTAAGAGCATTTAAGAATTCTTAAATCCAGTTATCAACAGAAAACATATCAATGAATAACTAGTAAAAAACAGGGAGCTTTTTAACATTAATCTTGTTTAAGCTTTCCTAGTTAATCATTCAAGAGAGAAAAAATTTAACTATATGTATGGAAATTTTAGAAAGATAAACAGTGAAAACAGGAAAATACTTGACTTGTCTGATCAGCGCAAGAATCTTGAGTTATGATGTCTTTAATCTTAGTTCCAGTCTACTGCTTTACATATTGACTCACACAAACTCCAAAGTATTCAGCAAAAATGTCTATAGTAGTCTTGACAAATTTTATTCCACACTTAATACTTCAAAAATAGAAGTATTTATATAAAAAATATTACAAAATATCTGAGAGACATGTAGGAATATCTCTAGGCAAAAATAAAGTTTATTACATAGAAACAGGGACAGCTGCAAAACAAACTGGCAACTTGTCCTCTTATCAATAAAAAATAGGACTAATTATCTTAACTTGTTGCTGGGTTGCAGCTGCTAGAAACGCTTGTTGGCATTTTGGAAAAATATCTTTGGAAGATAACTTGAAAGACACTCTTTCCATTTCACATCCTTTAACTTGTGCTTTATCATTGATACTCTTTACGTTGTTTCTTTTACTACTTTACTGTTGTAAAATAAGGAATAATCTGCAGTAAAAAGGCATTTTGACTGATACTCTTTGACTCTGCTCCTTACCCTAATACACTTTGACTACAAACCTTTATATCAAATAAGTGAATTCCTGCCATTGTTCTGTACTGGGAATTCTCATCTTCTTCAGTTTTCCGTAGCTTTCATCTGCCTCTGTATACTTAGAAAAATTGGGCTTAACAATGAAGATATGTTTAATTTCATTTTGAAGAAAGAAAAATTTCTCAAAATACTCCGAAATAACTTTACCAGTTGGAGACCCTTGTGTTAAAGGTTTGCTGACTTATTCTTTGGCATGAGCCCTGATTTTGTTTTCATAATCCTTCTATGCCATTAACTTTTCATTCAAAGCATGAATGTCTGGAAGACATGCTTGTGTTAGTATAGTATATTTGGCCCAAAACCTTGTGATTGATAGGTTCATGTCTTTACATTTGTCCTCCAAATTATTCATCATATTCCTCTTATTCAGGACTTTCTTGATTTGTAGTATGCTTTCAGTTCTATCCTAAAATTTTAGCTCTTCAAGCTCCTCTCCATGTTTGCTATTCAGAAATGTAATAAGCTTCAAAGCTTGAGCAGGTTTGTTAGCCAGTTCTTCTTTTGTCTTTTGAATTTCTATTTGTGCTGCTTTGAGTAACTCTTTTTGTTCATAAATAATTTGGATTGAACGCCATTGTAAATGTATGCCTTGAATGATGTTGTTCCAAAGATAATTCTCGATATAAGATACCTATTCAGTGAGATTAACCTATTGTTATAGAATATTTACATGTTCATGCAATCTGTTGGCTCTCTGCTCATGTCCTTTGGATGTAATTAATGCATCTTTGTTTGATGTTTCAAGATTTCAGATAGTACCTTTCAAATTGATTATTTCTTTATCATCTAGGGACATGTCTTCCATAGCCTTGACTATGTCAGATGTTTCACCTGTTTGATTTACTTGTGATGTAGATGATGAAGTGGCAGAAATATCTTTAGAAGTAATTGACACTATAGTTGCCAATACTCCTTGTAGTGATAAATGTTCTGCCAATGTAGAGGGAACAATTGTACTGAAATTTGGAATAACTGTGGGAATGGAGACTTCCTGTGCTTTCTTCAATGTTTCATTTTCCTTCATTAGAGTTTCTATTTTATTTTCCATCTCTTTAATCTGAGCTGTCATCTTTAAAACTAGCTACATAGTTTCATCCTTTTCTGTCTTTTCTTGAAGAATTTATTTTTCCTGTGGGTGCTCACTCTGTGGCAATTTGAGTTGCTTTCTCAAGGTAGCAATATCCTCATTCTTCTACCTTATCAATTTCTTAGCAACTTCAGTACTGGAGTGATCCACTCCATTTTCTATCACCAAATCTTCTAAGGACTTGATTCTTAAGTCCTTAGCATGTAGAGATGATTTATCTAATTTCATTTGAGTTTGAAAAATAGATACAGTCTTTTGAAGCATGGTAGCACTCATGGTTTTGCTTACTACCTTTGAATATAGCATCTTTGAAGCACTTCTATGAAACTCTATCTGGTATATTTCATGTATGGTATCAACATTCACTTCAAACTCTGTTTTCCTGTAATCTGTGGCTGACTTTGGATCTGTTAATACTAGCTGGAGAAAAGACATGATCATTTTATTTGTTGAATAATCAAAGGCTGTCACAAGTCTGTCTTTATCTCTTGGTTTTTCCTTCATAAGTTTAGAATAAACTTCATTCTTAATTTCCTCATTCTTTTCTCTGATTTGCTTGAACTTTTTCCAAATATCAGGATCAGTTTCTTCTGTTGATTTACTAGAAGAGGGAGCTTCTGTATTTATCTCTGTTTCAATCATTTCTTTGCCTTTACCCTGTGATAGTACCTGCTCATTCTGAATTTCCATAAGTAATTCATTAACAATCATTGTGGCCTCATCATCTATTTGCTGACCATTATTATCATCTACATCTATGACTCCTTCTTCTATAGTAGTCATTCTAGCATTCTTGCTGTAGACTGTTTTAAATTTCTTTTCAATAATTGTTTCTGCTAAATAGTCTTCTTCTTTTCTAGGCCTTTTATTAGATACTTTAGTTTGTTGGCCAACTGTAACCACCTGTGTACTATCCATCTGCTTTTCTTGTAGGCCATTTGTTTGCATCTCCTAAATATCATCAATCAAAGTGTTTGCAACCCATTCCATTTGATTAGCATATTTTTCAATTAGAGGCTTTGACTCATGGAGGAATGGGGTTAACATACACTTGACCCTGAGGTTACTTAAAATAACTTGAGGGTCATAGTTCCAGTAAAATCTTTCTTGGAATTTAAATGCTGATAATTTGTTGATTACCTCTTTCAAAGCATCTCTGTTGTTGACTATGAAGGAGCCAATTTGACTTTTTAACTAGAATTGTGCTTTCTTTTTGGAGGCTATGAAGTTCACTTCATCTGCATTCAAAATTTGCCTTAAGTACTCCAAAGAAAAAATCCTGGTAGTTAGAAACTTTGGTAATTTGTAAGGAGCCAGGAGTGTACCATACACTTTGATTTTTATGTGATTTTTATATAAATACCAGTCTCCAACTTTACAGTTGTCAGACAACTATAAAATTCTTTTTATTTCTTCATTGATCCTTGGTGGCTTTGTTTTTTTCAACAAACTCATGGCAGGTTTAATAAACAAATCATTGAAGTCCCTGTAGCTATATTCACTGCTGTTTTTCCTGAGTAGAGAAGTCCAGAATATCACTGAAAGAGGTTTTCCCTCCACATCCATCTTCTGTAATGCAATTGGAAAATTATCTGCCTGAGAAAATAGGAAGAGATGTAACAGATATGATGAATATCTGAACACTCCTTCATCAGGTAATTTAATCAACTGATAATGCATATTATCAGCAATGAATTTGGCAAAGTTGAAAACCAATTATGGATGTTGTCCTGGAGACAAGGTAGAAAGGAAACCTAGGATGGATGCATCTGTAAACTCATCATTAGCATAGCCTAGAATGAATAACAACATGGAAATGATTTGTCTATAGCCCTCAGGGAAATCAAAAGTATCATAATGTGGACTTACCTTAGGAAGGTTAACATGATTAGGCATGAAGTTTTGAAGGATCATAAACTTCCCAGGGAAATCCAAGTATAAATACATTTGAGTCAAATATTCAATGGACAATGATACTGCTTATGGATCATGGCTTAGTTGGAGCATATCATTGATGGCTTCAACAATTATGTAAAACAAGACCTCACTATATTTGTTTACCATGCATCTCTGGTCAGGAATATAGTGCAACTGACACAACCTAATGAAATCTTGAGCTGGATGGGTGATGGGAACCACATATTTCGGCAAGTTGGAGTCCCGTACAGGTATATCATTGGCCACTTTCTTCTCAAATTTTTCCTGACACCAGCTATGTACTTCAAGTAGATCAAATTCTAAGGTAGCATCAGCAATTATATAGTCTAAGTCAATCAAGGGATTGTTCTCTTCAGAGGTGACAAGTGGCTACAATGGTTTGACTACCTCAGCAGAATCTGCAGTTAGGACAGGAGTAGGTTTATCAACTTTGGAAGGTTTAGGGTTTGGAAACTTGCTGGAGGCAGGCTTCTGAGGTTTGGGATCTCCAGTCTTAGGGGTGACTTGCTTTTTTGTCATTTTGAATGAAACTGAGCAAGATTATACTGTTTGCTCAACTCTTTTTGGAAACAGAAGGTCAATTAAGCTGCTTTTGGGAAAAATTTGAAATTTGGGCGAGGGATTTATGATGAAAACGCAGATTTTGAATATACAGAGGACTGGAAAGGGATTTCAATGTTTTTTCAGTAATTCAAATGGATTTCCACCATAGAAATAGCTTTTGGATGGTCAGAACTCTTAAGGCGGAAGTGGCAAATTCTAGGAAAATTTTGACAGGGTTTCCCCTGTTTCTTCAAGGTTTGAGTATTTTCAAAGGAGTGCTTTTGGCTTATATACTCAATTTGGTTTAATTTTGTTCTTGCAATTTAGAAATTTTGCAAGTTGGATTACAAAAAAATATCTTGAACAGGTATGGTTGCGGTCGAAGAGGGTTTCCAGGTTGTACCAGTCTTCAAACTGGTCGCAGCTATTTGGTAGAAGGCACTGAGGGCATTCAGAGGTGAATTTTCAGAAGGGAAATGTCTTTTAAAATGATGAACTGGTTTGCAAAGGCTCAACAATGGTGTCCAGAGTAGTTTTCTGATGGATGAAGGTGCAAATGATAAGGAAATAATAGAACTAAGGTTGAAACCTTAAGTTTTATCAATGTACTTAACATTTATTACAGGTCGAAATTAATGGCAGGAGTGGTTTTTGCGTTTGAAGGTGAAACCATTAGTGGTTATCGCATTTCTCTTGGGCAGTAAGTGGTTTTTCACTTTTGCAATGCGATCCAGTAAAAATGAGACACGTAGCGAATGGTGGTTTTGGGAAACAACTTTTATCAAATTTTTTTTTGCCAACTTCACCCGATTACTTTTGTAATGTGATATGAGATTTGCGCCGTCAGATTTGATTGAGCAATGTGAATGACTGAGATGCATCGGGAAGTTGTGGGGAAACAAGGTGGGACCAGGTTTCTTGATATGCGTCGTTGATTTGATTTGAGAAGATTGACGGTCATGTTTTAGTGCGATCGGGAATGGTGGGGCATGAGGCCCAATTATCGCAATGAGCGTAGATCGTCAGATTATGATTATAAGGATGATCGAATGGTTGGGAATGACTACGAGGGGTGTATAGTTATTTGATGGGTTTTATTTATAAAACGAGTTTATACATAGAATGGGGCGGGTTTAAATAATTAACCAAGGTTTAGTCTGTGGTAAGGGATATATACCTGGGGAAAGGGGTGAGGTTAAAGTGTTAACCTTGGGTAACGCTTGTGCGGGAGGGAAGGTGAATGTATTATGCAGAGGTTTTGGTTTAAAAGACAATACATAAAGCATTGGTAAAGGCTTTTTATTTTTTCTTTTGATACATCACATTTAGATAACTTTTCCTTTGTATTTTATTATATTATATAGTTTTATATTTATTTCAAATTCTAAAACTATAGGGGAGCGGGAATATTTTTATGGGTAGTTTTGTGTCAAAGGGGTAATTTCAAGATGTTTTTCAACATGTGTTTAATATCTTTGACACAAAAGCAAATAATAAGGGGGTTTTTGGGTTATTAAATATAAGAAGTTATATTAATAGGACTAGGATATTTGATAGGGAGTTAATAAAATATGTTAAGTGTTAATATGAAAAGGGACAATGAATACTCAAAAATTCATAAATAAAACTAAGGAAAGTGAAAATAAGAGTAAAGCTTTATTTTTATAACTCAATCACTTTTTACTTAGTCTGTCATGCTTTTGAGGGTTTTATGCTTTGTAAAATGGAGGAAGTTAATCAAATGGACCTTATGTAACATTTAAGTAAGAAAATAGTTCCCACTTATGAAGTTAAATGGTGATGAGTGCATGAAGGGGTAAATGATGAAAATTTCTAGGATTAATATAGAAACTTAACATTTTCATCTAATCAGTCTTTGAGCCTTGGGTCCAGTCCCAACAGAAGTCAAGGAAATGCCTTTAGCCTCTTTGACTGACAGTCTAGAATATCAAATTGCTATGGGGAGGGGAAATTAGTTATTTATAGTCCGGTGAAATATATTTACAATGATGTCTCCCACCTTCTTCTACCTATGCAGTCATTATCTTCTAAAAATTTTTCCTTCTATTTTAATTAGGCGCATTTAAACTAGCAACCTTACAACATTTTATTCTTTTTTGAAAGCAGTGAACTATCTAATTCTACACTTATTTCAACCAAGAATCCAGATTAAACTATTGGATTCTTTTTATTTTCTACCTAACTAATGAATTGTCATGATTAAACTATATGACAATCCTTTAGTCTCTATCTAAACATTTGAAATTGAAAGATGAAGAATCCAGATTAAATTGTTTAACTCATCACAGACTATGGCATTTATTGACACTCTGCCATAATCAACTGCAAAAGGTAAAAGTAGTGGCATTTAGACTTGCACACTTTCGTGTTTTATTCATCTTTTTTCTTTTGGGGTATATTGTTTTTTCTAGTTCCTTTGATTTTTCTTTTAGGACTTTTTACTCTCTTTTTTATTTTTTGATTTTTACAAAATATGGGAAAATAACTTACGGAAAGAAAAGTTTGTACATATTTACAAGACTACCATCAGTTAAGTCAAAATTATGAATCCTATATTTATTGAGCCGAAAGGCTCATTCTACAATCCAATATGAGGGAGATGTTAAGTATGTCACGTCCTCAAAAAATAATAAAAATAATTTAAACAATTAAAAATCTATTAACCCAGCAATTAAGTGTTGATATTATAATCGAGCCAAAAGGCTCATTGAGCCGAAAGGCTCATTCTACGATCCAATAAGAGGGAGATGTTAAGTATGTCACGTCCTCAAAAAATAATAAAAATAATTTATACAATTAAAAATCTATTAACCTAGCAATTAAGTGTTGATATTATAATCGAGCCAAAAGGCTCATTGAGCCGAAAGGCTCATTCTACGATCCAATATGAGGGAGATGTTAAGTATGTCACGTCCTCAAAAAATAATAAAAATAATTTATACAATTAAAAATCTATTAACCCAACAATTAAGTGTTGATATTATAATTGAGCCAAAAGGCTCATTCTGCAATCCAATATGAGGGAGATGTTAAGTATGTCACGTCCTCAAAAAATAATAAAAATAATTTAAACAATTAAAAATCTATTAACCCAACAATTAAGTGTTGATATTATAATTGAGCCAAAAGGCTCATTGAGCCGAAAGGCTCATTCTACAATCCAATATGAGGGAGATGTTAGGTATGTCAAGTCCTCAAAAAATAATAAAAATAATTTAAACAATTAAAAATCTATTAACCCAACAATTAAGTGTTGATATTATAATTGAGCCAAAAGACTCATTGAGCCGAAAGGCTCATTCTACAATCCAATATGAGGGAGATGTTAAGTATGTCACGTCCTCAAAAAATAATAAAAATAATTTAAACAATTAAAAATCTATTAACTCAACAATTAAGTGTTGATTGAGCCGAAAGGCTCATTCTACAATCCAATATGAGGGAGATGTTTGAGCCGAAAGGCTCATTCTACAATCCAATATGAGGGAGATGTTAAGTATGTCACGTCCTCAAAAAATAATAAAAATAATTTAAACAATTAAAAATCTATTAACTCAACAATTAAGTGTTGATATTATAATTGAGCCAAAAGGCTCATTGAGCCGAAAGGCTCATTCTACAATCCAATATGAGGGAGATGTTTGAGCTGAAAGGCTCATTATACAATCCAATATGAGGGAGATGTTAAGTATGTCACGTCCTCAAAAAATAATAAAAATAATTTAAACAATTAAAAACCTATTAACTCAACAATTAAGTGTTGATATTATAATTGAGCCAAAAGGCTCATTGAGCCGAAAGGCTCATTCTACAATCCAATATGAGGGAGATGTTAAGTATGACACGTCCTCAAAAAATAATAAAAATAATTTAAACAATTAAAAATCTATTAACTCAACAATTAAGTGTTGATATTATAATTGAGCCAAAAGGCTCATTCTAGAATCCAGTACAAGGGAGATGTGTAAGTATGTCACGTCCTCAAAAAATAATAAAAATAATTTAAACAATTAAAAATCTATTAACACAACAATCAAGAGTTGATATTATAATTTTATACAACTTTATACAAATAAAAAATATATATATAACTTAAAGAAAGTGTTTGAATATCCATATTAACTAATATATTTCAGCATGGAATTTCTTTCTCTACAGAAAGTGTGTATATATGTGTGTGTGTGTGTGTGTTAACCTTAGCTTGAAAGGAAAACTTAATTGAAGGTAATGTAGAGTAGTTACTTTTTAATAAGAGGAAAATTTGTGACTAATTCAATTTTTAATATAAAATATTAATAATGATAAAATATAAAATTATACAATTTAAACAATGAAAAATTACCACATAAATCTATATTAATCACAAATTTAGGAAGCAGTAAAATGTATTAATTGACATGTAATTTTTAAAAAAAAATTTGATATTGGATCTCTCAAGGCCCTTGGTAGATATGTGGTTAAACTACATCTATATTGTTTCTACATCCCAGTGCGAAGGCTACATTAAGTATGTTCATTCCTCTAAAATAAAAATAAAATATTCTCTAAATAGAAAAACAATGTAGGCTATAATAAAAATGAAAAAAAATATATATGCTATGCATTTTTAATTAGTTGTCCATATGACCTAATATCATGTAGAGTAATTAGAAGTAAAAAAAAATATGTGAGTAAGATGTTTAAACCTTATGTTTTTAAAAAATATTTTAATAAGTGATATCAACTTTATATAAATCTATATATAGAAAAAGATGTTAAAAGAAAATATTTTAATGTATGATAGAATCAAATATCCAATGTGAGTTATGAATAAAATAATTTAATATGAATTAATATAAAATGTTTCAATACACATGTTATGTAATTTCTATAACAATCAAAAGTGAAATTTAAACAATAAAAAAATTTTGTATTCTAAAATAAGTTTGCAACAAAAGGAATTTGATCCCTTTCGGCTCATGTTAGATCCATCTTTTAGATGGATCTTTCTAGAATCCAGTACAAGGGAGATGTGTAAGTATGTCACGTCCTCAAAAAATAATAAAAATAATTTAAACAATTAAAAATATATTAACACAACAATTAAGGGTTGATATTATAATTTTATACAACTTTATAGAAATAAAAAATATATATAGAACTTAAAGAAAGTGTTTGAATATCCATATTAACTAATATATTTCAGCATGGATTTTCTCTCTCTACAGAAAGTGTGTATATATATGTGTGTGTGTGTGTGTTAACCGTAGCTTGAAAGGAAAACTTAATTGAAGGTAATGTAGAGTAGTTACTTTTTAATAAGAGGAAAATGTGTGACTAATTCAATTTTTAATATAAAATATTAATAATGATAAAATATAAAATTATACAATTTAAACAATGAAAAATTACCACATAAAACTATATTAATCACAAATTTAGGAAGCAGTAAAATGTATTAATTGACATGTAATTTAAAAAAAAAAATTGATATTGGATCTCTCAAGGCCCTTGGTAGATATGTGGTTAAATTGCATCTATATTGTTTCTACATCCCAGTGTGAAGGCTACATTAAGTATGTTCATTCCTAGTAAAATAAAAATAAAATATTCTCTAAATAGAAAAACAATGTCGGCTATAATAAAAATGAAAAAAAATATATATGCTATGTGTTTTTAATTAGTTGTCCATATGACCTAATATCATGTAGAGTAATTAGAAGTAAAAAAAATATGTGAGTAAGATGTTTAAACTTTATGTTTTTAAAAAATATTTTAATAAGTAATATCAACTTTATATAAATCTATATATAGAAAAAAATGTTAAAAGAAAATATTTTAATGTATGATAGAATCAAATATCCAATGTGAGTTATGAATAAAATAATTTAATATGAATTAATATAAAATGTTTCAATACACATGTTATGTATTCTCTATAACAATCAAAAGTGAAATTTAAACAATAACAAATTTTTGTATTCTAAAATAACTTTGCAACAAAAGGAATTTGATCCCTTTCGGCTCATGTTAGATCCATGTTTTAGATGGATCTATGCTGGTAGGTTACTAACACCCGCATAAATCTTTCATCTTCCTAGGTGACCTCTTTCGGGCTAAAGTGCCTCCACAACACTTTAACCTGGGTAATAACTCGCCTCCCTAATATTTTTTCTATGCGATTGAGAATAAGTAGGGGCCTTACTAGGAATTATGCATCCAGTTCAACCTATTCCACATCATACAAATGATATTAATTTGTACCAATATTAAACAAGCATTATTAATTAACAAAATAATTAATTATTACATCATTACCTACACATCTTGCTAGTTAATAATATGTATAGAGTCATATATATATATATTTCTTTCACAAAGATATGCGAAACAAATTATGGACTCAAACATGGCAAGGTAGTGCAAGATGATATTGAGGGGCTAATTTTCCACACCCACCCCACCATAATGTGTTTTTCTTGGGTTTCACTCGAACATATACATGGTCTCCTACCTGATGATCTTTATAAGTATTTTTCTTATCTACATATGTTTTCTGCCTGTCTTTGGAAGCTTTCAAGTTCTGCCTAACTTTTTTCATGGTTTGTTCCATTTATGCTAGCGTGTTAGGTCCTAGGAATAGGTTATCTTCAAGGATGTTTGAATTAATTAGTGTTGTACGCCTCCCTCCCAAATAGGAATTCAAAAAGACTCATCCTTAATTATTCATGATAACTGTTGTTATATGATAATTCCACTAAGTGAATGTACTCCTCCTCTAGTACCTGTTTTACTCGCTCAGTCTACCCATATGTTTGTGGTGGTATGTGGTGATAAATTGAACTTGTGTACCTAAACTATTAAAAATATTTTTCCATAATGTTGATGTGAAATTCACATCTCTATAAGAAATCATCACCTTTGTAATCCCATGTAATTTGAGGATTTCCTGCTTAAATATGTCTGCAATTTTCATAGTTCTATATTTAGATTAAACACTACAAGGAAAATACCCTCTAGTGGAGGTTATAAAGGAGGTTTTTAGTGTTATAAAATTGGCCAAAATTATCAAAAAAACATTTGCTACAACATTTGTTTTTGGTAATGGAGGTTTTGACGGAGCTTATAACATATCTTCAACACAACTAAAGAAACTGGGTGGCCGGAGGTTATTACAGATTTTTTTCTCATCGGTGTGTGCATCATATGTGAATGAACCGATGCGTTTTTAGCGGTACGCACATGTATTGTAATCATACCAAGCACCGGGATGGAAAACAAATTTCTGAAGCCCTGGGGCATTTAGAAACGTCCCGGTGTGTGCCTCCAACAAATATGCACCAGGACGATAGAAGGTGCATGCACTAGTATATTCAGACTATAATTCTAAAGAATCAAGGCATTTAATGCAAACTATACCGGTGCATTACAAATACGAATGCACCGGTTCATGCATCTGCTATTTTCCTAGTGTGTATGGGGTGTGTACATGCCCCAGGACGTTAAGGTGTAAAAATGCATCGACACGTTAAAGGCAGACCATATCAGTGCATGCACACCTTTCTGCCCGGGTTGTAGTAGTCAATAAAGCGCATCCAGCATTCTAATTGGTATTGGTATTTGGTGCGGTGCTCATAGATCGGAGCAGTGGATCGGTGCGCAATATCATACACACACACTAGTGTTCATTTTCTATTTTTTAGAAAAATCGACCTGTGACAGTGCAATTATTATGATTTTTTAAAATTCATTATTCATCAAAAGTTGACACATATATTATAGAAATATTCATATCAATTATTTTTTTATTAGTGCATTTGAATGTGATGTTTGGATGAATTTTTTATATCATCATATTTCGCATCTCTTCATTATAAATTTTAATCATTCATATATTTAATTAGTGGTGTAACATTTCACAGCGATAATGGAGAACACAATAGAATAAATTAAAACATATTTTATTATATATATATGAATAAGACACTCTTTGTCATACAAAATGGGATAATTGTTGGTATCCCTTTGTGTTTCAATTGGAACACTATGTCCATTATATTAAACAAAATATGTGATCTCATAGACAAATATTTCAAAAAATACAACATCTTGCTTTGATATCCAAACATATTGTTCATCATTCTTCGCTGGAACTGTTATCACTGCTCGATCTACTTCCATGACTTGGGATATTTGGAGGAATGTTTTGTTCATTGTGTTGATTGTTTTCTTCTTCTTCAAATTCCATCTACAAACATAAAAATACAGTGTAATGAGTGTATCTACATTGTTGAGAATAATGAAAATTTCAATATTAAATAATATACATCAATGTAGATCGAAAATAAATGTACCATAGCAATAATTGACTCGTGAACTATATAGATTCTTTCAAAACCAAATTTCATGCCTTCTTTCAACAATTATTTTGTTGGCGCAGTTCCATACTTTGTTTCCTGCAAGTTTTATACCCCATAACAAATCATAGATTTAATATAAAAGATTTTTTTGTTCTATTAATTATAGATGGAGCTAAGTAAAACAATATAGAATATACTTGCAAATTCCACAATTAATTCTTGATATGCCAACATATACTGGCAACCCATATTTAACCCAATGTCAATCAATTCTTATGATGCTTCTTCTTTGTATGTTAGCACCTGTTTGAAGACATTCAATGATGATTGTTGTACAACAAATTAAAATATAAAAAAAATTAAATCTAGTTATACTTACAACCCATATTTAACCCAATGTCAATCAATTCTTCTAATGGTTCTTCTTTGTATTGATTCTTCAAGAGACTATGTCACAACTTATTGTTGCATGTCACTTTCCTTTGTACCATATTATGCTTCTAGTGTCTTCCACACCTCCTTAGAAGATGTAGATTTTTCTATCTTGCACACAAACTCCCCATCCAATTCCTGCTTTATAAAATCCAATAATAAAGCATTGCATACTTCATCATATGGGATATTAGATCGGTACTCAATCAACTCTTTATATCAAAGAAATTTTTATTTATGACCCAAAAATCAATATTTTTACCAATAAAATTTGGCAACGTTACCAGATCCATCTTGATCCATGCATCCTTGACTTCTTTTGATCCATCTTATTGTCTTTTAGATTCCTGGGTTCTGGCGAGAACCTATGTGAGATCTTCAAAATACTCTACCTCTTCTTGTCGATTTCTTCTATTAAATTACTTCAGTATCGCTTTGTGACCCATGACTGTTGTATTTCTTTTGTCTTTTGATTTCTTTCCTTATTGCATGAGGCTTCCTCCAATATTGCCCTCGAAAAAAAATATGATTTTTAATATGCACCTCTGTAAGGCACACACTTCAATGGATTCACATACACAAAAGTACTTTTCTAAAGCCAAAACACTATCATGATTGACAACATAGAAAATTTTACACACATGCAGACCTTTTTAAAACCTTATACTCTTGTTCAAATATGACCCTCCTTTTTTAAATTCTCTTTCAATAAAAAAATATCACTTTATAAAAAATAAAAAAAAATCGCCAAACTATTCCTTGAAATAAACCCTTTTTATACTATGCACCTTCTTTATATATATATGATCTCTAAACCATGCACCCTTATTAAAAAAAAAAAAAAAAAAAAACTTACTTTACTATTAAAAAAAACTTTTTTAGAATATGTAAAAGTACCTCTAATATCTCTCAACATTAAAAAGACCTTTTTGAAATCCATTTCAAACATATAAATGAGTACTGTTTTGAATTTGTGTACCCGTTCAAACTTTTGGCAACCCTTTTTAAAAAAATACCTTTTCAAGTAAACCTTGGCTACAACCCTTTAAAATGTTTGACTTCACCCTTTTAAAAAAAAATCCTTTTGGCATAGTTAACACGTATGGACTAAAGAATCTCCTCTGTTACTAACGGGCCTCTGGGCAAAGATTGTTCGTGTTAGTATAGTAATGCACCTATCCAGATATGAAACCTCAGTGTTATTGGAAAGGCAAAGAAGGAAATGCACAAAAACATTTACACACAAAAAAATAAATGAGTTTTTTCTCTTCTCTATTTATCACACAAACTTGACTTAATTACAATGAACTGATGTTAACTTCAACATGCAAACATTTACTAAATTTAACTATTCCAAATATAATATAATGAACTTGAAATTATAATATTTTACTCAATTCAACTCAATCCCTCACTTCATGCATCACATGCACATGGGAGTAATTACAATTTTCAAGAGTCCCCCTTAATTATTAATGTATGACTCAACAATGTCTGCTAGGATTACAATAGAAATTGACTCAATCATCACTCAAACATGCCCACTAGTCTAAGTCTTAGCTAGACTTACATTGAATCAAAACTTTTACATTGTTTGGTTTCCTTTTTCGTTTCTTCTAGATTCTACACCTTCAAAAATGCTTCATTTCTAGTTGCTCTTTCTTGTTGTAAACTCCATATTTCTTCACTTGTTGCTACAAGAATTTTTATTTGACTTATCTTGTATTTGATCTAAGAAGAATTCTGATCCTTTCTTCTACAACTTCCTCTTAAACAATTATTTCACTCTTGGAATGCTACCACAAATCTTCATCTCCAAACTATCTTCTTTCCTCTACTTCTTGCACTTCATACTCCTGAGTTTTTTTATGCCATATTTCTTGATAGTAAAATATTATCTCTTCTTGACTCCATTGCTTATTTTTTTTTCAATGTTTTCTTCTTCATCTTTAGAAACTTCCATGTCATCTCTTGCATCTATTTTTTCATCTTCTCTTTCAGGTAGACTGCTATCATGTTTGCATGCACACTCAAAATCAATGTTAAAAGCATCTTCATTATGCTTTGCAGTGAGAACTTTCTCCTCTTTCTCTGACTTCTCTTCCACTTCTTTACAAACCTATGTTGTTACAAACACATTTTCTTCCACTTGGATTCTAGAAACAAGTGGATTTATCTCACCAAATAACAACATATCAATAAGAGCTTTTTGTTGCATAATGTGCAACCATTCATCACTAGTTAAATTTTCTTCATCAAAGTTATCATCAACATAATTTTCATCCACTTTATCGTGGGATATCCTAGCATGCATGTTCTCATTAACAAATTCATCTTCACCAGGTTCATCAATTGTTGTTGGATTGACGAGATATGGAATCTTAGCTCCACAAAACATTACTTTATATGAAAAACTCTATTTGTCATTCTCAAACTTAAATATCTCAACCTCTAATGCAAATAGGTCATCATCAACTTGAATCTTACCACCCAATCTTCTTTCCATATCACACAACAACAACAAAAAATATGATTTTCAATATGCGCCCTCATAAGGCACAATGCTCACTAGATACACCTAAAAAGCTTTCGACTCTTCAAAAAAAAAAATTTAATTTTCTCATTTCAAACCAATAAACCAGTTTTTTAAATATAACTCAACCTTTAAAACACCCTTCTTCATAAAACTTCATATTATTGTTGAAATCCTTTTATTTTCAAAAACCTTTTAACAAAAACTTTATAAAATCCATTGATAAAGCACTCTTAATAGGCCCTAAGCCCCTCATTATTTTTATTCATACAAAAAAAATCACTCTTCAAACTTTATAACTTTATAACGTAAGTCACTTTTTCAATATATTCTAAAGGCTCTTAGAAATATTTTTTAAATGACTTCACCCAAAAAAAAAAAATATTAAACTTTTGAAAGCCTTAGGTATTGTGCACATCAACTTTGACTTTTTGTTCTTTTAAAACGCGTAGTCTAAAAACGCAGTGAAATGGCCTAGAATCCAGCAAAGATTTTGAAAAAATCCGGCAAAGATTTTCCCAGAATCTTGTTTACAGTTGTGAAAATTTAGTATTTTGAGTGCCCTAAGGGTTTTTGATAGTGTTGAATCCATTTCCACTATCAAAAATGGATTCCAAACACTCCAACTACTTGATTTTTTGAATTTTAGTTTACTAGATTCTGGAAAAAAACTGTCATCCGGGCTATTCCACATGTTGGGTAGACAACTTCCTTTTAAAATTTTAAACATGCATTCCCACAAATTTTATCCAAACTTCAATATGTGCTCTTCAACCTTTAGAAATTCGTACTCGCACACATGACTTTATATTTACTTTTCACAATGGCCACAACGCTCCAAACAATAGGTGGTTAGGGATGTGACCCTATTACTCTCATTACCGTCGCTAACAATGTAATGAAATGATGACTTACAACGCACTACAATGGTGGCTCTCGGTGGCCCGCGATCAACTAATAATAATGGCAGATTGAAGACTCTGGTTGCATCTCTCGAATATGCTGACTTTTTGAAACCTTGATAAATCTTGCTATGAAACCAATTTGATGGAAATATAGAGAGGAGGAAATACAAATTCATACACACAATTAAACTTGTATTCATAAAAATTCTCACACATACACCATTACCAAGCTGCAGCTCTTGAGTCTTCTAGCCTTATACCTTTGACACACCACAGGGAACCCAATAAGGGATATTTATACTTTTTAACTCGAGACTCCATTGATGCTAACTTTGACATGCAAATACTTACTAAATTTAACCTTTCCAAATATAGAATGAACTAGAACTTCTAATATTAGACTCAAATTAACTCAACTCCACTCAACCATTGGCTTCTTGCATCACATGCACAAGGGAGTAATCACAATTTCCAACAAGTGCATGAAAATCCATTTAAGTTTTGACTTGTAACGCGGCTTGTCTTCAACCTTCCTGTGTAATAACACAAAACTACCTCTTATAGGGTGTGTTACTATTGCAACCAAGAGAAACAAAAAATTATCTTCTCATGCAGACTACAACTATTGATCTTAGTGCTCCCTCTACTCCTTAAACTCGACCTCAGCTCTAATACCAAATTGATAGAAAGGGGAAAGAGGAAAAACACAATTTCACACACACACAAAATCTTATATTAATCAATATTTCATACAGACATCTACATCCACAGAGTAGTAGAGTCTTGGATTTCACAAAATCACATCACAATGACCTAACCATGGGTATATAAGGACCTAATTTACTAAATATGGAATTATGACAAACTATAACTTGATTGCCTTTCTCTAGTTAACTCACACTAGACTTCTAACATTGGACTCTACTTAACTCACCTCTCCATATAATACATGCATAAGATAGTAATTTACTATTTACAACAACTTAGTTGGTGAGTAGGGTGAGGTATATAGTGTTGGAGCTCACAAAGACAATAAAGGCCACACCAATGTCACAACTTTAGACTTGAACAAAATTCACCCAAATAAAAAAAAAAAAAAAAATTATTTAGGTCAAACTTGGCACATCTTGTAATATCATCTATGTTCTTAACAATAAGTTCTTATCACAACACATTCTCTAATCACATAATCTTAATCCCACCTTATAATAGCATGATTTATAAATACAATTTATATGCATTAACATCATATTATTTATAAAATTTTCTTCCTCTATACGTATAAGGTATAGACTTACCTTTGGTTCCCTTTGCATTAAGGGTTCAATTATTACATACCTCCTTTGCATTAAACATTTAAACAAATCAGTGTTAAATCATACATATCCATTACTCAAAACTTTGGAATCATATGTTTATAAAATATGGAAGTACCATGACTCAACATCGTTCCCGGTACATATGATCAGAACCTTGATTGCTCTATACAATGGTTTTTCATGTGATATTTAATATGGTTAGGAAGAGATTGCATACAGACTACAAACAATTACTAACTATGTGATTGGAAAGTGATTTGGTCTTAATTCTTCAAAAGACACTTGGCTCTTTTATTACTGTGATTGTACAACTATTAAAAATCATTGGTTAACACTATTATCGATGAAATAGGTAACTGCACTATTACCTACTTTTTTTTGGTAGCATAAAAAGCACCCGATTTTGAAAAGTGGTGATGCAGAATCACCTTTTTTTTTTTGGAGCACATTTTAGACACTCTAATATTTTTATTTATGAAGTATGAATATTTGTTTTAAAATGTTAGTGATTTTCATGCTAATTTTGAAACGTATTGATGCAGCATCAACCTTTTTCTTTAGAGTGGTGATTTTCATGTTAGTAATAAAACACAAAACTTATATATATATATATATATATATATATATATATATATATATATATATATATATATATATATATATATATATATATATATATATATATAAACAATAAAAAAAACCAATAAGAATGTAAAAAAAAAAAAATTAACTCATAAAAATAAAAAATTTAAACAAAAATAAATAAATAAAACAAAAATGTTTGAAAATTATATCATAAGAAATGACAAAATTTGAAAAAAAAACACATAATTTAAAGAAAAAAAACCAAAAATTAACCAAAAAATTAAAAAAAAACATCAAAAACATATTTTTCTAGGTTATTGAAAAAAACCATATAATTAATTAAAAAAAAAAAAAAATTTAAAAATAATTTAAATTACAAAATTTAAATTTAGATAAAAAAAATAAAATACAAAAAAAAATAAAAAATTTAAAAGTTTAAATTAAAATAATAATAATAATAAGAAAACAAAAATACAAATTTTAAAATAAAAAAATAAAAAAATAAAAAATAAAATAAAATAAAATTGAAAAAGGAAATTAAAATTAAAAAAAACTATCATTAAAAAACAAAAAAAAATGAAAAAAACCACGTGCAAATAATTAAAAAACAAATATCCATAAATTTTTATTTTTTTTTAAATGAAACAATTTATAAATTTTAAAAATGAAAAACTAAATAAACTAAAAGATTTAAAAAAAAAAAAATTTAATTAAATTAAAATTTAATATATAAATTTTAAATTTTAAAAACTAATTAATCTAAAATATTAAATATAAAAAAAAATAATAAAACAAATTAAATTTAAAATAAAAAATTTGAATTAAAAAAAAATAATTTTAAATTTTTTGAATTTAAAAAAAAAAAATCAAATTAAAAAAAAATATTAAAAAAATAATAATAATAAAAAATAAAAATAAAAAATTTTGATCATGGTGGCGCCGCCAATCAGCCTCAAGCCCAAGTGGCGGCGAAGGCCGGCCACTGGGCGGGCGGGGAGGCTGCATGCAGCACCCTGCCCACCCAGCGGCCGGCCTCTATCGCCACCTAAGCGGGAGGACGATTTCCTCCCGATTCCGGGAATCGTCCTCCCGCTGCGGGAGGCCGATTCTGGGAATCTCCCTCCCACGGTGAGAGGCTGATTCCAGGAATCGCCCTCTCGCGGCGGGAGGCCGATTCCGGGAATCGCCCTCCCGTGACAAGAGGCTGATTCCAGGAATCTTCCGGGAATCGCCCTCCTGCGGCGGGAGGCCGATTCCTGGAATCGCCCTCTTGCCGCGGGAGGCTAATTCCTGGAATCGCCCTCTCGCCTTGAGGCCAATTTCGGGAATCGCCTTCTCGCCGCAGGAGGCTGATTCCGGGAATCGCCCTCCCGTCGGGGGAGGTCGATTCTGGGAATCACCCGCCCTCCTGCCGCGGGAGGTCAATTCTAGGAATCGCCCTCCCGCCGCGGGAGGCCGATTCCGGGAATCGCCCTCCCACCATGAGAGGCCGATTCCGGGAATCGCCCTCCCGCCGCAGGAGGCCGATTCCGGGAATCGGCCCCCCGCCCAGCGGTCGGCCTTCGCCGCCACCTGGGCGGGAGGCCGATTGGCGGCGCCACGATCATCAAAAAATTCCTTTTTTTATTTTTTTTATTTTTTTTATTTTTTTATTTTTATTTTTTTTTATTTAATATTTTATTTTTATTTTTTTTAACTCAAAAAATTTAAAATTACTTTTTTTTTTTTTTAATTTAATTTAATTTAAATTTTTTTCTAAATTCTGTTAATAATTTTTATTAAATTTTGTAATTTTTTTTTTTTTTTTTAATGTTTGGTTTGTTCATTTAATTTTTTAAAATTTAGTAAATTTTGTTTTTTTTATTTATTTATTTGAATTTAATATTTTTTTTATCTTTTTTATTTTTTTATTAATATTTTTTTAATTACATAAATTTTTTATATTTTTTTTTATTTCAATTAAAATTGTGTATTTAAAATTAGTTTTTTTTTTTTTTTTAAATTAAACTTAATATTTTCAAATTAATTTGTTTTTTATTTTATTTATTTTATTTAATTTATTTTTTTCAATTTTTCAATTTTAATTGATTTTTAAAATTTTTTAACTTTTTATTTTAACAATGTTTTTTTTTTCTTTATATTTAAAATTTATTTGTTTATTCATTTATTTATTAAAATTTAATATGTTTTTTTTAAATTTAATTTGTTATTTTAATATTAATTTTTTTTTTCAATTTAATAAAATCTAATATATATATATATTTTTAATTTAAGTTCATATATATATATATATATATATATATATATATATATATATATATATATATTTTATGGTTTAAATTTAATTTATTTTTTAAAATATGTTTGTTTTTTTAATATATATTTTTTTAAATTTAATATTTTTATTGTATTTTATTTTTCTTTTTTTATTTTTAATTAAATTTTCATTTTTTTACTTTTAATTTCAATCATTTTTTTATTTTTTTATTTTTTTTGGTTTTAAATTTATTAAAATTTAATATATTTATTTACATTTTTTTTTTAATTTAATAAACATTTTCTTTTTCTTTTTTAAATTAATTTCTATATTTTATTTTTTATAATTTCTTTCTTTTTTTAACTTGTTTTTCTTTTTAATTTAATATTTTTATTTTGCTTTTATTTTTATTTTTTTATTTCTATATATTTTGAAATTTTAATCTTTAATTTTATTTTTTTTATTTTTCTCAAATTTTAGGTTTTTTTTAATGTTTGAATTTTAAAAATTAAAAAATGTTATTTCTATTTTTAAAAATGTTAAAAATATGACACAATTTTTTTTTTGTTATTCCAACATCAACTGGTTTTGTTTTGAGGGTGTTTTTTCAATCCTTTTTTCAAGAAACAATTTTGTTTTTAGCATAATTTTATAAAATATTGAAATTTGACCTTCAAAAAAAACCAAGTGCGTTCTAGAATACACTTTTTTTGTTTTTGGGGTGTTTTTTCATGTTTTTTGAGTCTTTTTGGGCTAGAGTTCCCGTTTTGAGGTCAGGTTACCTATTTCATCGGTAACAGTGTTGGTTGGAAAGATCTCATCCGTTGATGTGTTTAACCTTAGATCCAACTTATCTGAGGGCCTCCGGAGTAGTTACGGTAACTACTCACCTGAGCACGAATACTTTGTCTCATTCCTTCACTGCGCTGGCTGTCTTTCTGCTATGCAATTTCTTGAGTTTCTCGGCTCTGGCTTGCTGTGGGTATGAGGGTACTATTTTATGAAAATTAAAGGCCTTCTTCCATTCCACATCCGCCATACCCTACATAGGTAAACATCCTCCTCGCTCCACGCCATTGTTTATTTACTGCGGGAAGGGTCGTCTCATTTGAAACCTACCTAGTTGAGTTCGTCTCTGTTGTTTATGGTTGCTCTCTGTTATATTTAGCCTATTGCAGTAGATTTAGGATATTCTAAGTCCAAACTTAGGTCTGGTGCTTTCACTACTGATAGTAATCATGTTTCGCTTGCTTCCATGGAGGGTATATTGTGCTCGATCTCGCCAGATGGGTGTTCGGGTTTACGAAGATGTGCAAACAAGGAAAAGCTCTATATCACGAAAACCCCCAGGTAATCTTGCTTTGTTACTGTCATTTTACATTATCAGTTTCTTCTCCAAGTTGTTTTTGTTTTAGTATTATTGTTTTCATTTAATTGACTCAGAGTGTAATTCCTTCTTTTTCAGGTATGGATTTACAAATTATTCCTCCAGAGAGAGCTCGGCTCTCGTTTCCATTCCTCCGTCGAGCTTATTGGTAAGTCCCGACTAATTCTCCAGTCCGGCATTTATGTGCACAAGTTTATTTTTCCTATGGTCGACTGAGGGAAAACCCCTATGTGTACAAGGTGCCTCAAGATTTGACAGCACCAGCATAGTGTTCGTTTGAAGTTCTGACATATATATTAATAGGGTCGTTTTGTTATTGCTTATGTCTACCTATGCTTCTAGCGATGGTTTGTCTGTAGTATTTTTTATGTTATATTATGACGGTTATGTAATACATAGGCTCTTAAGCCTTATACCGAGTTCTTTCAATGAAGACTTGAGTTACTTGTTTTGGGATTGTATGTAATTCTAAATTTTTGAAGATTTTCTGGTTAATTTTGAGAACCTTGCTGTGGGTACTTTTCTCATTGATTATGTTATTTCTGGATACAAGTTTTATCAATGGATTCCCGAAATTCTTGTTTGTATACTGTTAGATCTTCGTATATGGAAGCTTTATATGTCAATACTTAAAGTTACTATAGTTAGAAACAATTATCTTTGATATCAACATGCGTACCTTATGTTGTGAATTCTATTACTCTGTTATGTATTCTGAAGACATTTCCGTTACAGGAAATTCTATGGTAAATCTTCTGAATCATTTTTTCTTTTGTAATATATTATAAAATAGCGATGTTTGTTGCCATGTCTCGACCAGGGGACTGTAACCCTTGCCTTGTCTTTACAGGGATCGGTGCTAAACCCCAGTGCCCTTATAGTTGTAGGAAATTTTCTCTCTCCAGTTATTTTCTACTACATGTAATTATTATTGAGATTCAACGAGAAGATCCTAGTGAAAATTATGCACCTACACTAGGATGGAGCCTCAGGCTATTTTTAGGTGGAAGTCTATTTTTAGATGCATGAGAAAATTGTATTTATAGAGGATGTCTATTTATAGATGGTGAGCATATTCTATTTATAGATGTATGTGCGAGTTCTATTTATAGATCGCATGTCTATTTATAGATGCATGTCGACTATTATTATCCCTTAATAATAGTTGGACAATAAACATTAATCTATTCTTAATGAGCACTTGGAAATAGTTAACTGAAGTGGCAAACCAATTAGCTATAGGAAATTCGAGTTCAAAGGTTGGTTAGTGGGACATACAAGTGGACTTAGTTATAACTAAGTGATTCGAAGTTGTAACAGAGTTGGATGTGTAGTTATGTGAGTTGTAAAGTATTTAACTCAGTTAACTGAGTTAAACTCAGTTGTGCTAGTTGTAACTAAACATACACTAGTGAGAGATCAGTGAATTAACTATTTAATTAATTCACAATCAGTGGTCTCACATGCAACTAAAGTTTTACTACTGTTAACTACATGCATGTCAGATCCAGTGGAGACATAGTTGAGAGATAGGTGAAAGGGATAGTTTGGCTATCAGTTGTGACATTAGTGGGTGCACTCATGTAACCACACACAAATTGGATCTAACCATGAGGATTGCGCAGTCAAGGAAAGTAGGATTCCAATATTTCAGGGATTGTTGTCAGCAGGGATTGCACACTGGAGGCAGGCTGCCAGGAGGCAGTGAATTGGCGCATGTATTTGCCAATTTTTGAATGACAGTGTGAGAAAAATTGTAAATTGTACTGAGAGATATTGGATTAAAATTCTGTATGAGATTGTTTCATAATCCATGATATATACATAATATATGATAGTGGGGTTTTTAGCTTTATTCTTTCTCGGTAAAAACATCTGTGTTATGTGTGATTGATATTTCTTCTTGATATTGCAATTGGCGATTATGTTTTAAATTCAACAAAATTTTTGTAGAAGCGATTCTGTATTTAATAGTGGCATATAATTTTTAGATCAAAATAATCCAGGAAATACATAATTTGTATTAAATTTCTACATGGTATTAGAGCACAGAAGATTGTAATTTTGAAGCAGGATCTAAGTTTGTTGGTGGAAACAATTCGAATTTGCTGCAAGAATTTCTTGGTGCTACAATTGAGTACACATCGAAATGGTTTTCAATGGCTTGCGGCTAGAGTATGCACTCGAGGGAAACTCAAACTACATGTCCTGGAAGGATAGGATGGAGGTGGTTCTCAAAGATAATGGCTTGAAGGAATTCATTGACAGTGATGTTCCTAAGCCCACTTCGACTGATGCTACATTACTTGATGCATGGCAAAAGAAAGTGGCGAAGGCAAGAAGGATTTTGTTGGAAGGCATATGAGCACACATTGTCTCAAGCCTTCATGGGAAATCCACACCATATGCTATGTGGAAGTTTTGATGGATATTTTCCAAAGTAGCAGCGACCATAGGAAATTGGCGCTGAGGGATAAACTTAGAAAGATCAATATGGAAAAGGGCAACAATATTCCAAAGTATCTCACAAAGTTTGTCCAATGCCGGGATGAACTAGGGAGTGTGGGAATCACTGTTGTTGATGATGATTTGGTGAGCTTGGCTCTCTTGGGACTTCCTAAGAGTTGGCATAGTTATGAAGATGTTGTCAACGAACGGGAAAATTTTCCAGATTGGGAACGATTGTGGTCGGATCTAGTGCAGGAGGAGTTCAGGCGGAACACCAGAGATGGTTCTTCATCAAAGAATGATAATTAAGAGGATTATGTTTTGGCTGCCAAGGCAATGAAAGGGAAAGGGAAGAAATTCCATTCAAAATCGAAGTTGGATTTGTCCAAGGTAAAGTGTTTTCACTGTCACGAACATGGGCATCTCATGACTAACTGCCCACAAAAGAGGAAGAACATGAAAGTTGTTGGAGCTGCAGATGGTGAGGCCCTAGCCTCGCAATTTGAACTTGATTTCTCTTTGATCTCATGCATGGTGTCAAGTTCATTGGGATCGGTGTGGTATCAGGATAGTGGTGCTTCCTTCCACATGACGGGAGATAAGGAGCTTTTCAGTGACTTGGAGGAGAAATATCTCCAAATGGCTATAAAGATGGGCAACGACGGACGATAGAGTGTGACTGAAATTGGTACCATTACCTTTGAGAGGGATTCAGGTAAACCACTTCAATTGAAAGATATTATGCATGTTCTAGGTCTTAAGAAAAATTTGGTCTTAGTCGCAATGTTGGAGGACAGAAGTTATGACGTTGTTTTCAGCGATGGAAAAGCTTTCCTGCGACATAAAAAAATGGGTCAAGCCAAGAGGATAGGGATTCGAGTTAAGAATCTCTACAAGCTGGAGGTAGATGGCTACACTGCCATGATGGGCAAGGCAGAAAAATTGGTGAGCCGAGATGAGGGAGAATTATGGCACAAGCGATTGGGCCATCTTCATCATGGAGCCTTGAAAATCATGTAGCAAATATCTACTGGACTTCCAATGGGAACACTTTCTCAGTTAGATTAGTGCAAGGGTTGCACCATGGGAAAGTATGTAAAGTCCACCTTTCATGGAAAGGAGAATCGTGCTTCGGTGATCCTGGAAAGATTTCACATAGACGTGTGTGGACCATTCTCGGTTGCTTTAATATCAAAACATAAATATTATGTTATTTTTGTTGATGATTTTTCTCGTAAATGATGGATCTTCTTCACGTAGAAGAAGGATTAAATATTCTCAAAGTTCTGTGAGTTTAAGGCATTGGTGGAGAAAGAGTTGGGGAAGCAATTGAAGGCTTGTTGGGGCCCTTGTTTTGAAATAAAATGGGTTTTGAAGTTGCGGGTAATAGGTGGTAGAATGCAACCAAGGTAGACAGAGAGTTGTCAAGGTTGTGAAGAACTGTAGAGTAGGTGGTGCAGCTATTGTGGAAACAGGAACAGATGGCGAAAGAAAGCGACAAGAATAAGCAGTGGAACTCCTAGTGATCTGGGAGAGGCAGTAAACGGCAGAGTGGAAAGGAAGGGAGAACTATCAGTCACATTGGCCAAGGAACAAATAGGAAGCCGGCCAGCGGAGACGGGGTGTTGGCACAATCGAGATCAAAGGACAGGAGCCGTAGGAGAGCTATGTTTGTTCTGTTCATTTTTTTTCTCTCTTTCTCTGTTCATTCTGTTTTATTGTATGTGATATCGTTGTAACCAGTTATACCAAGAACGATCTAAGGAGCAGTGTAATCATCTCTGGTTATTAATGCAATACTCTATGATATGGTTTTGATGTTCTATGTTTGGCACTTTGGTTCTGAATCAATTGAATGTGTAGGTTACTTTAAAAAAAAATTTCTGTATTGGATGTGTTCACGAATATTGTCGTTTGCAGAGTAGTTATACTTGTTTGGAGCACTTAGTTCTATCTATTTTGGGATATATTTGATACTTGATCGATACCTCAATCTGATCCTAAATTTAGTAAGGTCATGGCACACCTCGGGTGAGACTCTCTGCTCTTCAGAGTAGAGTGAAAATGTTGGCATTGTGCCAGACTACTGCAGAAAACCTTGTTGGCCTCCATCCTGAACCTAGGTCTTGTTCAAGAGACCTCTTTCCTTGCCAACAAATGGTTCCTTGCTAGGACCTGAAATTCCATGTTGGAACTAGATCACGGTATCGCGGATCTTCAAGAAAGAAATACGAAACTGGTGGGATAACCACCTAGATCAGTTCATAGCTCAGGAAGTAGACCTGAGACAGCAAAAGGAGAAAGCTATTAAGAATAACGTTCTTTTCTCTAAATCTGCCAGTGATATTTACGAGATATTCTGGGGAAAATTTCCAGAGGAGCTCTATAACTCATTGAGAAGACTACAGACCAAGATAGTCCCAAGGGGCTTGCGGAAATTTTGTCGCAAGTGGTTACACGTAGATCTGGTAGCACTCCATTGGTTAGATACCGATTTGACCAGAGCAGTAGATTTCTGGGTGCAATCTACCTTGAAGGGATATATAGTGGAGTTTGCAGCTGAGTGTTACTAGTATTTCTCGAAACACACACTAGCAGTGGTGCTAGTAATATCATCTCACAACTGGGAGTCAGGGGTTTTGTTTTAGTAACCCCCACGCCAGAAAACATGGTAGGATCATTTACCCAATACCCAGAATTCTATGGGAGGGGTAACGATGATGTGGAACAACACTCATACCTTTGCGAGGCCATCTGAAGGGCTCAGCAGACACCAGAGGCAGGTAAGTTGATAGAATTTCAAACCACTCTCAGGGAAAGAGCTCTACGCTATTTTATAAAATGTTCTGAGGCACATCAAAACCCAGCGATAGACGATGTGAAGAGATATTTCGTTAAAGAATTTAAATTACCCTAAACAGATTAGCAGGGATTGTCAGAAATGTGGGAGATCAAGCAGCTAGAGGGGGAAACTGCATGGGATCTAATGAGGAGATTCAAGGATTCGATTGGAGAACTCAGCTATCCAATCAATCCTAACCATCAAAGGGATTGGTTCATCAAAGCCATTCTTCCCTTAACAAGAACTCCGCTAACACAACAGAAGATCAAGACATTGTAAGATGCATTGGAGCAGGCTATGAAAATAGAGGCCATGGCGGGATATCCGCAAGAATTTAAAGGGGGAGTATAAGGTCCGAACCGCTCCATACTGGGGTTGCAACATCAGATAGCCAGCTTAATAGAGAAGCTGAAGGAAATTCAATCAATGTGGCTGGCAAGACCAAATGTATGGTGTACACATTGTCTATTGGAAGGACACGTGGTAACCGAAATTCCTAGGTTGTGGGGCCAGAATGCGGGGACATTAGCAATAGGGGCACAGGGAGCTCCACCAATAGGAGGGGTGGCGCAGATAAACACCCAGGGACTATATCTGCCACAGCATCAGTACATGAGCTCCCCCGCTCAATAGAATCCAGCCGCAATTGAATATTGTGAGATATGCAAAAGCATGGGTCATCCACCTTTCCTATGCCCAATCTTGTAAAAATATTCCAACATTCTGAACAACATATACTATGAATTATGTGCTTCTACCACACACAACACAGAGTAGTGTAGGGCTCTGGATGCATTAGCAGAATGATTGGACAGGCCTTCAGATCGAGTGAATGAGGCTCCTAGAGGATGAGGGGGAGGTAGAATAGGAGGTCAGGCTAGAGTAAGAGGGCCAATACGATGCTATAACTATGACCAGGAGGGTCACGTAGCGAGGGAATGTCCACTCCCTAGGAGACCCTGGTTCTCTCAATGCAGGGTTAACACACACGCAATTGAGGACTTCCCAGAGCTCATTAAAAGATCGGAAGAAAGAGCCAGACAAAGAGGAGCCAATCTGGTGAATGCAGAGCCAAGGATAATAGAGGCTCATGCTATGCAGAACGTGGTTATAGTGACGCGAGCAGGAAAAAGAACCGGGGAAGACGCATAGATGATGGACCCGATAAAATTGATAAGGCCAGCATCTCCAAAGCCACTGTTCAAGTTGGAAAGTCAAAAGTAATACTTTAAAGAAGCGGTGGAAACCTTTGCCCAACTTGGGGGAAGCAAAGGCATCGAGTTGCCACAAGCCAAAGAAGATAACCAAGCTAGTACAAATACCACGATTGAAGAATTGTTCCATCTGTTTCTAAAAATTGTTAACAACGCGCCAATGCTAGAACACTTAAAGAAGAACCTAGAAATGGTGGTGCAGGAGGCCACAGGACCAGGGGAGTCAGATGATACAACACATAAATATATATGGAGAGTGAAAAGAAACCAAATAAGGACAGGAAAAGAGTTCTAGGTAAATACTCAAGTCGCTGGATTCCAAATTAAGGACACAATGCTTGACCTAGGGTCAGATGTAAATATATTGCCAAGAAAGACATGGGAAGCATTGGGAAAGCCAAAGCTAACATATTCACCAATTCAACTCCATATGGCGAACTAGTACTGCATTGTGCCCATAGGCAGACTGGAGGAGGTTGAAGTCAATGTTGCGGGTGTAAAGACATATACAAACTTTGAGGTTATAGACATTATGGTGGATAAAGATCCCTATCCAGCATTATTGGGGATCGACTGGGCTTCTGAGAACTATGCAATCATAGACCTAAAGAAGGAACTAATGATCTTCGAAGATGGGGAGGTCAGGGTCACCCAACCACTCGACCCGTATCAAGGTCCCTGATACACAGAGTCTATTGATAACAGAGAAGATTATCAGCTTCTTGACCATCTATATCAGATGACAGCAAGAAAAAGGGAAGATTACATCAACTCTACAACGGGGGGATTTGCGAGTTGGAAAAGTATTCAAAGCTCATACTTAGGCTTGGAGATAGCTTGGGATGATTGGCAGCACAGGGGATATGAGACCAATTGAAGAATATGTGCCAACATTAGAAGAATCAATTGGATCAGAACTGAGGTAAGGGAGTTCCCAACCTTGTCAAATATGAACGTTGTCAACACTTTTATTGCCAGAGTAGAAGATAGGGTGCCAACAGACCATAGGGTCCCACTCATGGATATGGCCTTGCAATCCACATCAGCAAGGTGGTGGAGTAACCACCGCAACTCACTGTCGCGATGGGACAAAGTTGCAACAGCATTGAGGGCCAGGTTCAAAGAAGAAGAAGAACCACATTTCACTGAAAAATACCAGGGCAACTCAGACCCCAGAAAGCATCTGACAAAGTGTGAGGATCAATGGAAAGATGCAGGGTACCCGCAAGAGCTGTGGGTACACAAGTTTATGCATTCACTGGATATGATTCCGCAATCTTGGTACCCAAATGAAGAAAGGAAAAGAGGAACTAGTACTTGGCAGACCATTGCAGAGAAGTTCACATAGTGCTTCTTGTTTGAAGGAAAAACATAATATGTCACCCAAGCATTGCAGGCTATCAAAAGGGTGTTGTTATTCCCAGAGATTCAGGAGGAAGAGGAGCAACTGATCCCAAATCAAAGCATCAAACAGTTGGTAGCATGTAAGAAGATAAACAACGAAATAGATGATGATGATATAGAGGGACTTAGACATCTGTACTTTGAGTAAAAGGAGGGGGAGCGGGATATTAAAGATGACCCAACAATAGAAGGAATTCATCAGCTACCGCTAAAAACCAAGAAAATAAACATTGGGACCGAAGAAAAGCCAAAACTTGTGTCGATCGATGATTATTGCGATGCCGAGACAACTAAGGAGATATTCAATCTACCACAAGAATACGAAGACTTGTTCCCATCATTAGTAGCAGAGTTGAAAGGAATAAAGGGAGACCTGGGGGAGATGTGTATAATTTTGAAGCCCGATGCAAGGCCAATCAAGCACAAACCCTACAAGCTAAATCCAAGAGTAAAAGAAAAGGTTAAAGCAAAGATTTATAAAATGCTAAAGGCAGGGTTGATATTCCCGGTGGAAGAAGCAGAATGGGTAAGTCCAATAGTCATCCAAAGCAAAAAAGAAAAGTCTGAAATCCGAGTCTATGTTCACTATAGGAGCTTGAATAGCGCCTATTTACATGACCCATTCCCTACTCCGTTCAGTGACGAAGTACTCGACAACGTTGCAGGGAATGAAGCTTATTCTTTTACGGATTTATTTTCAGGATACTATTAGGTCAGGATAGCCGAAGAAGATAAGAGAAAGACAACTTTCACCACCGAATGGGGTTCCTTTGCATATCATGTAATGCCATTTGGATTGAAAAATGCGCCAGCAGTATTTTCACGTATTGTGATAGCAGCATTCTGTGAATACATCCACAAATTCCTGGAAGCCTATATGGATTACTGGACTGTCTACAGCCTATTAAAAGACCAAGCAACGTTATTGAGGATAATGTTTGACAGGTGTAGGCAACTTCAAATCTCATTAAACCTCAAGAAGAGCATTTTTTCAGTACCTTTTGGAACACTGTTGGGACACGTTGTATGCAACCAAGGAGTTTGCGTTGATCCAGCAAAGGTAGTAGTTATAATTAACATGGAGGCACCAGAAACTGTGAAGTAGCTAAGGTCATTTTTAGGCCACATAGGATATTATAGGCAATTCATCTGCAACTACGCGAAGATAATAGCCCCATTGGAGAAGCTGTTATGGAAGGCAGAGCAGTTCAGTTGAACAGAGGATTGCATGACGGCCTTGAATACTTTGAAGGATAAATTGGCAAGTGCACCAATATTGGTCCACCTTGATTGGGACAAGAAATTTCATGTACATATCGATGCTTCAAGCATCATACTTGGAGCAGTTCTGGCTCAATCAGGGGACGCTTTAGTTGATCACCCAGTTTACTTTGCAAGTCATAAACTATCAACAACAGAATGGAACTATACTACAACAAAGTGGGAAGCGTTAACAATGGTGTACTCCCTTCAAAAGTTTTGCCACTACCTGCTAGGAGGTATGCTTAAATTTTTCACAAACCATTCAGCTTTAAAGTACCTAGTAAACAAACCGGTCTTAGAAGGAATAATATGCAAATGGCTCTTACTCATTTAGAAGTTAACTTTTGAGGTGATAGTGAAACCTGGGAGACTAAATTTTGGGCCTGACCACTTGTTGAGGCTCGAAAATGGAGAAAATGGAGGATCTCTGGACGATCAGCTGTCAGATGTTGATCTTTTCAAAGTAGAAGCCATCCCAAAATACTTAGACCAGATAGCAACCTACCTGACAATGTGACAGTGCCCAAAAGAGTACACAGTTGTCCAGAAAAGACATCTAGTAGTCCGAGCAGCAGAATATCAGCTAATAGCGAGACACCTGTATAAGATGGGGCTAGACCAAATCTTATGAAGATGTGTCCTAGATCATGAAAGGGAGGGCGTTTTGTGGGAATGCCACTGCGGAGTTGCAGGAGGGCACGTCGGAGCAAAACTGACGGCGAGAAAAATCCTGCAGGTGGGTTTGTGGTGGCCGAAAGTCCACATGGACTGTAAAGCATTTGTAAAAAAATGCAATGTATGTCAGAGGACGGGACGACCATCACACAAGGACAAGCTACCACTTCATCCAGTAAAGGCACTGCAACCATTTGAGAAATGGGAAATTGATTATATGGGACTGATTGCACCTGTTGCAAGACACTCACAGGCCAAGTATGTCATAACAGCAACAGACTACTTGACAAGGTGGCTAGAAGCAACGCCAGTGAAGGATTGCATAGCAAAAACATCGGCTCAATTTATATTTGAAAATATCATCACAAGGTTTGGTTTCCTGAGGAGTCTGACAAGTGATTAGGGTACCCATTTCATCAATGCTACCATTAAGCCTCTGCTGGAAAACTTCATGATACAACATCATAAAAGTAGTCCCTACCATCCACATGTCAATGGTACAGTAGAAGAATTCAATAAGATTCTTGAAAAGGGCTTGACAAATATTTGCAATGTAAAATGAGAAGATTGGGATGAACGTGTACCAGCAACACTATGGGCATATAGGACAACTGTCAAGAGACTCAACAACTAGACCCTGTTATGGCAGAGAAGCAATAGTACCAGCAGAGTTTGTCATATCCAGTCTCCTAATCGCAACGTCACTCCAACTATCAGAAGAACAATCATTGAAAGAGTGGTTACATGAACTACAAGAGCTGGAAGAAGACAAGTTTCTAGCAGAATTCCACCAAACTATCCAGAAAGAAAGATAAAAAGCTTGGCATGACCGCCATATTAAGCACAAAACATTCTTGGTCAGCGGAAAAGTTTTGCTTTATGACAGTAAGTTTCAGAAGTTTCCTAGTAAACTAAGAATGCATTGGTTAGGTCCATACCTCGTAGTAGAAATCAGAGATTTAGGAGCAGTGCAGTTAGCACAATTGGATGGCCAGATACTACCAGGATGGGTGAATGGCGCACCCCTGAAGCCCTATCATGAGTAAGCTCTAAATTTTAAATTTCAAATAACTCTCACAACCGAGAGGATTAAATAGGGTAGATTAGGTTAGATAGAGTCAATAACTCTCTCGCACCCAATAAGATCTTAGATAGAATTCCAAATAAAGAAACTTTAAAGCACAACAAATACACAGAGTTGAGTTGCGGAGACCGCAATGCAAATAATTGTGGTCGGGGGGAGGGTAGTGTCCAGCGTGTCATCCAGGTCAGAGAACAAGCATGTCAGCTATCATTGCATCACAATGACCCATAGTACCCATGTCAGTCCATAGGATTACTGAGATTTGAAAAGTAATTGCCATAATTAGTATCGTCCATACCACAATAAATTTTCCATAATAGGCCATAATCATTACCCATTGCATCTGCCCAACTCTCAAAATCACAATCAGCCTTGTCAAAACCAACCTCATCCCAGTAGCTAATCATATGATTATAGCCACGGGGGAAGGCAGGGAAAATTAATTAGTTATGGGGTCTTATCAACCTCATGCGTGCCGATTACTTACATAACTTGCATGAAAGAAAGCACGACCATGCCGGAGGAGTCCGATTTAAAACCAGAAACAACAAAAGTAGCAAGAGAAACAACATCAGAAGAAGTTCAAAAGGGGCGTCCAGAGGCAGGAATTTATAAGGAAAGAGAAGGCGTAGCTCTACAATTGCATCAACGAATAATTAAAATGACTAGGGTAGCGCCAGCAGTCATAGAATAGGAGCTCGATGGAAGAATACAGAATATGGAGTCACTAGTAGAAGAATATGATATTGTGTTGCTGATCGATACCGACCAGATGGATTCTTTCCAGTTTCCAGTGATGAAAAGGAAAGTCTACATGGAATATTATGCCATAGAAGTAGGACAAGAAGCAGCGAGAGCACTCCCCAAGTTCAGAGGTATTCAATAGTCCACCATATTAAACCTCCAAAACCTTCCAGTATTTGGCACCACAGGGGCTAAGATGCAGTGCAAAAAGTTCTTGCTGAGCAGAATCCACAATGGTTCGCTATGGATGGGAAGAGAAATCCCAATTAATGTAGAGGACATTCACAAACTAACTGGGCTATCATAGGAAGGGAGAGACGTCTCCACAACATTTCAAAATGTGTCAAAGAGAGCAAAGAAGGCAGGTGACGGGGACCACTACAGGAAGTACGACACCAAATGAGGAGGAAAAGGGGCCAAGATAGACCTGATCAACAAGCCAGAGATTAAGTTTTCCTACTATTTGATTGCAAGCAAAACTATGAGACACTACACAAAAGGGGAGTGTACGCTGGATACTATCTCAGTTGCGAAACACTGTGTCCAGGGGGCACAACTAAATTGGTGTTCATTTCTACTTAATGAGTTATTCGAAGGTTGTGAGGTTAACTACAAGAGAGCCACTGGGTTTATCTAAGGCAATCTTATCATGGTGCTGGCAATGTGGAAATGGACATTCCTAGGAATCAGACAGCCACTGGAAATTCCAATAGGTCAACCATTAGCAATGAAGTTCACACCCTAGAAGACGTCAGGGGACCCCAGTACGAAGGATGTGAATGAGGAAGCATTCAAGTTCTGGTATAGCCAGATGGTTGACGTCGCGATGACACAGCAGAGAATCCCAGGGAGCTTGTTGGACAATTATTCCACGCAAGTATGGTTTGGAGTCAACCATAAGCAAACTTACATCAGACCAACATGTGTATTAGAATCGACCATCAAGATGAGGCCATTGAAGTTTCAGATCGATGAAAGAAATTTCCACACTGAGCTATGTTCATGGCTGGGGGTACAAATGGAGATCAGAAGCGAAGCCTACTTCTATTCATTTGATGGCATGTTGTCGGATTCATTGCCAGGAGAAACACCGGAGGAAACAATGACCAGAATGTCACGGCTACATCTCACATTGATCATTAAGGAGCTTAATACAAAGGTACAAAGCTTTAATTGGGTAGTTCAAACTCTAACAAGTGATTCTTCATTGTTTCCTACGTTTTCAGAATTTCAGGCCTCCCATTCTGCCTCATCCTCCATCACAATCCCCATAGTCACGGCCATACCACTGAATCTATTTAATTCACCAGCGGCAACAACCACAATTTTTGTCAAAAAGAGGAAAGCCCCAAAACCACCCATGGCTACACCAAAAGCCAAGAAGGAAAAAATTTTAGTATCTAGCCAGGTGGTTGATCTCATGAGGGAAGATCAAATGAAAACAATGGACATGAGGGCCCCAATCCAGGAAGAGCTATTGATAGAACCTCAGGTAACTCAGGAACTACCCCTGCTCAAACCCCATTCCTTTTTAAATATCTGTATATATCCACCTCGCACCATCCACTCATTGGTCCATACATCATTGACCTCTAAGGACCATCCATCCAGAACATCCTCCACATCAACCACCATATCTGACCTAGTTCGAGCAAAAAGTAATACAAATGGGAACAACGAGATGGAAGTTATCTAAGGTACAGAATTGGTACCTGAAGTTAACCAAACCCTTGTTGAACAAGTCACTTTCCAGGACCTTTTAAGTTGAGAAGGATCATTTACTGCAGATACAACACCCTTGCCTACTGAGATGAACCCGTTTCAGCAGGTCAATTTGATATTTCACCAGATGCAGCCCAATCTAAACATGGGTAACCCTACTAATCCGCTGCCGCAACCAACACCGCCAACATCACCGGAGTAGCACTCAGCCAAATCCATTGTGAGCAATCAACCACTCTAGGAGAGGCCGCAAAATCAAAGTATGATCGAGATTGAAAACATGCAGACTTGGGGAATGATGCAGTTGTACAATTTTATTTAACGAGTGACACATCAAGCCGAAAGGCCTCACACAGAGCTCCAGAAGAAATTCGAGCAGCAATAGGAACAGATAATCACTCTTACTAAAGAGCATGAACAACTGAAGTTAGAGAAGAACAACTTGCAAGGCCAACTAGACACAGTGACATAGATCTTGAGGGATCTATGGCCCATGGTGACGGCTCACAACAATCACGTACCGAAAAAATATCAGCCAGTGACATAGTCGCACAATCCATCCACGTATGGGTGGCATGCTCGTACCTCAGTCGAGAGAATATGGAACTAAAAGAGACACTAGCAACTAGGCCCACCCTACCGGACCTAGCAGCCATCTACACAAAAAAGATAGCAGAAAGACAGAATCAGGTCACCAGGATGCAGGAAAATCTGAGCATCACGGTAAAGGAAGCCTATGACCTACTCAAAAATCTCCATGAGTGTGCGACCTCTCTCACTTTGAAGTCACAACCAATTTCGGCACAACTGCAGCAAGTTTCGAAGGAGATTCAAGAAGCTATAGACCCTGATGGACTTGACCAATTATACAACCAAGCGGAAGAGCTAGAGGTCAAGATACAACAAATTGAGGAACATTCAGCAACAACTAAATAGGCCATTTGAGAGCTAAGACAACTTGTCAAGCTTACTCCTCAAGCAATGCAAAAAATGGCCACTGAGGCCAACGATAAGGTTAAAGACATCTTTGGTAAGCTTCCAACTGACTCAAGAGAAAAAGACACATAAGAATTCACTGCGGAGACAGACCTCCTAATGCAAGGATGGAGCCAGGACATTGTCAGATTCAGAGAACTCAAGGCATCAGTGCTGGAAAAGGTCCTCGAGTTGGGGCCCTTGTTTGGACAGGGGGAAGAAAAAGAGAAAATAGGACTGTCCATGGAGGCAAGCAGACTAATGGAGACAGAGACGGCAGAGAACAATTGACTCGAGACGAGTCAATAGGATGTGATCGGGGCCCGTAGGGGCCCTTGTTTTGAAATATAATGGGTTTTGAAGTTGTAGGTAACAGGTGGCAGAACGCAACCATGGTAGATAGAGAGCTGTCACGGTTGCGAAGAACTGTAGAGCAGGTGGTGCGACTGTTGCAGAAATAGGAATAGATGGCGGAAGAAAGCAACAAGAACAAGCAGTGGAACTCCCAGTGATCTGGTAGAGGAAGCAAATGACAGAGTGGAAAGGAAGGGAGAACTGTTAGTCATGTTGCCCAAGGAACAAATAGGAAACTAGCCAACAGAGACAAGGGGTTGGCACAGTCAAGATCAGAGGACAGGAGCCATAGGAGAGGTCTGTTCGTTCTGTTCATTCTGTTCTCTCTCTCTCTCTCTCTCTCTCTTTCTCTCTGTTCATTCTATTCTATTGTATGTGATATTGTTGTAACCAGTTCTGCTAGGAACGCTCTAAGGAGTAGTGTAATCATATCTGGTTATTAATGCAATACTCTATGATCTAGGTTTGATGTTCTAAGTTTGGCACTGTGGTTCTGAATTAGTTGAATGTGTGGGTTACTTTAAATTTTGTTTTCTGTCATGGATACGTTCATGAGTATTGTCATTTGCAGAGTAGTTATACTTGTTTGGAGCATTTAGTTCTATTTTTTTTGGGATATATGTGATACTTGATTGGTACCTCAATCTGATCCTAACATTAGTAAGGTCACGTCACTCCTCGGGTGAGACTCTCTGCTCTTTTGAGTAGAGTGAAAATGCTGGCGTTGTGCTAGATTACTGCGAAAAACCTTGTTGGCCTCCATCTTGAACCTGGGTCTTGTTCAAGAGACCTCTTTCCTTGCCAACAAGACTCAAAGGAGCGATAATGGTGGAGAATACATATCTAATGAATTCAAATACTTCTGCAGCAAAGAAGGAATTCGAAGAGAACTCATAGCGCCTCATAACCCACAACAAAATGGGGTCATGGAGAGGAACAACAAGACGATCGTGGGTGCAGCATGAGAAATTTTTCATGATCAGGGCCTACCAATGCATTTGTGGGCGAAAGCATGCAACATTGTGGTTTATGTGCAAAACCTGATGGGGCCCAGCCCTCCTTAAGAACTGCGATCAAACTATGATTTGACTGTTTGAATAAATCTTAATATAAGTTATGAGTTAATGTTTTCAATTGTTGGTTTGTATCATATGATACGTTGCAGATTTGTTTTAATTCACAATCACTATGTATTTATTTCCACTCATCCTTGTAAGCTGGTGTGAGATGGACATCTGTCTTGCTCCTCCAGATTTGTTCTCCCGTGCTATCTCTAACCCTAACACTATTCAGTCGAAATTCATTTTCATTCCGCTCGAAGTTTCATTAGGGTTTCCTCTGCAATTGTCTCTGCCGATATGGTGGCTCTGTTGGCTCTTTTCGCACTGTCTCTGTGGCAAGGGTTTTACCAAATCTTTGGTGGCTTTTAGCAAGAATTCAACAACATGGCATTTTCTGGTTATTGTCTCTTATTTATCCATTCTGTATATGTTTCATTCCGGCATTATTTAGAATTCTGCCCTCCAATTTACTTGTAGTTTCACTGATAATTTCTTGCACCTACAGGTCGAGGTCGTCAAGGGTTTCAGCGTCCACTTCAGTTCAACAGCTCCTTGAAGGTAAGATGTTCGTCCCTATTTCAATTCCTCAACATTTTTATGAGTTGCTAATGGTCTTCGCTCCTTGTGAGCAGACCCTTGTCGACTGGTGATCGAAGCTTCTCCTTTGTTCGATGTTTCTCCCTTTTGGTAAGTTAAACTCAATAAACCCTCTCCTTTTCTCTTACTCATACTTCAATACTCTATTTAAAATCATTCTGTGGCATTAACTCCCAAAATTTCTTTTCTCTTGTAGGTGGTTACAGTTTGTATGTTCGCGAGTTTCGTCTTCACAGCTATTGACCCCCAAATGGGTTGGGTCGTTTCCCTCTTGTAAGCCTCTGGTAGTTTTGTAATTTGTTTGGTTATGAATCTAGGCTTTCGTGCCTCATTATCTTGTTGTGGATTCCATTATGTTTGGTCTGTTACCAAAGTATCTTTCTGGGCAAATAGACCAGGGTTTTATAAACAATCTCATGATTAATTGCTATTCCAATTCTGTTGGTTTAATTGTTAGTTTGCCTTCTAGATATAAGCACTATTTGTACAAGGTTTCAAACCTGGTCCATAAAATTTGATATGTAATATATGTTTATAGTCATTCGGGACTCATCAACAGAAATAAGATTGATCTAAAAATAGTGGAATTTGAATTCGGTTAATATGAAATGGTGAATACCTGGAAATATGTCTGATACGCCTTTTGGTTCATATATATCTATGAAACTTCTGTTCTGTGTGGACTCTCCTGTAAATGTATGCTTTAGTTCATTAAATTTTGTAGTCGCTCTGATGCCTGTGTAAAAGTTACTTCTGTTCGTCTTTGTTACAATTGCGCATATGTTTCAGTTTACCACACACGATAATATAAACAATAGATAGGAAAAATAAAATAGTATTGATTGTAGAAATAGTTCTCATATGGTTTTCTTTGAAAAATCTCCTGATTCTTTTTATTGCTTTCTCTCTCTCTTACTATGATGGAAAATCAACCTTTACAGAATGTCTTTTTCTCTCTTTTATACTAATGTATGAAACAATTTTCATTTTGAAACTGCCAACAGTTAGATATGGTTACATTCTTAATCTGTTCTTTTAATTTAGGAAATGAGTTCTAAACATTAACTAAAAGAAAAATTTAAAATGAAATTACAGAACGTAAATGACTATTAGGCCCTAATGATAGAATTTCTAAAAAAAAACAAAATAAAACCCAGGTGCAATGACTTGTCAACCAATCAACTGTAACCTGTAAGAAAAACACCTATTTTTTTGTTTACCCTGAGTTGGATGCTCCTGCATCAGGCTCCCGAGGTAACAAAAATTCATGGCTCCATTCCATGAGTTTCTCAACATGATAGCCTGCTCGTTGTATTTGTATTGCGTCAAGCCATGAACTGTCCTGAATGGGACGGTTCTTCCACTTGACAAGGTACTGAAAGTACTCTTTCCTGCGAGTGCACTTGGCTACCTGGGTGTCGAGAATGCTATCGATCTCAAGGGGCTGAGCCATAGGAATTTGCCTCATCCAAGAACCCTTTTCAATCTGGGTGTCTCGCTTTGGTCGTGCTGCTCTGACGTCTTCAGGACTAGAAGTATATGGAAACAAATCTGCCACATTGAAGATGGGTGATATGCCTATTCCTGGTGGCAACTGTAATTCATAGGCATTGGCAGAGAATTTATGAAGAATTTTACAGGGGCCAATTTTCTTATATTTCAGCTTGTTATATTCGCCCTTAGGAAATCGTTCTTTGCATAAATGCACAAGAACTTCATCCCCTACATTAAACTGAACTTCCTGCTGCTTTAAATCTGCTTGCTGCTTATATTTCTGACCATTGTCCTGTAATTTCGACTTTACCTGCTCATGTAAGTCGTTCATTTACTGGGCGAAATCTTCCCTGTCAGCACTCCTCGTTTCCAACTTTCCCAAATGTCGTAGTTCATGTACTCCATGAGGATGCATGCCATACAGAACTTGAAAAGGACTGTATCCCATGCTGCGATTTGGTGAGTCATTATAAGAAAATTCCACCTGAGAAAGTACACAATCCCACATCCGTGAATTTTCACCAATCAAACTCCATAGCAGGTTTCCCAAGCTCTTGTTCACCACCTCTGTTCGCCCATCAGTTTGTGGGTGGTATGCGGAGCTGAAATTCAACTAAGTGTCCAACTTCTTCCACAGGGTACACCAAAAATGTCCTGTGAATTTCACATCCCTGTCAGAAATAATGGACCTCGGTAGGCCGTGCAATCTGAAGATCTCCGTGAAAAACAAGTGTGCTACGTGAGTGGCATCACTGGTTTTTTGACAAGGAATGAAATGTGCCATTTTAGAAACCCTGTCTACTACCACCATCACCGAGTCGAAACCTCGTTGCGTTCTTGGCAGACCCAAGACAAAGTCCAAGCTGACTGAGTTCCATGGTCTAATTGGAATAGGTAGTGGCGTGTAAAGTCCTGTATTTTGGTTGTGTCCCTTCGCTAATTGGCACACTTTACACCTAGTCACATATCGCTACATGTCCTGTCGCATCTTTGGCCAGTAATAAAAATGTCCGAGTTGTACTAAAGTCTTGTCTATGCCGAAATGTCCGGCTAGACCTCCGTTGTGCTTCTCCCAAATAATATTTTCTCTCATCGAACAGTCGGGCATGCATAATTGTCTCCCTCTAAATAACAATCCTTCCTGCAAATTATAGTCCAACCATGGACTATTGTTCCTCAACAAAGGATTCTGACAGGCTTCATAAGCCTCTTTTAAATCCACATCTATTTGATACAAATCTTTCAAATTTTCAAAACCCATCACTTGTATCATACTCTCCTGTAAGAGAAAAGCTCTTCTACTCAACGCATCTACCACCTTGTTGGCCTGTCCACTAATGTGTTTCAAGACAAACGTGAAACTCTGCAAATACTCAACCCACTCTGCATGCTTGTGGTTTAGTTTGGCTACTTCATAATATACTGCAATGAAGAATTATCAGAAAATAAAACAAATTCGTTACCTAATAAATAGTGTCTCCAATGCTTCAGTGCTTGGACGACAACATAAAATTATCTATCATAGGATGAGTACTTTTGCCTGCTTTGATTCAAATTTTCACTGAAATAAGCAACTGGTTTGTCTTTCTGGATAAGTACTGCCCTGATGGCTGTACCACTAGCATCATAACGAACTTGGAATAGTTTGTTAAAATCAGGTAACCTCAAAATCGGCCTTTCAGTGATCTTATTTTTTAAAATTTGAAAACTTCTCTCTGCTACTTCAGTCCAACAGAAAGGCTGATTTTCCTTTTTGATGGTGTTCAACATAGGTGCGCAGATTCCACTAAAATCTCTGATAAATTTACGATAAAAACTTGCCAACCCATGAAAACTACGAACCTCAAACAGGCTCTTTGGGGATGGCCAGCTAACAATAGCTGCAACTTTTTTTGGGTCCATCTTCAGTTCATTCTCTGCAATCAAAGAACCCAAGTAAACCAATTCCTTCTGAAAAAGGTACATTTTTTTAGATTTATCAGCAGCTTGATCTGCTCCAACTTCTCCAACACACTTTGAACATGTCAAAAGTGTTCCTCTTTAGTCTTGCTGAAAATTAAGATATCGTCAAGATAAACAATCACAAACTTCCCAATGAACTTTTTTAGCACTTCGTTCATTAGGCGCATAAAATTACTAGGCGAATTACTCAAACCGAATGGCATTACCAACCACTCATACAGTCCTTCATTTGTTTTTAAAGTTGTTTTCCATTCATCCCCTTCTCGAATTCGAATCTGGTGGTACCCGCTCTTCAAATCGATCTTTGAGAAATATGTTGCTCCACTTAAGTAGTCCATCATATCATCCATTCATGGCAATGGGAATCAGTATCTAATAGTGATTTTATTAATAGTTCTTGAATCTGTACACATTCGCCACTCTCCGGCTTTCTTGGGAGCTAAAACTGTTGGAACTGCACAGGGGCTCAAACTTTCCCTTATCAACCCTTTATCCAACAATTCCTATACTTGCTTCCTGATTTCTTCATTTTCCTTAGGACTCATTCAGTATGCTACCTTTTTTGGTAGACTAGCTCCAGGTATAAAGTCTATATGATGACTGATACTTCTCTTAGGAGGCAATTCATCTAGTAAATCATCCACTATAATGTCACTGAATTCTTGCAGCATGTCTTGGATTTCTTCAGGCAGATCTGTAATTTTAGTATGTAATAACACTGTCTTTGGCCTCCTTACAACAACATATTTTATTTCGTTGTCCTAAATCTATTTTAAAAATTCCTTTCCTCCCACCAGCAATGCTTTGACTCCACTAGTTTCTGCTGTCTCTTCTTCCTTGATGGGTACAAGCGCATGCTTAATCCCATCCTTAACAAACTTGTAACAGTTTGTCTTTCCATCGTGCACTACTTTTCTGTCATACTTCCATGGTCTCCCTAATAGTATGTGACACACGTCCATAGGCATAATATCACAAACAACTTTATCCTTGTATCTTCCAATATGGAACTCAACTTCACATTGCTCAACAACTAACAATTGATGTCCTTTTTGTAACCATTACACCTTGTAAGGAGTGGGGTGTTTCAGTCTCTTCAACCCCAATTTCTCCACCATCTCTATGGCTACTAGATTATTTGTGCTTCCACTATCAATAATCAGTCTGTAGCATTTTCCATGTGTTTGCAAATTTTCCGGAATAATGCTTTTCTTTGAGTTGGTTCAACTTCCTCTTTTGTTGTCAGCAATACTTTATTCATCACTAAGGCCTCCCCTATTTCTGGTACATTCTCTACCTCTTGGGGTGGTGCCTCCGCTTCCTCCATCTGAGCAACATATGTTCCTCTTCCTCCTGTTTTTTCACCCTCGGGACATTCAAAAGACTTGTGCCCCCACTTATGGCACTTATAGCACTAGATGGCAGCTCCTTTGCCTCTGCCATTACCTCTTCCACGCTAGTATGGCCTTCCTCCTTTAGTGTTATTGTATTTTTCTGATGTTCCTGGAGTCTTTGAACTGTTGCCTTCATCACTAGGATTGGTAGCTCTACCTCTGCCATAGGCCCGTCCTTTCCCTCTACCAGATCCTCCTCCTCTTCTAGAATTTTGTTTCATGTTTATTTTCTCCTCTACTTTTAAGGCACTCTGATATGCCTCATCTATGGTTCTAGGTGAAATAATACTTATTTCATCTAATATTTCCCACCTTAATCCATTCACAAACCTCGCTGTATTTTTAGGGGTGTCTTCTATATAGCTAGCTTTCAGATTTACCCGATAGAATTCTTCAGTATATTCTTTTACAGACAACCCCTTTTGTTTTAAACTTTGTACCTGCCTGTACATAGCAATCTGGTAGTCTTTGGGTAAGAATTTACCCTTCAATTTAGCCTCCATCCTAGTCCATTTTTTTATAGGTTGCTTGTTCAACCTCTTCCTCTCTGCCTGGACACTATCCCACCATAAGGACACATGTCCTTTCAACCTGGTGGAAGTGAATTTAACCCTTTTATCTTCATTGATATCCTCATAGTCAAAATATCTATTTAGCTCAATGAGCCAATCCAGTAGTACCTCTACTGATAAACTTCCATCATAAGTTGAAAGCTCATGCTTTGGCTTATTATTTGATAGTAAAACTGACCTTAACATTTTGAGTTCAGGTCCTTCTCCATCTGATCCATTTGTTGTCTCTGCAGCTTCCTCATCACTATCATCTCCTCCCTCAAGATATCTTCTTCTTCCTGCTTCCACTGCTGCCACATGGGCATTCAATATTCAAATCTCTTCTCGCAATACTTCATCTGCTATTCTTAGAATAGCTCTCCCATGACCTCGCCGACCAACTTCCATTTTTTTTAACACACAGCCTGCTCTAATACCAAAATTGATGGGGCCCAGCCCTCCTTAAGAATTGCGATGATCCAGGTGGATATCGGTGGCCACCCACCTATTCCATTTGGACCAGCAACATCAATTCTTGCAGCTTTTCACATTCAGCACAACTTACTATTTTTAGCAGGTTTTCGGGTCCTCCACTCTCGGAGCCGTTTTGGGGGCTTAATGATCCAAGTGGATATTGGTGGCCACCCACCTATTCCATTTGAACCCCCATCTTCGGTTCTTTCAATTTTCAAGTTGCAACAAAACTTACTATTTTTAGCAGTTTTTCGGGTCCTGAACTTCCGGAGCCGTTTTGAGGCCCTAAACGACGTTTTTTGGGTATGAAAGCGCCAGCGAATTTTTCGATAAAATTCGTCCCGACAGCTGTAGTCCTCGGATAGAGCTTTCTAATGATGTATCATATGCGTCAAACGGAGATAGTATGCCAAAGTTACGTCCCTGGGAAGTTGAAACACCAATTTACCCAAACGGCGCCCATAGTTTTGGCGCTTCATCTCCTAGGGTTAGGTTTTTGGGATGTTTAGGGTTCTCCATTGTTTCTCAATAATAAATAGGCCCTCGCGCCTCATTGTAAAGCAGTTCAGAGGCCTGTAGCCGCCACATCTCTTCTCGGAGATAGCTACCAGTGCCCTAGCTAGTTTTATTTCCTTTCTGTCTGTAAGCAAATTTCAGTTCTTTGATATTAATGAAATGAAGTGTTATTTCCGCTGCATCTCTATCTTTATGGTTATGTGTTTATTCTGTTGCGTTCCTGCATAAATCCGGATCAGTGGTATCAGAGGGGGTCTGCTCTTTCTTTGTTTTTCTTTGCATGTCCCCAACGCGGTCAGGGTATAAGGAGTTAGGGCTCGATCTGGTTGAACCCTTACAAGATCAGCCTCGCAAACCCCGACGACCTCCCATGGCGGAAGAAAAGAAAGACGAGGGAGCAGGAGATCCTATCAAAATACTGCTCGAGGAGGCCCTCGAGAAACAAAGGAACGCGATGATGGATAACTTTGCTCAAATCCTTCAACAACTGCCCACATATGGCGCATCTGCATCCAACAGCCACTCTGGAGGCGCCACTCCCTTCAAGGTACAGGTAAACTTTGACATTCCTATATTTGAAGGAAAAATAGATGCAGACGCTGTAGATAGATGGTTAGATTTGTTGGAAGGGTATTTCTCGGTCCATGACTTCTCTGACCGAGAAAAGATTATTTTTGCACTCCTCAAAGCTGCCCCCCATGTCAAAGACTGGTGGGAAACCTCACGAAGTGAGCAGAGGCGAGGAACCCTCTACGTTCTCGACCACACCCACACAGGTCTTTAGAGACGGCATCAAGGAACAATATTACCCCGAGGGGAGCTATGAGGACAAATACATCCATTGGACCACGCTGCGACAACAAAAGAATCAAGATGTGCACGAACTGACGAATCTGTTCCATACCCTGCGCACAAAGTTGGGTATTAAAGATTCAGAGAGACATTTGGTGCTCAAGTACCGCGGCTGTCTGCACAAACACATTCAGGAGGAAATGGAGTTCCTCGACATTACATCGCTTGGCACGGCATATCTCTATGCCGCCAAGATCGAGCAGAAATTTAAGCAAAAGAAGCGAGACTTTGGATCTGCGAATCCGAAAGGTGCCCCCGAACCGAAGAACAAGGGGCAAGGCCAAAGCAATGCGACTCAGAACAATACCACAAATCCAAAGAAGGACACAGGGAAGTGGTGTGAATTTCATAACGGCCCACTCACGACACAAACGAGTGTCGGACGCAGTCTTTGGTATTTTCCATTGGCTTACCGAATGCGAATGCATTTCGATCACGAGTTAGAACTTGGAACAAAGGCAATGACAAAGGAAGCAGATCATTGACGGATCCTAGTGCCATTGTGCCACCCACAAGATCGAGAAGGAGGGTCAGGAAGGATCGAGAGGAGGGGACGCCTCTTCCCGATCGCGGATGTGGGTGAAGGTTCTCACGTGGCGATTTCTCGTCGATAGTGGAAGCCAAAAGAACCTCATTTTGTGACCGTCGTGACATTTCAGGCCTACCAACCATACTTTGCCCAGTTTTGTATACCATCAAGGTGGCTCCACCCGAGGAGAGATCTTCACCCAGGGAGAGATCTACGCATCCGCCAGCAGTGCCGACTTCCATACAGTATCAAGCCATTCACGGATGAGGTATTGTGTGATGTTGCTCCTCTTGATGTAGCTGATGTATTATTGGGCCAACCATACTTGTGGAGGCGACATGCTGTGTATGAGTCTAGGCCTCGTGCTGTTAGTATTACTTTGGGAAATAACTTGTACAGGATACCGGAGGTAGTACCGCCTCCTGCCATCTCTTTGACTACTGCAAAACAACGCAGTAAGATTGTTTCCCAGACCAGAAAATTCATTTTCCTTACGACTCACTCACAGGGAAAGAAGAATATTGTGGCCACATCCTCGAAACATGGCTCCCTTTCACAGCTGCAGCAGATGGACAAAGTCATGGAGGAATACGATGACAATTTCTCCTCACTCATAGAGGTTCCTCTACAATGTCAGGACAAGCACTCCATTGATCTGACTCCCAATGCACCACCACCTGATGTTGCCATACATCCTGCAACTACACATACAGAATCCAAACATGTACTGTATGAGGCTGATAAAGAAACCAAATTTATTAAACGCATCCAGCATGTCCACCCGCAGGTCCATGACATCTTCAACACATCTAATACTCAGTTCAACAGAATTTGCCTCATCTCATGGAGGATCTCAACGCAATGGGGACCATTGCTTCCTAAGGAGGGAGGAATGATCCCGGTGGATATCGGTGGCCACCCACCTATTCCATTTGGACCAGCACCATCAATTCTTGCAGATTTTCACATTCAGCACAACTTACTATTTTTAGCAGGTTTTCGGGTCCTCCACTCTCGGAGCCGTTTTGGGGGCTTAATGATCTAGGTGGATATTGGTGGCCACCCACCTATTCCACTTAGCCCCCCACCACTGTCTCTTTCATTTTTTCAGTTTCGGCATAACTTACTATTTTTAGCAGTTTTTCGGGTCCTGAACTTCCGGAGCCGTTTTGAGGCCCTAAGCGACGTTTTTTGGGTATGAAAGCGCCAGCGGATTTTCTGATAAAATTCGTCCCGACAGCTGTAGTCCTCGGATAGATCTTTCTAACGAGCTATTGAACGCGTCAAACGGAGATCGGGTGCCAAAGTTATGCCCCCGGGAAGTTGAACCACCAATTTACCCAAACGGGCGCCCACAGTTTTGGCGCCTCATCTCCTACAGTTAGGTTTTTGGACGTTTCATATTCTACATTGTTTCTCAACAATAAATAGGCCCTTGAGCCTCATTGTAACACAGTTCAGAGGTCTGTAGCCACCACATCTCTTCTCAGAGATAGCTACCAGTACCCTAGCTAGTTTTATTTCCATTCTGTCTGTAAGCAAATTTCAGTTCTTTGATATTAATGAAATGAAGTGTTATTTCCGCTGCATCTCTATCTTTATGGTTATGTGTTTATTCTGTTGCGTTCCTGCATAAATCCGGATCATGCGATCAAACTATGATTTGACTGTTTGAATAAATCTTAATATAAGTTATGAGTTAATGTTTTCAGTTGCTGGTTTGTATCATATGATACATTGCAGATTTGTTTTAATTCGCAATCACTGTGTATTTATTTCCACTCATCCTTGTAAGTTGGCGTGAGATGGACATATATCCTGCTCCTCAAGATTTGTTCTCCCACGCTATCTCTAACCCTAACACTTTTCAGTCGATATTCATTTTCATTTCGCTCGAAGTTTCGTGAGGGTTTCCTCTGCAATTGTCTCCGCCGATATGGTGGCTCTGTTGGCTCTTTTCGCACTATCTCTGTGGCAAGGGTTTTGCCAAATATTTGGTGGCTTTCAACAAGACTTCAGCAACATGGAATTTTCTGGTTATTGTCTCTTATTTATCCATTCTGTATAGGTTTCATTCCAGCATTATTTAGAATTCTGCCCTCCAATTTACTTGTAGTTTAACTGATAATTTCTTACACCCACAGGTCGAGGTCGTCAAGGGTTTCGGCATCCACTTTAGTTCAATAGCTCCTCGAAGGTAAGCCGTCCGTCCCTGTTTTAATTCCTTAGCATTTTTATGAGTTGCTAATGGTCTTCGCTCCTTGTGAGCAGACCCTTGTTGACTGGAGATCGAAGCTTCTCCTTTGTTCAGCGTTTCTCCCTTCTGGTAAGTTAAACTCAATAAACCCTCTCCTTTTCTCTTACTCAAACTTCAATACTCTGTTTAAAATCATTCCGGGACGTTACCTCCCAAAATTTATTTTCTCTTGCAGGTGGTTATAGTTTGTATGTTTGCGAGTTTCATATTCACAGCTATTGACCCCCAAATGGGTAGGGTCATTTCCCTCTTGTAAGCCTCTGGTAGTTTTGTAATTTGTTTGGTTATGAATCTAGGCTTTCATGGCTTTTTATCTTGTTATGGATTCCATTATGTTTGATCAGTTACCAAAGTATCTTTCTGGGCAAATAGACTAGGGTTTTATAAACAATCTCACAATTAATTACTATTCCAGTTCTGTTGGTTTAATTGTTAGTTTTCCTTCTAGATATAAGCGCTGTTTGTACAGGGTTTCAAACCTGGTCCATAAACTTTGATATGTAATATATGTTTATAGTCCTTTGGGACTCGTTAACAGAAATAAGATTGATTTAAAAATAGTGAAATTTAAATTCGGTTAATACGAAATGGTGAATACTTGGAAATATGTTTGATATGCCTGCTGGTTCATATATATCTGTGAAACTCTATTCTGTGTGGACTCCCTTGTAAATGTATGCTCTAGTTCATTAAATGTTGTAGTCGCTCTGATGCCTGTGTAAAAGTTACTTCTGTTCGTCTTTGTTACAATTGCGCATATGTTTCAATTTACCATACACGATAATATAAACAATAGACAAGAAAAATAAAATAGTATTGACTGTAGAAATAGTTCTCAGATGGTTTTCTTTGAAAAATCTCCTGATTCATTTTATTGCTTTCTCTCTCTCTTACTATGATGGAAAATCAACCTTTACAGAATGTCTTTTTCTCTCTTTTATACTACTGTATGAAATATTTTTCGTTTTGAAACTACCAAGAGTTAGATATGGTTGCATTCTTAATATGTTCTTTTAATTTAGGAAATGAGTTCTAAATATTAACTAAAAGAAAACTTTAAAATGAAATTACATAATGTAAATGACTATTAGGCCCTAATGATATAATTTCTAAAAAAAAACAAAATAAAACCCAGGTGCAATGACTTGTTAACCAATCAACTGTAACTTGTAAGAAAAACACCTATTTTTTTGTTTACCCTGAGCTGGATGCTCTTGCATCAAAACCATTGTCCTCATAGAGTATGTGGCATGAGTACACTTGAAGAAGCTTTTGCTCGTGAGAATATACCAAACATATTTTATTCAGAAGATAACTATATCTAATAGGTAATTTCAGTGTACTTGTCTGCATAAATTTAGCTCGTCAGGTAGTTAATCTAGAAAAAATACTCCTCCACCCAACCAATGAGATTAGAAATTACGTCCAATTCCTCCACTAGCCTCTTTAATTTCTAAAGTTGCTAGCAGAAAGTACTATGTTCTTAGACCTCAAGACCTCAAGACTCTTATTCCAACCGATAACTTTTAAACTTTAAGGATTCCACTGGCCTTAGGAAAACTTTAAGGATTCCACTGGCCTTAGTAGCGCCCCGCTTCAACTTGGTAGCATCCCACTCAATGTTTCCTCCCTCCTCTTCATTGCCTCAAGCCTTTTCTCCTTCTTCTACCTTCCTTGGTTTTTTCCCGAAACTGAGATGTTTTTAATATCTAAGGGAGGAGGAAGTAACCATCTAAACTACTTGGAAATTACAGATTTTCTTGTAGGGTATTCGTCCGTAATTCCATGACTTAACATAACATTTTTTTTGAAATGAAAACAAGCAAAATCATATTTAACATCTAAAGTTCCTTTTCTTGATTTTCACCTAGTCTAGAATTTACCAAATATTGCGTAGTAAAAGTAAATGACAAATATTTACATGATCACGGAGGGTGTTACACCCCCCGACCCCCCTTGTGTGAAACACCATCCTTAGTGTTCATTTTTTCCCTTAGAACAGGTTAGGATATGCTTCCCGCATAAAGCTTTCATCTTCCTAGGTGACCTCTTTCGGGCTAAAGTGCCTCCACAACACTTTAACCTGGGTGATAACTCACCTCCCTAATATTTTTTCTATTCGATTGAGAATATGTAGGGGCTATACTAGGAATTATGCGTCCAGTTTGACCTATTCCACATCATACAACTACTATTACTTTGTACCAATCTTCAACAAGCATTATTAATTAACAAAAGAATTAATTTTTACATCATTACCTACACATCTTGCTAGTTAATTATATGTATAGAGTCATATACATATTTCTTTCACAAAGATATGTGAAACACATTATCGACTCAGACATGGCAAGGTAGTGCAAGCTGATATGCAACAGGTCCAATTAATTCCATGATTTGAAAGGGTCCACAATATTGAGGGGCTAATTTTGCACACCCACCCCACCATAATGTGTTTTTCTTGGGTTTCACTCGAACATTACATGGTCTCCTACTTGATATTATTTATAAGTATTTTTCTTATCTGCATATGTTTTATGCCTGTCTTTGGAAGCTTTCAAGTTTGTTGAACTTTTTTCATGGTTTGTTCCATTTATGCTAGCATGTCAGGTCCTAGAAGTAGGTTATCTTCAAGGATGTCTCATTTAATTGGTGTTGTACGCCTCCCTCCAAAATAGGAATTCAAAAAGACTCATCCTCAATTATTCATGATAACTGTTGTTATATGATAATTCCACTAAGTGAATGTACTCCTCCCACTTACTTGGTTGCTGCATTACATACATTCTTAATATATCCTCTAGTACCCATTTTACTTGCTTAGTCTACCCATATGTTTGTCGGTGGTATGTGGTGATAAATTGAACTTGTGTACCTAAACCATTGAAACTATTTTTCCATAATGTTGATGTGAACTTCACATCTATATTAGAAATCATCACTTTTGTAATCCCATGTAATTTGAAGATTTCCCACATAAACATGTCTGCAATTCTCATAGTTTCAAATGTAGATTAAACACTACAAGGAAAAGACCCTCTAGTGGAGGTTATAAAGGAGGTTTTTAGTGTTATAAAATTGGCCAAAATTATCGAAAAAACATTTGCTACAACATTAGTTTTTGGTAACAGAGGTTTTGACAGAGCTTATAATGGAACTTCAACACAACTAAAAGAAATTGGGCAACTGGAGGTTATTACGGACATTTTTCTCATTGGTGCGCACATCATCTGTGAATGAACCAGTGCGTTTTTACCAGTACGCACATTTATTGTAATCATACCAAGCACCGGGATGGAAAAAAAAATTCTGAAGCCCCAAGGCGTTTAGAAATGTCCTGGTGCGTGCCACCAACAAATATGCACTGGGATGATAGAAGGTGCATGCACCAATATATTTGGACTATAGTTCTAAAGCATTAAGGCATTTAATTCAAACTGTACCCGTGTGTTACAGATACGAATGCATCGATTTATGCATCTGATATTTGCCTGGTGCATATGGGGTGTGTACGCGCCCCAAACTGTTAAGGTGTAAAAATGCATCGACGCGTTAAAGGAAAACCATACCAGTGCATGCACGCCTTTCTGCTCGGGTTGTAGTCGTTGATAAAGTGCATAGGGCGTTCTAATTGGTATTGGTATTTGGTGTGGTGCTCGTAGATTGGAGCGACAGATCAATGCGCAATATCATACACACACACTAGTGTTCATTTTTTATTTTTTAGAAACATCGACCTGTGACAGTGCAATTATTGTGATTTTTTAAAATTCATTAATATTCATCAAAATTCAACACATATATTATAATAATATTCATATCAATTATTTTTTATTAGTGCATTTGACTGTGATGTTTGGATGAATTTTTTATATCATCAGATTTCACATCTCTTCATTATAATTTTTAATCATTCATATATTTATCAGTGGTGTAACATTTCACAATGATAATGGAGAACACAATAGAATAAATTTATATATATATATATATATATATATATATATATATATATATATATATATATATATAAGACACTCTTTGTCATACAATTGATATCCCTTTATCTTTCAATTGGAACACTATGTCCATTACATTAAACAAAATGTGTGATTTCACAGACAAATATTTCAAAAAATACAACATCTTTCTTTGATATCCAAACATATTGTTCATCATTCTTTGCTGGAATTGTTGTCACTTCTTGATCTACTTCCATGACTTGGATTATTTAGAGGAATTTTTTGTTCATTGTGTTGATTGCTTTCTTCTTCTTCAAATTCCATCTAGAAACATAGAAATAAAGTGTAATGAGTGTATCTACATTGTTGAGAATAATGAAAATTGAAATATTAAATAATATACATTAATGTAAATCGAAAAGAAATGTACCATAGCAAGAATTGACTCATGAACTATACACATTCTTTCAAAACCAAATTTCATGCCTTCTTTCAATAATTCTTTTGTATGCGCAGTTCCATACTTTGTTTCCTACAAGTTTTATGCCCCATAACAAATCATAGATTTAATATAAAATATATTTTTTTTCTATTAATTATAGACGGAGCTAAGTAAAACAAGATAGAATATACTTGCAAATTCCACAATTAATTCCTGATATGCCAACATATACTGGCAACCCACATTTAACCCAATGTCCATCAATTCTTATGATGGTTTTTCTTTGTATGTTAGCACCTGTTTGAAGACATTCAATGATTATTGTTTTACAACAACTTAAAATATAAAAAGAAATGAAATCTAGTTATACTAACAACCCATATTTAACCCAATGTCAATCAATTCTTCTGATGGTTCTTCTTTGTATGTTAGCACATTTTTGAAGGCATCCAATGATGATTGTTGTAAAACAACTTAAAATATAAAAAAATGAAATCTAGTTAAGTTGTTATAAGTAAGTAACAATTACTCACAAACTTAGATATCAACCCTTTTCTTCCTTGTCGTCTTGTTTTGTGTGCTGAGTGGGTTCCATTTTCTTTTCTTTTCTGCAATAAAATAATTTTAAATTAATATTTAATGTTAAACTATTTATTTATTGTACCTAATCGAAAAAATTCAATGATTACATATTACATTTGAAGCACGTTTTTGTTGAGATGGCTCCTCGTGCGATGAAATTATGTCCATTTCTTTTACCATCTCCTTATACACCTTTTTGGACATCCTACTGGCATATTTCTAATATCAACTTGTTCATCCTTTGAGATTTTCATAATCTTCCTGAAAAAGTAACATGATGATAAACTATTTAGTTTTTATATTGATATATGAAAACTAAATATAATAAAAGTGATATTTATAAATGATTGCTTTGTAGTAATATATACATATAATTCTAGAAAAACATTTAAAGGATTATTACTTTTTCAATCATTCTTTTTTGTTGTTGTACGTTTTTTCTATTAAAAGTCTGACATGTCTCATTGACCAATTCTTTGGAAACTCTTCCTGTAGTTTAAATAAAATTTGGTTTTTGGAATAATTAGATTGATTTTTGTATTGTAAGTAGAAAGAGTGTCTATAAATTGTTTCCACTAGATCCCTAAGAGTTTTGTTAAAGTTTTCCCCCCTTTCGTTAACCTCCAACACCACTCCATATGTTCTACTTTTGAGTGTGTTTCTCCAAGCTTTATTGTCCTCCCAGATACATACTCATATACTCTTGGACTCGCGGCTGACTTCTCTATTGATTCTTCAGGAGACTATGTCACAACTTGTTTTTGCATGTCACTTTTCTTTGTACCAAATTATGCTTCTAGTGTCTTCCACACCTCCTTAGAAGACGTAGATTTTGCTACCTTGCACAAAAAATCTCCATCCAATTCTTGTTTTATAAAATCCAATAATAAAGAATTGCATACTTCATCATATGGGATATTAGATCGGTACTCAATCAACTCTTTATATCAATTTTTTTTTTTTGATGACCCAAAAATCAATGTTTTTACCAGTAAACTTTGGCAGTGTTACCAGATCCATATTGATCCATGCATCCTTGACTTTTTTTGCTTCATCTTATTGTGTTTTAGATTCCTGGGTTGTGGCGAGAACCTATGTGAGATCTTCAAAATACTCTGTCTCTTCTTGTCGATTTCTTCTATTAATTTACTTCAATCTCACTTTATGACCCATGACTGTTGTATATCTTTTGTCTTATGATTTCTTTCCTTATTACATGAGGCTTCCTTCAATATTGCCCTCGAAAAGAAAATATGATTTTTAATATGCACCTTTGTAAGGCACACACTTCAATGGAATCACATACACAGAAGTATTTTTCTGAACCCAAAACACTATCATATTTAACAACATAGAAAAATTTTACACACATACAAACCTTTTTAAAACCCTAAACTCTAGTTCAAATACGACCCTCTTTTTTAAATTCTCTTTCAATAAAAAAATCACTTTATAAAATATCCACAGAAAAAAAAAAAAAAACAAAAAACAAAAACAACACCAAAAAAAAAAAAAACTAAAAACTATTCGTTGAAATAAACCCTTTTATACCATGCACCTTTCCCAAAAAAAAAATACTTTTAAAATATTATCTCCAAACCATGCACCTTTCCCAAAAAAAAATACTTTTAAAATATTATCTTCAAACCATGCACCTTTATTTAATATACTTTTAAAAAGCCTTAAATATCTCCATTAAAAAAAAACCTTTAATATAAAAAACCCTTTTAGAATATGTAAAAATACCTCTAATATCTCTCTAATATCTATCAACATTAAAAAGACCTTTTTGAAATCCATTTCAAACATATAAATGAGTACCGTTTTGAATTTGTGTACCCGTTCAAACTTTGGGCAACCCTTTTTAAAAAAAATACCTTTTCAAGTAAACCTTAGCTACAACCCTTTAAAATGTTTGATTTCACCCTTTTAAAAAAAAACTTTTTGGCTTAGTTAACACGTATGGACTACAGAATCTCCTCCATTACTGACGCGCCTCTAGGCAAAGATTGCATTGCTCGTGTTAGTATAGTAATGCACCTATCCAGATATGAAAGCTGAGTGTTATTGGAAAGGCAAAGTATAGTAATGCACTTATCCAAATATGAAACCTCAGTGTTATTGGAAAGGCAAAGTATAGTAATGCACCTATCCAAATATGAAACCTCAGTGTTATTGGAAAGGCAAAGTATAATAATGCACTTATTCAGATATGAAACCTCAGTGTTATTGGAAAGGCAAAAGAGGAAATGTACAAAATATTACCCAAAAAAATATGAGTTGTTTTTCTTTTTTATTTATCACACAAACTTGATTTAACTACAATGAATTGTTGTTAATTTCAATATGAAAATATTTACTAAATTTAACCTTTCCAAATATAATATAATGAACTCGAAATTCTAATATTTTACTCAACTCAACTCAATCGCTCACTTCATGCATCACATGCACACGAGAGTAATTACAATTTTCAAGACTCCCCCTTAATTATTAATGTATGGCTCAACAATGTCTGCTAGGATTACAATAGAAATTGACTCAATCATAACTCAAACATGCCAACTAGTCTAAGTCTTAGCTAGACTTACATTGAATCAAAACTTTTACATTGTTTGGTTTCCTTTTTCGTTTCTTCTAGATTCTACGCCCTAAAAAATGCTTCATTTCTGGTTGCGCTTTCTTGTTGTAAACTCCATATTTCTTCACTTGTTGTTGCAAGAATTTTTATTTGAGTTATCTTGTATTTGTTTTAAGAAGAAATATGATCCTTTCTTCTACAAATTCCTCTTAAACAATTATTTCACTCTTGGAATGCTACCACAAATCTTCATCTCCAAACTGTCTTCTTTCCTCTGCTTCTTGTGCTTCATACTCCTGAATTTTTTTATGCCATATTTCTTGATGGTAAAATCTTATCTCTTCTTGACTGCATTGCTGATTTTTTTTTCAATGCTTTCTTCTTCGTCTTCAGAAACTTTCATGTCATCTCCTACATCTATTTTTTCATCTTCTCTTTCAGGTAGACTGCTATCATGTTTGCCTGCACACTAAAAATCAATGTTAAAAGCATCTTCATTATGCTCTGTAGTGAGAACTTTCTCCTCTTCCTCTGACTTCTCTTCCACTTCTTTACAAACCTATGTTGTTGAAAACACATTTTCTTCCACTTGGATTCCAGACACAAGTGGATTTATCTCACCAAATAACAACATATCAATAAGAGCTTTTCGTTGCATCATATGCAACCATTCATCACTAGTTAAATTTTCTTCATCAAAGTTATCATCGACATAATTTTCATCCACTTTATGGTGGGATATCCTAGCATGCATGTTCTCATTAACAAATTCAACTTCACCAAGTTCATCAATTGTTGTTAGATTGACGAGAGATAGAGTCTTAGCTCCACAAAACATTACTTTATATGAAAAACTCTATTTGTCATTCTCAAACTTAAATATCTCAACCTCTAATGCAAATAGGTCATCATCAACTTGAATCTTACCACCCAATCTTCTTTGCATATCACATAACAAAAAAAAATATATAATTTTCAATATACACCCTTGTAAGACACAATGATCACCAAATTCACCTAAAATACTTTCGTCTCTTAAAAAAAAAATATTTATTTTTCTCATTTCAAACCAATAAACCATTTTTTTAAATATAACTCCACCTTTAAAACGCCCTTTTTCATAAAACTTCATATTCTTTTCGAAATCCTTTTATTTTCAAAAACCTTTTAACAAAAACTTTATAAAATCCTTTGATAAAGCACTCTTAATAAGCCCCTTATTATTTTTCTTCATACAAAAACAAACCACTTTTCAAACTTTATAACTTTATAACGTAAGTCACTTTTTCAATATATTCTAAATGACCTAACAAAAAAAAATATTAAACTTTTGAAAGCCTTAGGTATTGCGCAATTCACCTTTGACTTTTCGTTCTTTTAAAATTTTAAACACGTTGTCCCACAAATTTTATCCAAACTTCAATATGTGCTCTTCAACCTTTACAAATTCGTACTTGCACACATGACTTTATATTGACTTTTCGCAATGGCCACAACGCTCCAAACAATAGGTGGCTAGGGCTGCGACCCTATTACTCTGATGACTTACAACGCACTGCAACGGTGGCTCTCGGTGTCCCGCGATCAACTAATAATAATGGTGGATTTGAAGACTGTGGTTGCACCTCTCGAATATTTCAAACCTTGATAAATCTCGCTATGATACCAATTTGATGGAAATATAGAGAGGAGCAAATACAAATTCATACACGCAATTAAACTTGTATTCATAAAACTTCGCACACATACACGATTACTAAGTTGCGGCTCTCGAGTCTTCTAGCCTTATAACTTTGACACACCACAAGGAACCTAGCCAGGGATATTTATACTTTTTAACTCGAGAATCCATTGATGCTAACCTCAATATGCAAACACTTACTAAATTTAACCTTTTCAAATATAGAATGAGTTTGAACTTCTAATATTAGACTCAACTTAACTCAACTCTACTCAACCATTAGCTTCATGCATCACATGCATAAGGGAGTAATCACAATTTTCAACAAGTGCATGCAAATCCATGTAAGTTTGTGACTTGTAACGCAGCTTGTCTTCAACCTTCCTGCGTAATAACACAAAACTACCTCTTATAGGGTGTGTTACTGTTGCAACCAAGAGAAACAAAAAATTATCTTCTCATGCAGACTACAACTATTGATCTTAGTTCTCCCTCTGCTCCTTAAACTCGACCTCAGCTCTAATACCAATTTGATAGAAAGGGAAAAGAGGAAAAACACAAGTTCACACACACACAAAATCTGATATTAATCGATCTTTCATACATACATCTACATCCATAGAGCGGCAACTCTTGGATTTCACAAACTCACATCACAATGACCTAACCATGGGTATATAAGGACCTAATTTACTAAATATGGAATTATGACAAACTATAACTTGATTTCCTTTTCTCTAGTTAACTCACACTAGACTTCTAATATTGGACTCTACTTAACTCACCTCTCCATACAATACATGCATAAGATAGTAATTTACTATTTACAACAACTCAGTTGGTGAGTAGGGTAAGGTACATAGTGTCGGAGCTCACAAAGACAATAAAGGCCACACCAATGTCACAACTATAGAATTGAACAAAATTCACCCAAAAAAAATAAAAATTATTTAGGTCAAACTTGGCACATCTTGTAATATCATCTATGTTCTTAACAATAAGTTCTTATTACAACACATTCTCTAATCACATAATCCTAATCCCACCTTATAATAGCATGATTTATAAATACAATTTATATGCATTAACATCATATTATTTATAAAATCTGCTTCCTCTATACATATAAGGTATAGACTTACCTTTGGTTCCCTTTGCATTAGGGGTTCCATTATTACATACCTCCTTCGCATTAAACATTTAAACAAATTAGTGTTAAAGCATAGATATCCATTACTCAAAACTTTGGAATTATATGTTTATAAAATCCAGAAGTACCACGACTCAACATCATTCCCGGTACATATGATCAGAACCTTGATTGATCTGTACAATGGTTTTTCATGTGATACTTAATATGATTAGGAGGAGATTTCATACGAATTGTAGACAATTATTAACTATGCAGTTGGAAAGTGATTCAGTTTTAATTCATCAAGACACCTCGCTTTTTTATTACTATGATTGTACTGCTGTTAAAAATCTTTGGTTGGCAATATCTTGTCCATTGATGTGTTTAACCCTAGATCCAACGGATCCGAGGGCCTCTAGAGTAGTTAGGGAAACTACTCACCTGAGCACGAACACTGTCTCATTCCTTCGTCGTGTTGGCTATCATTCTACTATGCAATTACTTGATTTTCTCGGCTCTGGCTTCCTATGTGTATGAAGGTACTGGTTTATGAAAATTAAAGGCCATTTGCCATGCCGCATCCACCATACCCTACACAGGTAAAAATCCTCCTCGCTCCACGTCGTAGTTTATTTACTACGGGAAGGGTTGTCTCGTTTGAACCCTGCCCAATTAAGCTCGTCTCTGTTGTTTATGGTTGCTCTCTATTATATTTAGCTTATTGCAGTAGATTTAGGTTATTCTAAGTCCAAACTTAGGTCTAGTGCTTTCACTGATGACAGTAAGTGTGTTTCTCTTGCTTCTGTGGAGGGTATACTGTGCTCGGTCTCGCCAGATGGGTGTTCAGGTTTATGAAGATGTGCGAACAGAGAAGAGCTATGTATCACAAAAACCCCCAGGTAATCTTGTTTTATTACTGCCGTTTTACATTATCAGTTTCTTCTCCAAGTTGTTTTTTCTTCGGTATTATGGTTTTCATTTAATCGACTCACAGTGTAATTCGTTCTTTTTCAGGTATGGATTTACAAATTATTCCTCCAGAGAGAGCCCAGCTCTCATTTCCATTCCTCCATCGAACTTACTGGTAAGTCTCGACTAATTCTCTAGTTTGACATTTATGTGCACAAGTATGTTTTTCCTATGGTCGACTAAGAGAAAACCCCTGTGTGTATAGGGTGCCTCAAGATTCAACAACGCCAACATAGTGTTTGTTTGAAGTTTCGGCATGAATATTAATAGGGTCACTTTGTTATTGCTTATGTCTACCCGTGCTTCTAGCGACAGTTTGTCTATAGTAGTTATTTTGTTATATTATGACGGTTATGTAATACATAGGCTCTTAAGCCTTATATCGATTTCTTTCAATGAAGACTTGAGTTACTTGTTTTGGGATTGTGTGTAATTTTGAATTTTTGAAGATTTTTTGGTTAATTTTGAGAACCTTGTTGTGGGTACTTTTCTCATTGATTATTTTATTTCTAGATACAAGTTTTATCAATGGATTCCCGAAATTCTTGTTTGGATATTGTTATATCTTCGTATATGGAAGTTTTATATGTCAATACTTAAATTTTATTGTAGTTAGATACAATTATCTTCTATGTCGACATGTGCACTTTATGTGTTGAATTCTATTACTCTGCTATGTATTCTGAAGACATTTCTGTTACAGGAAAAGCTATGGTAAACCTTCTGAATCATTTTTTCTTTTGTAATATATTATAAAATAGCGATGTTTGCTGCCATGTCTCAGCCATGGGACCATGGCCCTTGCCTTTTCTTTACAGCGATCATTGTTAAACCCCAATGCCCTTATAGTTGCAGGAAATTTTCTCTCTTCAGTTATCTTCTACTGCATGTAACTATTGTTGAGATTCAACAAGAAGATCCTAGTGAAAATTATGCACCTACACTAGGATGGAGCCTCAGGCTATTTTTAGGTGGAATTCTATTTTTAGATGCATGAGAAAATTCTATTTATAGAGGATGTATATTTATACATGGTGAGAATATTCTATATATAGATGATGTTCTATTTATAGATGTATGTGTGAGTTCTATTTCTAGATCGCATGTTTATTTATAGATGCATGTCGAATATTATTATCCCTTAATAATAGTAGGACAATAAACATTAATCTATTCTCAATGAGCACTTGGAAATAGTTAACTGAAGTGGAAAACTAGTTAGCTATAGGAAATTCGAGTTCAAAGGTTGGTTGGTGGGACATGCAAGTGGACTTAGTTATAACTGAGTGATTTGAAGTTGTGACAGAGTTGGATGTGTAGTTATGTGAGTTGTAAAGTAGCTTAACTCAGTTAAGTGAGTTAAACTCAGTTGTGCTAGTTGTAATTGAACATACACTAGTGAGAGATCAGTGAATTAATTATTTAATTAATTCACAATCAGTGGTATCACATGCAACTGAAGATTTATTACTGTTAACTACATGCATGTCAGATCCAGTGGAGACCCAGTTGAGAGATAGGTGAAAGGGACCATTTGACTATCAGTTGTGACATTAGTGGGTGCACTCATGCAACCACACACACATTGGATGTGCCCATGAGGATTTCACAGTCAAGGCAAGCAGGATTCCATTCTTTTAGGGATTGTTATTAGCAAGGATTGTGCAGTAGAGGTGGGCTATCAGGAGGTAGTAAATTGGCGCAAGTATTTGCCAATTTTTGAATGACAATGTGAGACGATTGTAAATTGTACTCAGAGCTCTTGGATTAGAGTTTTGCATGAGATTGTTTCATGATCCATGATATATACACAATATATGATAGTGGGGTTTTTAGATTTATGCTTTCTTGGTAAAAACATTTATGTTATGTGTGATTGATCTTTCTTCTTGATATTGCAATTGGCAACCACGTTTTAAATTTCGCAAGATTTTTGTAGAAGAAATTCTGTATTTAATAGTGGCATATAATTGTTAGATCAAGAGAATCCAAGCAATACATAATTTGTATTAAATTTCTACATGGTATCGGAGCACAGAAGATTGCTATTTTGAAGCAGGAGTTGAGTTTGTTGGTGGAAACAATTCGAATTTGTTGCAAGAATTTCTTGGTGCTACAGTTGACTAAACATCGAAATGGCTTTCAATGGCTTGCGGCTAGAGTATGCACTTGAGGGAAGCTCAAACTACAGAGGATGGAGGCGGTGCTCGAAGATAATGGCTTGAAGGAATTCATCAACAGTGATGTTCCTAAGCCCACTTCGACTGATGTTGCATTACTTGATGCATGGAAAAAGAAAGTGGCAAAGGCGAGAAGGATTATGTTGGAAGGCGTACGAGAACACATTGTCTCAAGCCTTCATAGGAAAGCCACACAATATGCTATGTGGAAGGATTTGACAGATCTTTTCCAAAGAAGCAGCGACCATAGGAAAGTGGCACTGAAGGATAAACTCAAAAAGATCAATATGGAAAAGGGAAACAATATTCCAAAGTATCTCGCAAAGTTTGTCTAATGTCAGGACGAACTGGGGAGAGTGGGAATCACTGTTGCTGATGATTATTTGGTGAGCTTGGCTCTCCTGGGACTTCCTAAGAGTTGGCATGGTTATGAAGACGCTGTCAAGGAACGGGAAAAATTGCCAGATTAGGAACGACTGTGGTCGGATCTAGTGCAAGAGGTGTTCAAGCAGAACACCAGAGATGGATCTTCATCAAAGCATGATGATGAAGAGGATTGTGACTTGGATTCCAATGCAAGGAAAGGGAAGGGGAAGAAATTCCATTAAAAATCTCAGTCTAAAGGCAAGAAGCTGGATTTTTCCAAGGTGAAGTGTTTTCACTGTCACGAACATGGGCATCTTGCCACTAACTGCCCACAGAAGGAGAAGAACAAGACGGCTACTGGAGCTGCAGCTGGTGAGGCCCTAGTCTTGCAATTTGAACTTGATTTCTCTTTGATCGCATGCATGGTGTCAAGTGAATTGGGATCGGCGTGGTATCTGGATAGTGGTGCTTCCTTCCACATGACGAGAGATAAGGAGCTTTTCAGTGAATTGGAGGATAAAGATCTTTGAATGGATATAGAGATGGACGATGATGGACGATACAATGTGACCAACATTGGTACCATTACATTTGAGAGGGAGTTAGGTAAAACATTTAAATTGAAAGATGTTATGCATGTTCTAGGTCTGAAGAAAAACTTGGTCTCAGTCGCAATGTTGGAGAATAAAGGCTATGTCGTTGTTTTCAGCGTTGGAAAATATTTCCTGCGACACAAAACAACGGGTCAAGCCAAGAGGATAGGGATTCGAGTTAATAATCTCTACAAGTTGGAGGTAGATGGTTGCGCTACCATGATGGGCAAGGTAGAAAAATTGGTGAGCCAGGATGAGGGTGAATTATGGCACAGGCGATTGGGCCATCTTCATCATGGAGCCTTGAAAGTTATGCAACAAATATCTACTGGACTTCCAATGGGAACACTTGCTCAGTTAGATCAGTGCAAGGGTTGGAACATGGGGAAATATGTAAACTGCACCTTTCATGAAAAGGAGAACCATGCTTCAGTGATGATGGAAATATTTCATACAAAAGTGTGTGGACCATTCTCGGTTGCTTCAATAGCAAAACATAGGTATTATATTATTTTTTTTGATGATTTTTCTAGTAAATGTTGTATCTTCTTCATGCAAAAGAAGGATCAAACATTCTCAAAGTTATGTGAGTTTAAGGCATTGGTGGAGAAAGAGTCGGGGAAGCAAGTGAAGGCTCTAAGGACCGATAATGGTGGGGAATACATCTCTAACGAATTCAAAGACTTCTGCAACAAAGAAGGAATTCGAAGAGAACTCACAGTGCCTCATAACCCACAGAAAAATGGGGTTGCAGAGAGGAATAAAAAAATGATCGTGGGTACACCACGAGCAATGCTGCATGATCAGGGCCTACCAATTCATTTGTGGGCAGAAGCATGCAGCACTGTGGTTTATGTGCAAAACCATTGTCCTCATAGAGTACGTGGCATGAGTACACCTGAAGAAGCTTTCACTGGTAAGAAACTGGATCTTTCTCACTTTAAGATTTTGGCTCATCTATTTGTGTGCATGTGACCAAGAACGCCAGGAAGAAGCTGGAGCTGACTGCTAAAGTTGGGATATTTATGGGGTACACAGAAACACCCCATAATTATTGTGTGTATTTTCCTAACAGTAATATGAATGCTATGTGACGGGATATAAAATTTGATGAGGGGAAAGCCATGCGGTTGTCGCTTGAGAGGGAGCTAGACTTGCATGCCGAGGAGGAACTGTTGGTTCCCAAAGATGAGTCTCTAGATGTGGATCAGCCACAGGAGGAGGTTCATGGAGTGGAGGATTCCACTCACGCAAATCCAAACATCATAACTGGCAGAAGGCGTACATAGAAGCTGATAGGTTGAGACTTGATGCTACGCAGAATGTAGGAGCCCCTACTTCACAAAGCAGACAAAGATAGTCTTGTGACCCGATTTACTGGATACATGGCTCTCATGAGAAAATGTATCGTGACTAATCCATCTTCCTTTCAGGAAGTAGTCCAAGAGCCCACATGGGTAGATGCAATGGTGGAGTATGGCTCCATTGTCAGAAACAGTGCTTGGGAAATTTTTCCAAGGCTGGTTGATAAATCAGTGGTAGGTTCGATATGGATCTACAAGGTAAAGCAAGCTACTGATGGGAGTGTTGAGAAATACAAGGCCAGATTTGTGGCTCAGGGCTTCTCACAGATTGAGGGGAATGATTATGAAGAAACCTTTGCACCTGTTGCATGGTATTCTTCCATAAGGAGCATCCTTTCTCTCTCAACACAGATGGGTTGGTGCATTCATCAGATGGATGTTAAGACTCCGTTTCTCAATGGGATCATTGAGGAAGAGGTGTACATAGATCAGCCTGAAGGATTTAATATCTTTAGCAGTGAGTCGCATGTGTGTTGAATCAAAAGAGTGTTGTATGGGTTGAAGCACCCCATGCTTAGTACACTCAGATAGACAACTATTTCATCAGACTTGGCTTCACCAAGAGTGAGGCGGATGCAAACCTATACCAAATTGTGGTGGAGGGTAATATTTTAATCATTGTTCTTTATGTTGATGATTTGATACTGACTGGTGATGAGCAACTGATAGACTCATGCAAGTATGACATTGCAAAGGAGTTCAAGATGAAGGATATGGGCTTCCTTCATTATTTCCTTGGATTGGAAATATGGCAGCGAGATAGTGAAATTTTTGTGTCCCAAGGCAAGTATGCAAGGGATATACTAGGTAAGTTTCACATGGAGGGTTGCAAACCCATGGATACTCCTCTTCTAGGAAACTAGAGGAAAGAGGACAATACATCTAGAGAGGTAGTGGATGCTACTGTCTATTGATAGTTAGTGGGTTCACTAATGTATTTAGTGAATACGAGACCAGACATATGCTATGCGGTTAACCAGCTAAGTCAAGCGATGGTTAAGTCTACCAAGCTCTTTTGGAAGGCGGGCAAGCATATCCTGAGATACTTGAAGGGCACATCTGAGTATGGCTTATGGTACAGACAGACGAATGAGGTGAAGTTGCATGGCTTCATGGATGCAGATTGGGCGGGCAGCCCAACAGATAGAAAGAGCACATCGAGGGGGATCTTTAATATTGGATCTACAACTATATCTTGGTACAACAGGAAGAAAATATCTGTCGCACTTAGTTCAGTGGAAATGGAATACATGGCAGCGAGTCAAGCTGCATGTGAGGCTATCTAGATGAGAAAGATATTGGTTGGTTTGTTTGGTTCTCATTTAGATCTGATAGTGATTCATTGTGATAATTAGAGTTGCACTAAACTCTCAATTAAACATGTGTTTCATGATAGATCTAAGCATATTGATATTAGGTATCTTCATATCAGAGATTGCGTGCAACGGAAGATCATGTTGCTTCAGTACATTCCTACGGAAGATCAGGATGCAGATATTCTTACGAAGGCGCTCACCAGGAGCAAATTCGAATACCATTGAGACAATATCGGGTAAAGGATAATCCCTTTCTTGTTGAGAGGGCGTGTTGATATTCAATAAGAAGATCCTAGTGAAAATTATGCACCTACACTAGGATGGAGCCTCAATCTATTTTTAGGTGGAGGTCTACTTTTATATGCATGAGAAAATTCTATTTTTAGAGGATGTCTATTTATATATGGTCAAAATATTCTATTTATAGATGTATGTGCGAGTTCTATTTATAGATCGCATGTCTATTTATAGATGCATGTCGACTATTATTATCCCTTAATAAAATTTGGAAAATAAACATTAATCTATTCTCAATGAGCACTTGGAAATAGTTAACTGAAGTGGCAAACCAGTTAGATATAGGAAATTTGAGTTCAAAGGTTGGTTGGTGGGACATGCAAGTGGACTTAGTTATAACTGAGAGATTCAAAGTTGTAATGGAGTTGGATGTGTAGTTATGTGAGTTGTAAAGTAGTTTAACTCAGTTAAGTGAGTTAAACTCAATTGTGCTAGTTGTAACTGAACATACACTAGTGAGAGATAAGTGAATTAATTATTTAATTAATTCACAATTAGTGGTCTCACATGCAACTGAAGATTTACTACTGTTAACTACATGCATGTCAGATCCAATGGAGACTCAGTGGAGAGATAGGTGAAAGGGACAGTTTAACTATCAATTGTGACATTAGTGGGTGCACTCATGCAACCACACACACATTGGATGTTCCCATGAGGATTGCAGAGTCAAGGAAGCCAGGATTCCATTCTTTCAGGGATTGCTATCAGTAGGGATTTTGTAGTGGAGGCAGGCTGTCAGGAGGCATTAAATTGGTGCATGTATTTGCCAATTTTTGAATGACAATGTGAGACGATTGTAAATTGTACTGAGAGCTCATGGATTATAATTTTGTATGAGATTATTTCATGATCCATGATATATACATAATATATGATAGTGGGGTTTTTAGCTTTATGCTTTCTCGGTAAAAACATCTGTGTTATGTGTGATTGATCTTTCTTCTTGATATTGCAATTGGCGATCGTGTTTTAAATTACACAAGATTTCTGTAGAAGATATTATGTATTTAATAGTGGCATATAATTGTTATATTAGGGGAATCCAAGAAATACATAATTTGTATTAAATTTCTACATGCTACCAGAGCATAGAACATTGCAATTTTGAAGCATGAGCTCAGTTTGTTGGTGGAAACAATTCGAAATTGCTGCAACAATTTCTTGGTGCTACAGTTGAGTGAACAATGAAATGGCTTTCAATGGCTTGCGGCTAGAGTATGCACTTGAGGGAAGCTCAAACTACATTTCCTGGAAGGACAGGATGGAGGCGGTGCTCGAAGATGATGGCTTGAAGGAATTAATCGACAGTGATGTTTCTAAGCCCACTTCGACGAATGCTGCATTACTTAATGCATGGCAAAAGAAAGTGGAAAAGGAGAGAAGGATTATGTTGGAAGGTGTATGAGACCACATTGTCTCAAGCCTTCATGGGAAAGCCACACCATATGCTATGTGGAAGGCTTTGACAGATATTTTCCAAAGAAGCAATGACAATAGGAAATTGGCGCTAAAGGATAAACTCAAAAATATCAAGATGGAAAAGGGCGACAATATTCCAAAGTAACTCACAAAGTTTGTCCAATGTTGGGATGAACTGGGGAGTGTGGGAATCATTGTTGCTGATGATGATTTGGTGAGCTTGGATCTCTTGGGACTTCCTAAGAGTTGGCACAGTTATGAAGACTTTGTCAATGGACAGGAAAAACTGCTAGATTGGGAACGACTGTGGTCGGATCTAGTGCAATAGGAGTTCAGGCGGAACACCAGAGATGGCTCTTCATCAAAGCATGATGATGAAGAGGATTGTGCTTTGGCTTCTAACACAAGGAAAGGGAAGGGGAATAAATTCCATTAAAAATCTAAGTCTAAAGGCAAGAAGCTGGATTTGTCCAAGGTGAAGTGTTTTCACTATCACGAACATGGGCATCTTGCCACTAACTGCCCACAGAAGAAGAAGAACAAGAAGGCTTCTGGAGATGCAACTCATGAGGCCCTAGCCTCACAGTTTGAACTTGATTTCTCTTTGATCTCATGCATGGTTTCAAGTACATTGGGATCGGTGTGCTATCTAGATAGTGGTGTTTCCTTCCACATGACGGGAGATAAGGAGCTTTTTAGTGACTTTGAGGAGAAAGATCTCCAAATGCATATAGAGATGGGTGACAATGGATGATACAGTGCAACCGAAATTGTTACCATTACCTCTGAAAGGAAGTCAGGTAAACCATTTCAATTGAAAGATGCTATGCATGTTCCAGTTTTGAAGAAAAACTTGGTCTCAGTCGCAATGTTGGAGGACAGAGGCTATGATGTTGTTTTAAGCGATGGAAAAGCTTTCCTGCGACATAAAACAATGGGTAAAGACAAGAGGATAGGGATTCAAGTTAATAATCTCTACAAGCAGGAGGTAGATGGGTGCACTTCCATGATGGGAAAGGCAAAAAAGTGGTGAGCCAGGATGAGGGCGAATTATGGCACAGGCGATTGGGACATCTTCATCATGGAGTCTTGAAAGTCATGCAACAAATATCTACTGGACTTCCAATGGGAACACTTGCTTAGTTAGATCAGTGCAAGGGTTGCACCATGGGAAAGTATGTAAAGTCCACCTTTCATGAAAAGGAGAACCATGCTTCAGTGATCTTGGAGAGAGTTCACACAGACGTGTGTGGACCATTATCAGTTGCTTCAAAAGCAAAAAATAGGTACTATGTTATTTTTTTTGATGATTTTTCTCATAAATGCTAGATCTTCTACATGCAGAAGAAGGATCAAATGTTCTCAAAGTTCTGTGAGTTTAAGACATTGGTGGAGAAAGAGTCAGGGAAGCAAATGAAGGCTCTAAGGACCAATAATGGTGGAGAATACATCTCTAATGAATTCAAAAAATCATGTAGCAAAGAAGGAATTCAAAGATAACTCAAAGCGCCTCATAACCCACAGCAAAATGGGGTCGTGGAGAGGAAGAACAGAACGATTGTGGGTGCAACACGAGCAATGTTGCATGATCAGGGCCTACCAATGCATTTGTGGGTGGAAGCATGCAACACTGCGGTTTATGTGCAAAACCATTGTCCTCATAGAGTATGTAGAAATTTATTAATACTGATGTATTACCAGATCCTCCTGATCTAACAAATTAATCTTATGTTAAATACAGAATCCTTCCACTGTTAATTTTGTGGGAATTAAATCACCAATTGCAAACACATGTGAATAAAATCAATCACACATAACACAGTTGTTTAACAGGAAAGCTTAAAGCTAAAAAACCAAACTATCATATATTATGTATATCAATGGAATCATGTAATAATCTCATATAAAGCTTAGTACATCAAGCTCTTAGTAAAATCAATAATCATTACACACTGTCATGCAGAAATTTGCATATCTATGCACCAATTTCTTGCCTCCCTATAGCCTGCCTCCACTGCGCAATCCCTGCTGAAGAAGACCCCTAAATGAATTTGAATTGGCCTTGCCTTGACTGCACAATCCTCATTGGAATCTCCAATGTGTGTCAGATGCATTAAATGCATCACTATAGACACAACAGATAGTCCATCTCATCCTTTCACCTATCTCTCCACTAGATCTCCACTGGAACTGACGTGCAAGTAGTTAACTGTTGTATTTGTTCAGTCGTTAGTGAGTCTCTAGTTGTTAATTAATTAAATAAACTCTCACTAGTGTATCTTTCAGTTAGACTAGATACAACTATCTCAACTGAGTTTAACTCCAATAACTGAGTTGAACTAAATAACAACTCCCATAACTACTCTTCCAACTCTGTCACAACTCTGCCACTTTAGTTCTAACTGAGTCCTCCATGCACGAGTCACCAACCACCCTAGGAATTTTCATAATTCCTTCTGCCCACTGATTTTCCAAATCTGTTCACTGAAATAAAGTGCTCCAAGAGAATAGGTTGATATTTATTGTCGCATTGTTAAGGGCTAATAATAATCGACATGCATCTATTTTTATATCGACAATCTATAAATAGAATTCGCCCAATCTTCTAAAAACAGAATCTCATCTATTTCTCACATTTGATCAACCATCTACAAATAGCATCCTGCAACTTATAGAATATGCTCGCCATGTCTAAAAATAGACATACGCCTAAAAATAGCCTGCGGGCCCCACTTAGTGAAGGTGCTTACTTTTCACTAAGCTCGTCATCTTGTTGAATCTCAACGCTCCCTCTCAACAAGATAGGGATTATCCTTCACCATGATCCTGCCTCTATGGTATTCAAATTTGCTTCTGTCGAGCGCCTTCGTCAGAATATCTGCATCCTGATCTTCCATAGGAATGTACTGAAGCAACATGATATTCCGCTTCACACAATATCTGATATGAAGATACCAGATATCAATATGTTTAGATCTATCATGAAACACAGGATTAATCGAGAGTTTAATGAAAATATGATTATCACAATGTATCACTGTAGGATCTAAATGAGAACAAAACAAACCAACCAGGATCTTCTTCATCCAGATAGCCTCACATGCAACTTGACTTGTTGCCATGTATTCTGCTTCCGCTGAATTGAGTGCCATGGATATTTGTTTCCTGTTGTACCAGGAAACTGTTGTAGATCTGATACCGAAAACCCCTCTTGATGTGCTCTTTCTGTCTGTTGGGCTTCTTGCCAAATCTGCATCCGTGAAGCCATGCAACTTCACCTCATCTGTCTGTCCGTACCATAGGCCATACTCAGATGTGCCCTTGAGATATCTCACAAGATGCTTGCCTGCCTTCCAAAAGAGCTTGATAGGCTTAACCATCACTTGACTAAGTTGGTTCACCGCATAGCATATATGTCCAGTCTTGTATTAACTAAATACATTAGCGAACCCACCAACTGACGATAAATAGTGGCATCCACTACCTCTGCCGATGTAGCATCCTCTTTCCTCCAATTTATTAGAAGAGGAGTATCTATGAGCTTGCAGTCCTACATGTGAAACTTACCAAGTATCTCCTTAGCATACTTTCCTTGAGACAAAAATAGTTCACCTTCTTGTTGCCATATTTCCAATCCAAGGAAATAACGAAGGAGGCCCAAATCCTTCATCTCAAACTCCTTTGCAAGATCTGCCTTGCATGAGTGCATCAACTGCTCATCACCCATTAGTATTAAATCATCAACATAAATAACAATGATGAAATGCTTACCCTCCACAACAATTTGATACAGGTTTGTATCTGCCTCACTCTTGGTGAAGCCAAGTCTAGTGAAATAGCTGTCGATGTGTGTGTACCAAGCACGTGGTGCTTGATTCAGCCCATACAACGTTCTTTTGAGTCTGCACACATGCGAATCACTGCTGAAGATCTAAAATACTTCAGGCTTCTATATGTACACCTCTTCCTCAATGATCCCATTAAGGAACACATTCTGCACATCAATCTGATGAATGTGCTAACCCATCTGTGCTGAGAGAGCAAGGATGGCCCTTATGGAAGAATACCGTGCGACAGGTGCAAAGGTTTCTTCATAATCAATCCCCTCGATCTGTGAGAAGCCCCAGGCAACAAATATTTCCTTATACTTCTCGACATGCCCATCAGCAGCTTGCTTTACCTTGTAGATCCATCTTGATCCTACAACTGATTTACCCACCAGCCTTGGAACAATCTCCCAAGCATTGTTTCTAAAAATGGAGTCATACTCCTCCACCATGGAATCTACCCATGTGGGTTCTTGTGCTACTTCTTCAAAATAAGATGTGTTGCTTCTTCAAAATAAGATGGCTCTATCACGATACACTTGCTCATAAGAGCCACGTATCCAGTAAATAATTCAGGTGATTGTGTCTGTCTGCGCTGTGATGTAGGGACTCCTACATTTTGTGCCGCGTCAAGCTTCAGTCTCTTAGCTTCTGTGGTATGCCTTATACCTTTTCTGATGTTTGGTTCTACATGAGTAGACTCCTCTACTCCATGATCCTCCTCTTGTGGTTGATCCACATCTTGAGGTTCATCTTTGGGAACAAGAAGTTCCTCCTCTGCATGGAAGTGTAGCTCCCTCTCAAGTGACAACTTCATGGCTTTCAACTCATTGAATTTTATATCCCATCACACCACAGTCATCCGACTATTTGGAAAATACACACGATAATTATGGGGTGTTTCTATGTACCCCACAAATATCCCAACTTCTGTAGTCGGCTCCAGCTTCTTCCTGGCGTCCTTTGTCACATGAATGTAAACAGATGAGCCAAAAATCTTCAAATGAGAAATATCAGGCTTCTTACCAGTAAAATCTTCTTTAGGTGTACTCATGCCAAGTACTCTATGAGGACAACGGTTTTTCACATAAACCACAGTGTTGCATGCTTCTGCCCACAAGTGCATTGGTAGGCCTTGGTCATGCAGCATAGCTCATGCAGCACCCACAATCATTCTGTTCTTTCTCTCCGTGACCCCATTCTGCTGTGGGTTATGAGGCACTATGATTTCTCTTCTGATTCCTTCTTTTCTAAAGAAGTCTTTGAATTCGTTCGAGATATATTCACCACCATTATCACTCCGAAGAGCCTTCTCTTGCTTCCTCGACTCCTTCTCCACCAATACTTTAAACTCACAGAAATTTGAGAATGTTTCTCTCTTCTTCTGCATGAATAATATCCAGCATCTATGAGAATAGTCATCAACAACAATAAAATAATACCTGTGTTTTGCTGTTGAAGCAACCGAGAAAGGTCCACACATGTCTGTGTGAATTCTCTCTAGGATCACCGAAGCACGGTTCTCCTTCTCATGAAAGGTGGTCTTCACAAACTTACCCATAGTACATCCCTTTCACTGATCTGACTGGGCAAGAGTACCCTTGGGAATTCTAGTAGAAATCTGCTGCAAAATATTCAAGGCGCTATGGTGAAGATGGCCCAATCTCTTGTGCCATAATTCGCCCTCATCCGGACTCACCACTTCTTCTACTTTGCTCATCATTGAAGTGCAGCCATCTAACTCTAGCTTGTAGATATTCTTAACTTGAATCCCTATCTTCTTGGTTTGACCCATTATTTTATGTCGCAGAAAAGCTTTTCCTTCGATGAAAACAACGTCATAACCTTTGTCCTCCAACATGGCGACCGAGACCAAGTTCTTCTTAAGACCTGGAACATGGATAACATCTTTTAAGACAAATGGTTTACCTGACTCCCTATGAAAGGTAATGGTTCTAATGCCAGTCGCACTGTATCTACCATCATCGCCCATCTCTATATACATTTGGAGATCCTTCTCCTCCAAGTCACTAAACGACTCTTTGTCTCTCGTCATATGGAAGGAAGCACCACTGTCAAGATACCACACTGATCCATTGTGCTTGAAACCAAGCATGCGATCAAGGAGAAATCAAGTTCAAATTGCGAGGCTAAGGCCTCACCCATTGCATCTCCAACAACCTTCTTGTTCTTCTTTTTTCTGTGGGTAGTTAGTGGCAAGATGCCCATGTTCGTGACAGTGAAAACACTTCACTTTGGAAAAATCTAGCTTCTTGCCTTTAGCTTTGGATTTTGGATAGGATTTCTTCCCCTTCCCTTTCCTTGCTTTAGAAGCCAAAGAAAAATTATCTTCATCATCATTCTTCGATGAAGAGCTATCCTTGGTATTCCGCCTTATCTCCTCCTGCACAAGATCCAACCAAAGTCGCTCCCAATTTGGCAGTTTCTCCCATCCATCGACAGAGTCTTCGTAGCTATGCCAAATTTTTGGAAGCCCAAGGAGAGTCAAGCTCACCAAGTCATCATCCACAACTATAATTCCCACACTTCCTAGCTCATCCCTGCATTGGAAAAACTTCGTGAGATATTTTGGAATACTGTCGCCCTTCTCCATTTTCATTTTTCCGAGCTTATATTTTAGCGCCAACTTCCTATGGTTGTTGCTGCTTTGGAAAACATCTATCAAATCCTTCCACATTGAAAATGGAGTGGCTTTCCCATGAAGGCTTGACACAATATGGTCTTTCACACCTTCCAATAGATTTCGTCTTGTCTTTGCTACCTTCTTTTGCCATGCATCAAGTACTGCAGCATCACTCGAAGTAGGCTTAGGAACATCGCTATCGATGAACTCTAGTCCATTATCTTCAAGTAACACCTCCATCCTATCCTTCTAGGCTATGTAATTCGAGATGCCCTCAAGGGAATACTCCAATCGCAACCCATTGAAAGCCATTTCAATGAATACTCAATTGTAGCACCAAGAATTTTCTGCAGCAAATTCGAATTATCCACCAGCACAAACTCAACACCTCTTCACAATTGCAATCTCCAGTGATTAACACTACTCCGATACCATGTAGAAATTTATTAATACTGATGTATTACCAGATCCTCCTGATCTAACAAATTAATCTTATGTTAATTACATAATCCTTCCACTATTAATTTTGTGGAAATTAAATCGCCAATTGCAAACACATGTGAATAAAATCAATCGCACATAACACAGTTGTTTAATGGGAAAGCTTAATGCTAAAAACCCCGACTATCATATATTATGTATATTAATGGAATCATGTAATAATATCATACAAGTCTTAGTACATCAAGCTCTCAGTACAATCAATAATCATTACACATTGTCATGCAGAAATTTGCATATCTATGCACCAATTTCTTGCCTCCTGACAACCTGCCTCCACTGTGAATCCCTGCTAAAGAAGACCCCTCGATGAATTCGAATTGGCCTTGCCTTGAATGCGTAATCCTCATTGGCATCTCCAATGTGTGTCAGATGCATTTAATGCATCACTATAGACACAACAGATAGTCCATCTCACCCTTTCACCTATCTCTCCACTGGGTCTCCACTGGAACTGACATGCAAGTAGTCAACTATTGTATTTGTTCAGTTGTTAGTGAGTCTCTAGTTGTTAATTAATTAAATAAAATCTCGCTAGTGTATCTTTTAGTTAGACTAGACACAACTAGCTCAACTAAGTTTAACTCCAATAACTGAGTTAAACTAAATAACAACTCCCATAACTACTCTTCCAACTCTGTCACAACTCTGCCACTTCAGTTCTAACTGAGTCCTCCATGCATGAGTCACCAACCACCCTAGGAATTTGCGTAATTCCTTCAACCCATTGATTTGCCAAATCTATTCACTGAAATAAAGTGCTCCAAGAGAATAAGTTGATATTTATTGTCGCATTATTATTAAGGGCTAATAATAATTGACATGCATCTATTTTTAGATCAACGATCTATAAATAGACTTCACCCAATCTTCTAAAAATAGAATCTCATATATTTTTCACAATTAATCAACAATCTACAAATAGCGTCCTGAAACTTATAGAATATGCTCACCATGTCTAAAAATAGACATACCCCTAAAAATAGCCTGCAGGCCCCACTTAGTGAAGGTGCTTACTTTTCACTAAGCTCATCATCTTGTTGAATCTCAACATAGTATGTGGCATGAGTACACCTAAAGAAGATTTCACTCGTAAGAAACCAAATGTTTCTCACTTTAAGATTTTTGGCTCATCTATTTATGTGCATGTGACCAAGAACGCCAGGAAGAAGATGGAGCTGACTGCTGAAGTTGGGATATTTGTGGGGTACACAGAAACACCCCATAATTATCGTGTGTATTTTACTAGTAGTAATATGGCTGTTATGCGACGGGATATAAAATTCGATGAGGGGAAAGCCATGCAGTTGTTGCTTGAGAGGGAGCTAGATTTGCATGCCGAGGAGGAACTGTTGGTTCCCAAAGATGAATCTCTAGATGTGGATCAACAACAGGAGGAGGTTCATGGAGTGGAGGAGACCACTCACGTAGAGCCAAACATTAGAACTAGCAGAAGGCATACCATAGAAGCTAATAGAATGAGACTTGATGTTGTGCAGAATGTAGGAGCCCCTACTTCACAGTGCAGATAAAGATAGTCTCCTGACCGATTTACTGGTTACATGGATCTTATGAGAAAATGTATCGTGACTAAGCCATATTTCTTTCAGGAAGCAGTGCAGGAGCCCACATGGGTAGATGCAATGGTGGATGAGTATGACTCCATTGTCAGAAATAATGCTTGGGAAATTATTCCAAGGTCGGTTGTTAAATCAGTGGTAGGTTCAAAATGGATCTACAATGTAAAGCATGCTGTTGATGGGAGTGTTGAGAAATATAAGGCCATATTTTTGGCCTGGGGCTTCTCACAGATCGAGGGGATTGATTATGAAGAAACCTTTGCACCTGTTGCATGGTATTCTTCCATAAGGAGCATCCTTGCTCTCTCAGTGCAGATGGGTTGGCACATTCATCAGATGGATGTGAAGAACGTGTTTCTCAATGGGATCATTGAGGAAGAGGTGTAAATATTGCAGCCTGAATGATTTGAGATCTTTAGCAGTGAGTCGCATGTGTGTAGACTCAAAAGAGTGTTGTATGGGCTGAAGCAAGCACCTCATGCTTGGTACACTCAGATAGACAGCTATTTCACCAGAATTGGCTTCACCAAGAGTGAGGCGAATGGAAACCTATACCAAATTGTGGTGGAGGGTAATCTTTTAATCATTGTTCTTTATGTTGATGATTTAATACTTACTAGCAATGATCAGTTGATACACTCATGCAAGGAGGACCTTGCAAAGGAGTTCGAGATGAAGGATATGTGCCTCCTTCATTATTTCCTTGGATTGGAAATATGGTAGCGAGATGGTGAACTTTTTGTGTCTCAAGGAAAGTATGCAATGGAGATACTCGGTAAGTTTCACATGGAGGGTTGCAAATCCATGGATACTCCTCTTCCAGGAAACTAGAGGAAAGAGGACACTACATCTGGAGAGGTAGTGGATGCTACTGTCTATTGACAGTTAGTGGGTTAACTAATGTATTTAGTGAATACACGATGGGACATATGATATGCGGTTAACCAGCTAATTCAAGCGATGGTTAAGCCTACCAAGTTCTTTTGGAAGGTGGGCAATCGTGTCCTGAGATACCTGAGGGGCACATTTGAGTATGGCTTATGGTATAGACAGACAGATGAGGTAAAGTTGCATGACATCACAGATGCAGATTCGGCGGGTGGCCCAACGGACAGAAAGAGCACATCATGGGGGATCTTTAGTATTGGATCTACAATTTTTTCTTGGTACAATAGGAAGTAGAGATTTGTGGCACTCAGTTTAGTGGAAGAGGAATACATGGCAGCAATTCAAGCTACATGTGAGGCTATCTGGATGAGAAATATCTTGGTTGGTTTGTTTGGTTATCATTTATATCCGAAAATTATACATTGTGATAATTATAGTTGCATTAAACTCTCGATTAATCCTGTGTTTCACGATAGATCTAAGCATATAGATATCTGGTATCATCATATCAGATATTGTGTGCAGTGGAAGATCATGTTTCTTCAATACATTCCTATGAATATCAGGATGCAGATATTCTGACAAAGGCACTCACCAAGAGAAAATTCGAATACCATAGAGACAGGATCTAGGTGAAGGATAATCCCTTTCTTGTTGAGAGGGAGAGTTTAGATTCAACAAGAAGATCCTAGTGAAAATTATGCACCTACACTAGGATGGAGCCTCAGGCTATTTTTAGGTGGAAGTCTATTTTTAGATGCATGAGAAAATTCTATTTATAGAGGATGTCTATTTATAGATGGTGAGCATATTCTATTTATAGATGATGTTCTATTTATAGATGTATGTGCAAGTTTTATTTATATATGTTGAGATTCAACAAGATGATGATCCTAGTGAAAATTAAGCACCTACACTAGGTGGGGCTCGGAGGCTATTTTTAGGTGTATGTCTATTTTTAGAATGTTGAGAAAAGTCTATTTATAGCGGGAGTCTATTTATAGATGGTTGAAAAAATTCTATTTAGAGATTTCTATTTTTTGATGCATGGGCGAAGTCTATTTATAGATCACATGTCTAAGAATAGAATGAATGTCGATTATTATTATTTCCTAATAATAATTAGACAATAAATAATAATATATTCTCTTGAAGCACTTGAATTTCAGTTAACTAATGTGGCAAACCAGTTGATTGAAGGAATTACGAGTTCTAAGGTTGGTTGGTGGGACATTTAAGTGGACTTTGTTGTAATTGAGTGATACAAAGTTGGATGTGTAGTTATGTGAGTTGCAAAGTAGTTTAACTCAATTAAGTGAGTTAAACTCAGTTGTGCTAGTTGTAACTAAAGATACACTAGTGAGAGATTAGTGAATTAAATATTAAATTAATTTACATGGAGTGATCTCACATGCAACTAAAGATTTACCATTGTTAACTACATGCATGCCAGATCCAGTTGAGACCCAATTGAGAGATAGGTGAAAGGGACAATTTCACTATCTGTTGTGACATTAGTGGGTGCACGCATGCAACCACACACACATTGGAGATGCCAATGAGGATTTTATAGCCAAGGCAAGGCAAGATCGACTTCATTCATGGATTGTGATCAACAGGGATTGCACAGTGGAGGCAAGCTATCAGGAGGCAGTAAATTGGCTCATGTATTTGCCAATTTTTGTATGACAATGTGAGATGATTGTATATTGTACTAAGAGCTCTTGGATTAGAGTTTTGTATGAGATTGTTTCATTATCCATGATATATACATAATATATGATAGTGGGGTTTTTAGCTTTATGCTTTCTTGGTAAAAACATATGTGTTATGTGTGATTGATCTTTCTTCAAGTGTTTTCAATTGGCGATTAAATTTCCGCAAAGATTTTAGTAGAAGGATTATGTATTTAATAGTGGCATATAATTGTTAGATCAGGAGAATCCAGGCAATACATAATTGTATGAAACTTTATACATGGTATCATAGCAAAGAAGATTGCAATATTAATGAAGCAGTAGCTGAGTTTGTTGGTGGAAACAATTCGAATTTGCTGCAAGAATTTCTTGGTGCTACAGTTGAGTAAACATCGAAATTAATTTCAATGGTTTGCAGCTAGAGTATGCACTTGAGGGTAGCTCAAACTACATTGCATGGAAGGATAGGATGGAGGCAGTGCTTGAAGATAATGTCTTGAAGGAATTCATCGACAATGATGTTCCTAAGCCCACTTGGACGGATGTTTCATTACTTGACGCCTGGCAAAAGAAAGTAGCGAAGATGAGAAGGATTTTTTTGGAAGGTGTGCAAGACCATATTGTCTAAAGCCTTCATGAGAAATCCATTCCATTTTCAATGTGGAACGCTTTGACAGATCTTTTCCAAAGCAGCAACGACCATAGGAAATTGGCGCTGAAGGATAAACTCAGAAATATCAAGATGGAGAAGGGTGACAATATTCCTAATTATCTCACAAATTTTGTCCAATGTCGGGATGAACTAGGGAGTGTGGGAATCATGGCTACTGATGATGATTTGGTGAGATTGACTCTCTTGGGACTTCCTAAGAGTTGGCACAGTTACCAAGACTCTGTCAACGGATTGGAAAAACTACCGGATTGGGAACGATTGTGGTCGAATCTAGTGCAGGAGGAGTTCAAGCGGAACACCAGAGATGGATCTTCATCAAATAATGATGATGAAGAGGATCGTGCTTTGGCTGCCAAGGAAAGGAAAGGGAAGGGGAATAAATTCCACTCAAAATCCAAGGCTAAAGGCAAGAAGCTGGATTTGTCCAAGGTGAAGTGTTTTCACTGTCACGAACATGGGAATCTCGCCACTAATTTCCCACAGAAAAAGAGGAACAAGAAGGCTGCTAGAGCTGCAGCTGGTGAGGCCCTTGCCTCACAATTTTAAATTGATTTCTCTTTGATTGCATGCTTGGTTTCAAGCACAATGGGATCGACGTGGTATCTTGATAGTGGTGCTTCCTACCACCTGACGGGAGATAAGGAGTTTTTCAGTGACTTGGAGGAGAAATATCTCCAGATGCATATAGAGATGGGCAACGATGGACGATACAGTGCAACCGACATTGGTACCATTACCTTTGAGAGGGATTCAGGTAAACCATTTTTTTTGAAAGATGTTATGCATGTTTCAGGGTTGAAGAAAAACTTGGTCTCAGTTGCAATGTTGGAGGACAGAGGTTATGATGTTGTTTTCAGTGATGGAAAAACTTTCATGCGACATAAAACTATGGTTCAAACCAAGAGGATAGGGATTTGAGTTAAGAATCTCTACAAGCTGGAGGTAGATGTCTTCGCTGCAATGGTGGGCAAAGCGGAAGAAGTGGTGAGCCGGGATGAGGGCGAATTATGGCACAAGCGATTGGGCCATCTTCACCATAGCACCCTAAAAAATTTGTAGCTGATTTCTACTAGACTTCCCAAGGGTACACTTGCATAGTTAGATCAGTGCAAGGGATGTACTATGGGTAAGTTTGTGAAGACCACCTTTCATGAAAAGGAGAATCATGCTTCAGTGATCTTGGAGAGAGTTCACACACACATGTGTGGAAAATTCTTGGTTGCTTCAACAACATAACAAAGGTATTTTGCTATTTTTTTTTATGACTATTCTCGTAGATGCTGGACCTTCTTCATGCAGAAGAAGGATCAAACATTCTCAAATTTCTGTGAGTTTAAAGAATTGGTGGAGAAAGAGTCGGGTAAGCAAGTGAAGGCTCTGCGGAGCGATAATGGTGGTGAATATATCTCGAATGAATTCAAAGAATTCTATAGAAAATAAGGAATTCGAAGAGAACTCATAGCGCCTCATAACCCACAACAAAATGGGGTCATAGAGAGGAAGAACAGAATGATCGTGGGTGCTACATGAGCGATGCTGCATGATGAGGGCCTACCAATGCACTTGTAGGCGGAAGCATGCAATACTACGGTTTATGTGCAAAACTGTTGTCCTCATAGAGAACTTGGCATGAGTACACCTAAAGAAGCTTTTATTGGTGAGAAACCAGATGTTTCTCACTTTAAGATTTTTGGCTCATCTGTTTATGTGCATGTTACCAAGAATAGCAGGAAGAAGCTAGAGTCGATTGCTGAAGTTGGGATATTTGTGGGGCACATAGAAACACCTCATAATTATAGTGTGTATTTTCCAAACATTCGAATGATTGTGGTGCGATGTGATATAAAATTCAATGAGGAGAAAGCCATGAAGTCGGTGCTTGAGAGGGAGCTAGACTTGCATGTAGAGGAGGAACTTTTGGTTCCCAAAGATGAGTCTCTAGATGTGGATCAACCATAGGAGGAGCTTCATGGAGTGGAGGATTCCACTCAAGTAGAGCCAAACATCAGAATTGGTAGAAGGCGTACTACAAAAGCTGATAGGTTGAGACTGGATGCTGCACAGAATGTAGGAGCCCCTACTTCACATAGAAGACATGATAGATAGTCTCCTGAAAGATTCACTGGATACATGGCTCTCATGAGCAAATGTATTGTGACTGAGCCATCTTCCTTTTAGGAAGCAGTGCAGGAGCCCACATGGGTAGATGCAATGGTGGAGGAGTATGAATCCATTGTTAGAAACAGTGCTTGGGAAATTATTCCAAGGCCGGTTGATAAATCAGTGGTAGGTTGGAGATGGATCTACAAGGTAAAGCAAGCTGTTGATGGGAGTGTTGAGAAATACAAGGCCAGATTTGTGGCTCAGGGCTTCTCACAGATCAAGGGGATTGATTATGAAGAAACCTTTGCACTTGTCGCACAATATTCTTCCATAAGGACCATCCTTGCTCTCTCAGCACAGATGGCTTGGCACATTCATCGCAGTGAGTCACATGTGTGTAGACTCAAAAGAGCATTGTATAGGCTAAAGCAAGCACCCCGTGCTTAGTACACTCGGATCAACAACTATTTTACCAGAATTGGCTTCACCAAAAGTGAAATAGATGCAAATCTATACCAGATTGTGGTGGAGGGTAAAATTTTAATCATTGTTCTTTATATTGATGATTTAATACTGACTAGTGATGAGAAACTGATAAACTCATGCAAGGAGGACTGTGAAAAGGAGTTTGAGATGAAGGATATGGGCCTCCTTCACTATTTCCTTGGATTGGAAATATGGCAGCAAGATGGTGAAATTTTTTTGTCTCAAGGTAAGTATGCAAGGGAGATACTGGGTAAGTTTCACATGAAGGGCTGAAAACCCATGGATAATCCTCTTCCTGGAAACTAGAGGAAAGAGGTTGTTACATCTGGAGAGGTAGTGGATGCTATTGTTTATCGATGGTTAGTGGGTTCACTAATGTATTTATTAAATACAAGACCAGACATATTATATGCAGTGAACCATCTTAGTCAAGCGATGGTTAAGCCTACCAAGCACTCTTGGAAGGCAGGCAAGCATGTTCTGAGATATCTCAGGGGCACATTTGAGTATGGATTATGGTACATACAGACGGATGAGGTGAAGTTGCACGGCTTCACAGATGCAGATTGGGTAGGAAGCCCAATGGACTGAAAGAGAACATCAGGAGGGGTCTTCAGTATCAAATCTATAGTTGTTTCTTGGTACAATAGGAAACATAGATCTGTGGCACTCAGTTCAGTAGAAGCGGAATACATGGCAGCAAGTCAAGTTGCATGTGAGGCTATCTGGATGAGAAAGATCCTCATTAGTTTTTTTGATTCTCATTTAGATCCTACAGTGATTCATTGCAATAATCAGAGTTGCATTAAACTCTCGATTAATCCTGTGTTTCATGATAGATCTAAGCATATAGATATCCGGTATGATCATATCAAAGATTGTGTGCAACAAAAGATCATGTTGCTTCAGTGTATTCCTACGGAGGATCAGGATGCAAATATTCTGACGAAGGCGCTCACCAGGAGCAAATTCGAATACCATAAAGGTAGGATTGGGGTGAAGTATAATCCCTTTCTTGCTGAGAGGGAGTGTTGAGATTCAACAAGATGATGATCCTAGTGAAAATTAAGCACCTACACTAGGTGGGGCCTACAACCTATTTTTAGGTGTATGTCTAGTTTTAGAATGTTGAGCAAAGTCTATTTATAGCGGAAGTCTATTTATGGATGGTTGAGAAAATTCTATTTATAGATGAGTTTCTATTTTTAGATGCATGGGTTAAGTCTATTTATAGATCGCATGTCTAAAAATAGAATGCATGTTGATTATTATTATATCTTAATAATAATTAGATAATAAATAATAATCTATTCTCTTGAAGCACTTGATTTCAATTAACTGATGTGGCAAACCAGTTGACTGAAGGAATTACGAGTTCTAAGGTTGGTTGGTGGGACATGCAAGTGGACTTCATTGTAATTGAGTGATACAAAGTTGTAATAGAGTTGGATGTGTAGTTATGTGCGTTGTAAAGTAGTTTAACTCAGTTAAGTGAGTTAAACTCAGTTGTGATAGTTGTAACTAGTTGTAACTAAAGATACACTAGTGAGAGATCAATGAATTAAATATTAAATTAATTCACATGGAGTGATCTCACATGCAACTGAAGATTTACTACTGTTAACTACATGCATGTCAGATCCAATGGAGATCCAGTTGAGAGATAGGTGAAAGGGACAATTTGATTATATGTTGTGACATTAGTGGGTGCACTCATGCAACCACACACACGTTGGAGATGCCAATGAGGATTGTGCAGTCAAGGCAAGGCAAGATCGAATTCATTCAGGGATTGTGATCAGCAGGGATTGTGTAGTGGAGGTAGGCTGTCAAGAGGCTGTAACTTGGTGCATGTATTTGCCAATTTTTGTATGACAGTGTGAGACGATTGTATGTTGTACTGAGAGCTCTTGGATTAGAATTTTGTATGAGATTGTTTCATGATCCATGATATATACATAATATATGATAGTGGGGTTTTTAGCTTTATGCTTTCTCGGTAAAAACATGTGTTATGTGTGATTGATATTTATTCATGTGTTTAGAATTGGAGATTAAATTTCCGCAAAGATTTTAGTAGAAGATTTTGTATTTAACAGTGGCATATACTTGTTAGATCAGGAGAATCTAGACAATACATAACTATATTAAAATTTATACAATAGATCTCATGTCTATTTATAGATGCATGTCGACTATTATTATCCCTTAATAATAGTTGGACAATAAACATTAATCTATTCTCAATGGGCACTTGGAAATAGTTAACTGAAGTGGAAAACCAGTTAGCTATAGGAAATTCGAGTTCAAAGGTTGGTTGGTGGGACATGCAAGTGGACTTATTTGTAACTGAGTGATTCAAAGTTGTAATAGATTTGGATGTGTAGTTATGTGAGTTGTAAAGTAGTTTAACTCAGTTAAGTGAGTTAAACTCAGTTGTGCTAGTTGTAACTGAACATACACTAGTGAGAGATTAGTGAATCAATTATTTAATTAATTCAAAATTAGTGGTCTCACATGCAACTGAAAATTTACTACTATTAACTACATGCATGTCAGATCTAGTGGAGACCCAATTGAGAGATAGGTGAAAGGGACATCTTGACTATCAATTGTGACATTAGTGTGTGCACTCATGCAACCACACACACATTGGATCTTCCCATGAGGATTGCGTAGTCAAGGCAAGAAAGATTCCATTCTTTCAGGGATTGTTATCAGCAGGGATTACGCAGTGGAGGCAGGCTGTCAGGAGGTAGTAAATTGGTGCATGTATTTGCCAATTTTTGTATGACAGTGTGAGACGATTGTAAATTGTACTGAGAGCTCTTGGATTAGAGTTTTGTATGAGATTGTTTCATGATCCATGATATATTTAGAATATATGATAGTGGGGTTTTTAACTTTATGCTTTTTCGGTAAAAACATCTGTGTTATGTGTGATTGATCTTTCTTCTTGATATTGAAATTGGCAATTGTGTTTTAAATTCCGCAAGATTTTTGTAGAAGCGATTCTATATTTAACAGTGGCATAAAATTTTTAGATCAAGAGAATCCAAGAAATACATAATTTAAATACCCTTATAGTTGCAGGAAATGTTCTCTGTTCAATTATTTTCTACTGCATGTAATTATTTAAGAATATTTTTAAGATGTTTGGATAGAAAATATATTTACCCTAGTTTGGGAAGTGATATGGAGTTTACAATATAATCATTTGATAGAATATTTCCCTTTACTTCATTTAACTAATGGATTTTCATGTACTCGTTCTTTAAGTTTACTCCCAATGTTATCTCGTTCTTGGTTTACAAATCACACTTTCTATGTTACATTTTTGAAAGTAATTATTCCCCCAGCATACAATATCAAAATAATCATATTAATTCTTCACAATACAGTGAGAAAAACTAAAAATATTTTCAAATCTCATATCATCCCTAGTTTTTCATGCATAGAGAAATAGAAAATCAAATATTCATTTTATACTTATCTCAATGTTTGTCATGTTAACTGATGGTCCACCCAACCATGAGAGAGGCAATCACGTCCTTTGCTCCCCCCGTGCTCCTTCCCATATGCAGCAGACAGTGTTTATTGAGAAGATAGGCCTCAGGATTTTCTAAATCCATTCTATACTTCTCAGGGCCTAGAGATCCACTGGAAAACCTACCAGCTCTGGACAACTCCTAATAAACTTGAATTTGTTTAACCCTTAGCCTCTTTCAGAACAAAACCCTTTCCCTTCTTCAGGATTTTCATTATAACATTGTCTTGGAAAGTAACTGTCGGAAGTGTCTCTATTTTTACTCTGGGATCTTGGAAACAATTACCATTCAGTTAATTTATTTTACTCCACAAAATCATCCACATTTTCTTTTATTATAATTAAATTCAAATCCTACTAACAAATATCATATTCGTTAGTCAGTTCTATTAAAAGAAATATTAATGTATCATAAAGTCTGGCATCTTACTTAATTCATAAAATGGGGTCTTACAACCAAGCTTGAATATGTTTAGCTTTGGTGTTCTTTTTTTGGAAGTGGTGTGCGGGAGGAAAGTTGTGGACCCATCCACGAACGTCTAATGACTATTTTTGGTGGATTGGGTGTGGGAGTTTCACCCCCATGGGAGCCTGCTTGAAGCAACAACTCGGAAATTAGAAAATGAATAGGGTCCAGGATAGATGCAGGTGATGTTGAAAGTGGTATTATTATGCTCCAAGACGAAATCGAAGTTAAGGCTAGGGATATAGTGGTTTTGTCAAATACTGGAAGGTGAAGTCCATTTCCTTGACTTCCATATTGATGTGTTATTAGGGCGTAATCTAACCACTATATGTTTTTCGAGGAGGAGAGGAGGCTGAGGATATGATAGGTGTGTCAAATACTGGAAGGTGAAGCTCCTCTCCCTTATATTCATATGGATTCATTTAATGTTAATGGTTGTGTTGGTACTCTTGATCCAAAGGACAAGTTTATTCAAGAAATTCAGAGTAGAAATCGGCCAAACGAATGGCTCAATTTGACCTCTTTAAACTATCCACAGTAATAATAGTATGGTGTAAGGAAAAAAATATGGAGAAAGTGTTGTTAATATCCCTCGAGGGTTTTAGTTTAACTTTTTCCATTCATTAATGCTACCGTGTGATGTTTTTGAAATAAAATATATTCACTGAATATGATTTATGATAATTCTCATTCCTCATAGACTATGAGACATTGCAGTTCCAGTAATCTACCCAATATGAGACATCATATAATACTAAATATTGTCATTGAAAACCCACCACTATCTAGAATGCTAATCTCATTATATTTTAGAACAACTTCCTCAATATTGAGTTTACCTAAAGATGTTTCCTTAACATTTTCTCCTACAAAACTAAGATTTGAGGAAGCAGTCTCATTTTTTTCAAGAACTATTTCGTGAGTCGAAAAACTTTGTATAATTCCATTAATTACATTCAAGGAATAAACATGTCAGTCTTGTATAGTTAGTTAGAATTTTTATGAAGATCCTTTACCATGACTGTGATTTGAAGTGCATTCAGTACCATTGCAGAAACCAAACCGATCAACATTTGTTGGTTAGTTAAATTTATTGTGAACATTTTATAACATGAATGTGAATTGATGTGAATTAATTACATTGATATTACTTTGAAATGAAATGTGAAATTCTTAATGTCGGGGAAGTAAGAATTTTATGTGATTCGAATTACATTAAGCATATTAAATATAACATGCTTAAATATATTGTGAAATATGAAATTCTTTAGGTGGAGGAAGAAAGCATTTTATTACAACCTCTTTCTCTTTAGCATAGTATTATTTTTCTTTATATGTATTCTGAAAAGAATTAAAAACAAAAAACAAGGCACAAGTGTTACTTAATACTAGAGGTGTAACTGTTGCAATATTCCCACTTTGATAATTGGTGTGAAGCGATATAACACCATAGGTCTAACCATTGCAAGATTCACACTTTGAAAATGGTATATAGTGGTATAGAATATGCGATAGCTTTTTAATGATGAGCAATATTTGGGTTAGAGGGCCACAGCTATGTGTACTCCTGAGTTCAAGGGCTACCTTCGTGACCTAGTCAAAGAAAGAAATATGCCCACCCGTATCATATTGATTCTATATTAACATCCACGAGTAAGCCAAAAAGGTTCAAGTTGAAAATAACTAATATCATTGTATATTAATGGAGGAATTGTTACACTGTTGTAAAGTAGCTCCTTAAGTTAGGATTAGTTCCTAGGATATAGGAGTTTGTTTACAACTTCCTACTCCTTTGTGATGTACTTATAGTTGTATCATTTGATTAATGAATGTAGAGTGTACTCTCCATTTGTGTGCAGTATCCAGGTGTAGTACTCACCTGTGAGCTGCAGTTTCTATTCAATTCAGTTTTATCGTGGCATCAGAGCTCAGACCAGGTGAGCCTGATTTTTTTCTTTAGAGCCCTAAGTTGCTACAGAGCCTTCATAGCTACATAGCCTTCATGGCTACGATGCACACAGGAGCTTCAATTCTCATAGGAGTAGGTAGACTGCAGTAAAAAATGCACTCACAGGTCTCAGATATTTTTTTTTTCTGAGCACAGGAGGGTCGACGCGATTTTTTTCTTGACAACCGCGTTGATAGGCATAACTAGCGTGACTGTTAGGGCCATACCTGTGCTAATTTCGGGGGACTTAGAGCGATTTTAGTTTGGTGCAGATATTTGGCTCAGAAAGGCGTTGATCTCTTTTTTGGCAGTTCTGCACATGAGATTCGCCCTTTTATGGTGGATCTGAGTCGCAGACATTATTGCCGATTCTACACATGGGATTTTCCTGTTTATGGTGGATCTGAGTCGCAGACACATTTTTTGGTGGTTCTGCACATGGGATTTTCCCGTTTATGGTGGATCCGAGGCGCAGACACAACAACTCTTCAGATCAGTGGTGGATCTGAGTTGCAATCATAATATCGTGCCAAATTGGTGGCAAATATATGATTAGGATCTGGTATGTATTGAGCTCTTATTAGTGTAGCTTGTAATTATTCAGTTGGTTATATTCATTGAAGGGTCTGTAATCCGATCAGTCCAGTTTGAATAATACCATAGAAACGTATCTCAACGAGTCTAGAAAACTCGATGGGTCCAATTTCACCAATTTGTAAATTCAAGCTATAGACATTGCTTGAGGAAGAAAATGATTGATTGATTTCCACAAGTGATGAGCAGAAACTGGATATTGTAACAGGAACAACCGCACTTATACAATACTAGGATAAAAGGGAGAACAAAGCAAAAGTCATACTGAATATGTTTGTCAAGGATAATATTATCCCACACATCAGAGATGGAAAATATTCCACTGAAATATGGACGACACTCAATAACTTATACCCGACAAAAAATACAAATTGCATCTTGTCGCTTAAAAGCAAGTTGTTTTCAATGAGGATGGAGGAAAATGAATACGCTGCTGGATTCGTTGCAAGGGTTAAAGACTTGAAGGACAGATTGGGTGACATTGGAGAGAAGGTGTTTGATTTCGATCTAGTCACAATCACGTTGAACAAAATGAAGGATGAATATCAGATTTTCATCACAAGATTGGAAACAAGGGATAAAGCCCCTGCATTTTAAGAATTGACAGGAATTTTGCTACAAGAAGAAGAGAGGTGGTAGAATTTAAGACCTCAGAATAACAATCTTGCTCTGATGGTGAAGAGGAGACCGTTTAAAGGGAAGCCGCCATAGTAGAAACAACAGCAACAAAGAAGAGGTAGCATGTTTCAAAAGGGACCATTTAGAGGTATGTCTACAAACAATTTTTCTAGCATTAAATGAATTTATTGTGGGAAAAATGGCCATTAAGCTAAGTTATGTTTTAAGAGGCAGACAGATGAAGCGAGGTATAAGTAGAGTAGGCACACAGGATATTGTGTCGATGAAGACCATATTCATGATCTTCGAGTGTTTGTAGTTGATTATGATCTTTCAGCTTCTAAGGAAGATGAGGACGATATATGGTATGTTGATTCTGGTGCATCCTCACATATGACAGGTAAGAGAGAGTGGTTTGAATTTCTTGAAGAAACTTCGTGTGGATCTAAAATTTATTTAGGAGATGACAAAGGATATGAGATCAAAGGTTACGATGATATTCCTATAAGGTTGCCTAACGGTGACATCAGACATATTAAGGATGTGATGTACGTGCTTGGGATTAAGAAAAACTTGATCTCTATATCTATGATAACATATCAGGATCTGCTAGTAGAATTCTTCAATACATGTTGTGTCATAAAGGATAGTAGGATGGAAACAGTTCCATCAGGAGTGCATGTGGGGAGCTTGTACATATTAAATTTCAAAATCATGCCACAGAAAGCCATGATTTCAATAGGATTGACAATTAAAAAACTCTGGCACTAGAGATTTGATCACCTTAATATACAAGACCTCATGCTACTTCAAAGAAAAGGTATGGTCGATGGACTCCATGCTTTTCACAATGTTCAGTTAGATTGTGATGGATGTGCAATAGGGAAAATGCATAGAGAAGAATTCCCTCTGCATATTGGTAAAAAGGAAAGAGATATTCTAGAGCTAGTGCATACAGACATATGCAGAGTTATGTAGACAAGGTTGCTAGGTGGGGCATATTACTTTCTTTTGTTTACTGATGAATTCACTAGATTTTCTTGGATATATTTTTTAAGTAAAAAGAGTCAAACCTTTTAGTCCTTTAAAGAATTTAAAACTTTGGTAGAGAAGCAAACGGGAAAATGCATAAAAATTCTTCGCTCTGATCAAGGGGGAGAATATAGGTTGGGTGAGTTCATTAGTTTTTGCAGATATCATGGGATTGTTCAACAGTTTACATTGCCTCATACTCCACAGCAAAATGGAGTTGCAGAATGAAAGAAAATAACTCTAGTGGAGTGCGCAAGAGGTATGCTTCAAGGTAAGGGTCTATCAAATGGTTTTTGGGATGAAACCATCAACACTGTTGTTTATTTAAAGAATAGGAGTCCTACTAAATGTCAACTTCAAAACTCCTTTTGAAGCATTATATGGATTCAAACTAGCAGTGAGTCATTTAAGAGTATTTGGGTCAAAAGCCTTTGCTCATATACCAAAGGAGGATAGAAATAAGTTAGATCCTAAAGCCATGACATGTATCTTTGTAGGATATGGCACTAAGTTTAAAGAATACAAGTTATTTAATCATGTGACTCATAAAATATTTGCTAGTCAAGATGTCATATTTCATGAACAGGTTGAGGAAGGAAAGGAAGACAGTCATAAAGAATGACACATTCCATTATTGATGGAAGAAAGCAATGAGGATAATCAGCAACAGGAGAAGAAAGAAACAGGTGATGTAGTCAATAAGGCAAGCTTGTACAAGTCTGAAGCAAACATATTTGAGGTGAGTCCTCTACCGAGAAGATCAGGTAGGCACACTTAATTACCAGCCAGATTGAAATACTATGCTTTAATGACAAGTATTTTAAACATTTTCGAACCCACAAATTATAAAGAAGCAAGTCAATCTGATGAATGGAGGGCTGCAATGAATGAATAAATTGAATCAATTACGAAAAACCATACTTGCGATCTAATTGAAATGCCTGAAGGAAAAACATCCATAGGTTGTAAGTGGTTGTACAAACCTAAAGTTAATGTAGATGGGAGTATAGACAAGTTTAAAGCTAGACTGGTAGCAAAGGATTACTCACAGCAAGAGGGAATAGACTTTGATGAAAAATTTTCCCCTGTAGCCAAACTAAATACCATTAGGATGTTAATTTATTTAGCTACAAAATATCAGTGGAAGCTACACCAGTTAGATGTTAAGTCTGCATTTCTGAATGTTGATTTAAAAGAATAGATTTATTTAGTCCAGCCTAAAGGGTTTCTAAAAGAAGGGTAGGAACATCTAGTTTTTAGGTTGAAAAATGCATTATATGGTTTAGAACAAGCACCCAGGTCATGGTATGAAAAGATTGATTCATTCTTCTTATAGCATGGTTTCCATAGGAGCATGAATGATCCAAATCTGTACACCAAGTATAATAAACAGAGGCAGATTATTTTGATTTCTTTGTATGTGGATGATATGATTATAACATGTAATGTAGATTCTCTGATAAAAGAAATCAAACTACAGATGTCACAAGTCTTTGAAATGAAATATCTTGGAAATCTCCATTATTGCTTGGGTCTGGAAATATGGAGAGATTCTGGATAGACCTTTATTACTCAAGAGAAGTATGCCAGAAGTCTACCTGAAAAGTTGAGGATGGAGCAGTGTAAGTCAGCATCAACACCATTGCAATAGAATCTAAAGTTGTGCAGTGACGATGGCACTAAGGAGGTGGATGCCACTATGTATAGACAACTAGTTGGAAGTCTGATATATCTTACTACAACTAGACCAGGCTTAGCATACTCTGTTAGTGTGTTGAGCCAGCTCATGTCTAATCCTCTCGAAATTCATTGGGTTGCAGTCAAAAGTGTTTTGAGGTATATTCGTGGTACTAGTGATTATGGTATTTTATACACTGACACATCTGATGTTACTTTAGCAGGTTTTTCGGACTCAGATTTGGCAGGTAACTTGGATGATCGAAAATCCATCAAACGTTATTCATTCAGCATTGGATCCGGGGTCATAGCATGGAGTAGCAAAAGGCAGAGTATTGTAGCTTTATCTTCAACCGAAGCTGAGTACCAATCATTGTGTGCAGCTACATGTGAAGCTATCTAGTTGAGAAGGCTTCTCCATGATGCAAGAGAAGAATAGAAAGAAGCAACTACCATCAAAAGTGACAACCAGAGTACCATCAAGCTAGCATACAACCCAGTATTCCACAAAAACACCAAACACATCGATACTCAGTTCCATTTTGTTCGAGAAAAACTTCACTCAAAAGAAATATTTGTTGAATACTGTAAATCTTGTGAAAATATGGCAGACATTTTTACTAAGCCTCTTGGGAGAATAAAGTTTGAATTGTTTAGAGGGATGTCAGGAATTCAGGACAATCCTTTCTCCATTAAGGGGGAAAGTTGAAGATAATTAATATTATTGTATATTAATGGAGAAATGGTTACACTGTTGTAATGTAGCTCCTTAAGTTGGGATTAGTTCCTAGGATATAGGATTTTTTTTACAAATTCCTACTCCTTTTTCATGTACTTATTGTTGTATCATTTGATTAATTAATGTAGATTGTACTCTCCATTTGTGTGCAGTCCCCAGGTGCAGTACTCACCTATGAGCTATAGTTTCTATTCAATTCAATTTTATCCGTTCAATACATTAATGGTATTCACAAAGAAATGTAACGCCAATGTGCCATCATCGAAGAAGGAAAATAAAGAATTTCATTTAACAATGTGTTAATGACAAATGGAAACTGCACAATCTATGATGGATAATGTGCGTTAATAATTAAAATTGGTGTAAAATAAAATATTTAAAAAGAAATTATTAAATTTATAGGTTTGCGTATTTTGGAATAAGGGTATGAGAATTTTAGTTTATTTATGAACAATTATTAAATAGGAATAAATTTCCAAAGAATATTTTAGAATATTTTATAGTTATAATTTTTATTTTTTAATTAAATTAACTAGTTGAAAAAATTGTTATGAATAAATTTTATAGGAAATGTTTTATGGTTTTTTAAATTTTTTAGCGCATGGTATTGATAAGTCATAGGATCTTATTGACATGTTAATAATCTTTATGATAAAGTGTAAATAAATCTCCATGGTTAAGAACTTTGTTACATAATTTTATATATAGGTGTTTAATTCATTTATTGATTATTTAATAATAATATTAATAATAATAAAAAAGTGATCATTTAGTTAATTTTTATGATTTTTTTGTTTTTTTTGTTTTTGTTTTTATCTTGACAATGCAAAAGATATCATAAAGTGTTTTAATGCTAATAATGGATTGATCTCTGTCATAATTTATTCTCACTCTCATTATCTTAAGTGATTTTCAACATTGTTGTCTTTAATATTTTGTTCATTGATGTATTCTTTATCTTTAGATTAATATTGTTGTCTCTGTCAAACACATTGAAAATCACACAACCATTGCTCTAGCTCATTTTCTTCAATCCCTCTACAATTTTAGTTGCATGCATTGGGGATTTTATGAACTCCGTAAAGTATTGTGAAGTGCTCACTGAAATTTGTATCATGAGTCTGAAGGTCTCATCATGATATGGATTTCGCCATGGACAACACTTCAATTTTTTTTCAGTGTTTTTGTTCTTGGCTTCTTGAGTTTTTGACATTGCTTTGCACCTCTCAATGCAATTTATAGTTTAGTGACCAGAAGAAATGTCGTGAAATACAACATATTTCAGTGATGAGAAGAAATGTTGTAAATTTCATTGAATATACAGTTTTTTCCAAATTAAAAATTAAAATTTTATATACAAATTGAATTGTTATATTATTAATGCACTTATAGAAATTTTAAATTAAATAGTACAATAATATAAATTAAATAGTGGTAAATATAATATTAGTTTATAATAAAGAATTAAAACACTTATTATACTATATGAAGTATTTCATATTCTTAAAATAAAATAAAAAAATTTATTAAAAACTAATTAGATTATAATTTTATTTTAAATTTATTATTATTATTATTAATTATAAAAATAATTAATATAAAAGTTAAATATTTGTGGATATAAAAAGACATGGCACAAAAGTCTTAAAAATGGAGATTTATTTACACTTTATCATGGAGATTCTTAATTTGCAAATAGGCACCATGGACCTATACCATGGTTAATCAATATCACATGCCCAAAAAGACTACAAGTAAGTCATATGACACTTGTTCATAAAACATTTTTTAATTAATGAATTTAATTAAAAAGACAAAAATGAAATAACTACTTTAGAGATAAATCTCAACCTTTAATTTGTGTTTACCACAAAGAATATTCTACAGTATTTTGTGAGGGTTAAATCCCTACCATCTATCTACTAATTATCTAAATACTACTAAAAATATTCTAGAGTGTTTTATGAGAGTTAAATCCCTACCATCTATCTACTAATTATCTAATTCAATTAATATTTTTAAATCTCATTCCAAAATAAACATGTGGCATAATATAATAATTTTTTTATATACAAATTATATACTAGACATAGTTATTGAGAAAATTTCAATGTAACATAACCATTGAAAAATGCCATATTACAACATAACCCTGAAAAGAAATGTCACATTAGAGTATAACAATTGATAAAAAATATGATATAAAACAATAATTGCAAGGCACATTAGTCCCTATCACTTAAGTTAGAAATTTTGTTGTGAGAAAAATGTCATTAAAAATGATAATTTACATTGGTCATTGAGAGGAACTAATGAACTAAGATTTGAAGTGGATAAATTAATTGCTTGATGAGGCCTAGGGACTTGCATAAATTTTGTTGGGTAGTTTTACTCGTAAGTGTTGATTAAAACATAAATAATAGTGAGAAGTAACTCATAAATATATTTATTTCCATTTTATTTTCATCTATTTTTTAGACGAAGAATTGTTTAAATTATGTAAGTAACTAGTGTAAATATGTCATTTCTCCTAAAAAAACATAAATAATAGTGAGAAGTAACTCCTCGTAAATATATTTATTTCCATTATATTTTCATCTATTTTTTAGACAGAGAATTGTTTAAATTATGTAAGTAACTAATGTAAATATGTCATTTGTGCATGTATATTATGTACATGTTTAATGATATCCTAAATTTAAAGTGGTCTCACCAGCATACATCATTAGAGACTTAAGCATGATAGATGAAAAAAGTGTTGGGTTGATTATAATGGAAAAATTAATTAGATGAATGTTAAAGGGAAAAATGACTAAGTGAAAAATTACTAAGTTAATGTTTATTACATGTACGGTAGCCAAATTTTAAGAGAAAGAGGGAAAGATTTAAGAAATTAATAATAACAAATTTTGACCATAATTTAAGAATAAAAAATATTTTGAGCATAATTTAAGAACAAATAAAAAGAAATTTTTCCAAAAATTTAAGAATGTATTAATAATAATAATGATAATAAATTAAATTAATTTATAAAAATACAAAAAATAGCATAGGACTTTATTAATTAAATTAAATTAATTTAGAAGAATTCAATATAAAAAATATTATGCACATTTAAGGACCAATAAAAAATAATGATGTTGATTGTAGAGTGTTAAATGATTAAGAAAACCCATAATGGAATTTTAATAACATTTTACTTTTAATAAATTTGTTATGAGTTTAACCAATAAAAACCCAAGGATTTAAGATATAAAGGAGGTTAACTAGGAGGGGAAGAATTAAGGTAGTATATTAAGGAAAGAAAGAAGGGAAGAGGGAGAGGGGAAGGAAATGAGAGGGGGAGATAATAGAAAAACATATAATAAAGAAAGAGGAAGGAAAGAACTAGAGGGGAGAGGGGAATGGACAAAGTTGGCAGATAAGAGGCTTACATGAGTCACTAAGCATGTGCCCATTTTCCCTATTGAAATATTCAAGTTGTTTTTTAATCTCCAAGGCTTCATGAATAAGACGGGTAGTTTCAAGCCGCTTTTCAATATCCAAGGCTTCATGAATAAGGCAGGTAGATTGGAAAGGGGTTGTGGCAAGGATTTAAACGACCTACCAGTTTCACCATTGTAGGACTTGCGACATGAACATGGAACTTGGTAGACTCCGGGCACAGGGGCTTCGCTCAATGAACCTCTAGCATATCATGTATGATCATAGCATATTAATCAATACCCTTAATTTGAGTATATATTGGAAAATACCTCTAAAAATGACATTATTTAACACTCTACCAATATAAACCCAATACACCTTCCTAATTTAAAACCCCCTACTTTCACTCTATATTGTAGATATCCATTTTTCCATTAACAATTTTTATATCCCTTATATTTTTCATTAACTTTGAGTTCTATTTTTTATAATATAAAAACCCTTTACCCCCTATATATCCTCCAATATATTATGCCATTTTTTATTCAATATATATCCCCCAATATGAACCTGCATGCTATGGTATTTCTGGTCAAGCCCACATGACTCTGAGCAAAGCATTGGATCAAGTTTAGCTTTTGCAAGATCTAAATAAATGTTTTACAGTTTTGTTAGGATTAAATAATTTTTTAATGTTCCTTTTAGCTAGGAATTTTGAGAGCAAGATAAAATTAGAGCAAGGGGGTAGGGGTTCTTTGGGGTGGACATTTGAACATAATTTTTTAATAATATTGAAAAACAAATATTTATTTTGCTAAGTTAAACATTATCAATGTTAAACTAATATTTAATGGATTGTTAAAGTTCTACTTTAGTAAAGACTAATAAAAATTAATAAATAATACAATAAGACTAAATACTTTAAACTATTGATTTTAATTTGGATATATATTATTTTATTTATAAATTATATAATTATATAATATAAAATATAATTTTATTATTGAAAAACATTTTATTAATTTGAGAGGCTCATCCTACAATCCAATATGATGAATAATATGTCTATCCATCATCAAAGTTAAAATTTTACTTATGTAATCTAAAATAAATAAATAAATCTAAAATCTAAAAAAATATAAAAACATTTAAATTCTAACATCAAAAATTGGATCCCTCTCCAATCACATTTGATCCATATTTAAAAGAGATCTCAACTGATTATTAATATTATTACATATAATTTATTTTAAATATATTTCATCATCATATGTCCTCATTATAAATCGTTATAAATTGAGTATATTATTCACATAGTTTAACAAATAAATCTATCGATGCTATGTATTGTAATAATTTAGTAGATTGCACAATTATATATATATATTATTATTATTATTAAAATCAGAGGTTTTCTATTAAGAAAAATATATCATATAAATTGAACATAAGAGTTATGTTCCACAATACCATTGACATTTCGAAAAAAGAAATATAATAATATGAATTATGAATTTTTACTCCTAATAAAGCATGTAGGGTCTATGAATATGCACTTTATAACCTACATGGACACGTAAGATACACTCAAATTCAATTTTTGTTTGGTAGGAAATTCAATTTTCATTTGGTAGGATTGAGAATTGTAAACTACATGTTTACTTATTTGGTTCATTTGGACTTTTAAACGGAGTCGTCTAACGAGCCGGAGGAATTGCCCGGACGGTCAAAATTGGCCGGAATCTGGGCCAAAAAAATTTAAAAAATCTTGCAGAAACAATCTTTGAATCCTGATTTTGACATTGGAAATGGATTCAGCACCATCAAAAACCTGTAGGACACCCAAAATATTAAACTTTGATAGTTATAACATGGATTTAGAAAAATTCCTGCCAGATTTTCTGAAAATCTTATCGGAATTTTCATGATTTTCAGGGCAATTCCTCTGGCTAGTTAGACTACGGCCTTTTAAACTAAATTGGACTTGTGGTTGAGAATTCTAAACTACAGAGGTCGAACCGAGCCATCTGTTTGATCGGTTTCCGCTCTGAATTTCTTGAAGAAGCGTGTCCTCCTCATCAGGATTGCCAGGATTGCCAGCACAGCCATTAACGCTAGACGAATCCATATCATGGATGTCAGGGATAAGATCTTCACCTTCCAGTATTTGACACACCTGCAGTATCCTCAGCCTCATCTCCTCCTCGGAAAACGTATAATGGTTAGGCAACGCTCCAGCAGCACAGCCATTAATCCTAAACGAATCCATATGGACGTCAGGCAGAGGAACTTCACCTTCCAGTATTTGACACACCTGCCGTATCCCCGGCCTTAACGTCGGTTCGCTATTGGAGCACAATAATCCCACTTTCAACACCACCTCCAATTCGCTCTCCTCGTATTCATTCCCCAGCTTCGGATCTGCCGCTTCTAGCAGACTCGCATGGGCGTACAGCTCCCACACCCAGTCCACCAAAAAAACCCGTTCGACGCCCGTGGTTAGGTCCAAGGCTTTTCTCCCGCAGGCCACTTCCAACAATAGAACACCAAAGCTGAACATATCCGAGCTCGGCGTGGCCTTTGCCGTCTTTGTCAGCTCCGGCGCTATGTACCCCACTGTTCCCACCAACTGAGTTGTTCCAGGGTTCTCGCTGTGTTCATATAGCCGGGCGAGACCGAAGTCCCCCAGCCTCCCGTTGAGCTCCGAATCCAGCAGCACGTTACTCGGCTTAATGTCTCTGTGGATGACCCTTTTTTACCAACCTTCGTGTAGATATGCCAGGCCCGCCGCAACGCCCTTCAAGATCGCGTATCGCCGAGGCCATGGCAAGATGGTCATGATCGGGTTTCCGAATAGGAGTTTATCGAGGCTGCAACTAGGCATGTAGTCATAAACGATGAAAAGCTGCTTCTGCATCCTGCACCACCCGCGGAGAGGAACCAGGTTCCTATGCTGCATGCGCCCCATCGTCGAGATCTCCGCCACGAACCCCTTCATTCCCTCCTTTAACTCCTTCGTTATACATTTCACCGCCACTTCCAGGCCGCTCCCAGGGAGAACGCCCCTGTAAACTCTGCCGAAACCCCCCGCGCCCAAAATGTTTTCATCCCGGAATCCGTTTGTGGCGGTGTTGAGCTCCTTGTAACTGAATCTATGGGGCCAGAACTCATGCTCCCATTCGTCTATTATTTCTCTGTTCTTGTATTTTATGAAAAACACAGCCGCAACTATCCCCGAGAAGAGAACCAGAGTGGCCACTGCAACGCCGGCTATCCATCCCAGACTGCGACGCTTCGAATACATTTTAGCAAACGAAGGGAGACGCGAAATATCGAGGGGCTGCGCTGTGCCTTGTGTGCTGAAGCTCCAGGCGAGAATATAATGGTCTTGAATGAAATTCCCCGTAGCTGCTGAAAAGCCAACGAACATCTTCTCTTCCAATACAGTCTGCAAATCGATTTTCCGAGATATGAGCGGCGTCTGCGGTCTGGGCGAGCCGGCCAACGTTATGGTAACGTTGATCTGGCTTTGCAAGTGATCATAATCGATCCAGGCCTGTATGTTGCGTCCGCTCTTGAGGCCGACACTATGGAATTCCTGCCCATTCCAATAGCCGGCAGCCTCGGTCTGCACTGAGATGAGGCTGTTAATGTCCACGCCCACGTGGTTGTCGTTGGGGTCATCCATTTCCACATTCCTGATTGTATCGAACTCCACTGCGAGCAAGTGATTGTATTGTTGCCCGTTGCTAGCAGGGTTGGAATTTGGATTTCTCCTTACCCGTCACAGAATTTTTTTTTGACGTTTTGGGTCATTATACTCCCCTTCAAGAAACGTTATCTTCAAAATTTTGCCCTTCATTGGTGATGTTCTCATAATAAATTTTGCCCTTCATTGGTAATGTTCTCAAATTAGTGAATTATAAGACAATTTATTGGAAAACAATTAAAATTTAGAGAATAATTTAGTACAAATTTGAGAAAATAACACATATTGTATTATAAATTTTAATGGGCATTGCTACATTGATATAAAGAAAGTACTAGGAAAGAGTGAGTACAAGTTAATAACAGTCTCTCAAGTTAGTGCAAGTTGATAAGTGTCTCTCATGACAAGTTAGTGGCAATGCACACATAGAAAAATAAATTATGAATTAATTTTGAAAATCATAAACATTGTAACAATTTAGAAAAACAAAGTTAGCTTTTAATTAAAATGAGAGTTTTTTAGAAAATAACGAAAAAAGAATTGCATTGAAATGTTCAACTAGAATTCACATAATTTTGAAAAGGAAACTGCACTTATAATAAATAAATAAAACACAATAAGGAAATTTCTAAATGATAGGCGACATAATTTACTCGAAGAAATTCGCAGCATGTGTTTGGTTTTTAAAATAAGGAAAAAATTGATCCACCAAGTTAAAAAAGAAACCATTAAATTCACCATATTTCATCTAGATAATTAAAACTAAAAGTAAAAATTAGAGACCACCTACTGGTAGTTTTTGTGAGAAGTAAATATTGGTGATTCAGCCTTAGTTTTCAATTGTCCTCCTCGTTTATGTGGCCAGAAAACCCCAAATCCAATTTGCGGGGAGTCTATGCTTCTGCGTCACCCATAGTCATATGGTTAGAATCTAGTTTCGTCTAGAGAAAATCACACAAAGAAAAACAAAAATTGAGCATCCACCAAGTTTAAAACATGACCCTTTTCTGTTTTCAAATACCAACCACAATCCAAAATTAAAATTAACTCTTTGCACACTTTCATTCATTGGGAAAAAGAAAACTATGTAAGAAAACAACTACAACTATTTATAACCCTATAAATCTAGTCTTCTCCTATCTCTTCCTTTAACATAAAATTAAATGAAATGAAAAGAAAATAAATATAGATCACTTAAAAAAAAACCAGCTACTAATATTAAATTTGATGTTATTACTTAACAAGTAATTATTGATTTCACCTTCAACTCTATAAAAACTTGATATTTAATTGAAAAAAACATAAAACTAGAAGTAATATGATCACTGATGTGCATAGTTTTTTTTTTTTTCTTCATTTAAAAGCTATAGAGTTTTTAAATATCTATTACATAATTAAGAAAATAAAAAATAAAAAATAAAAATCCATATATATCCAATCTGTTATATTGTTAAGAGAAAAAAACAGCATGTCTATATGTACCCAATCTATTAGTTTGGGAAAAAAGTAAGTGCAGAACTTTCATAGTTTAAGTGGTGCAGCAGGACATTCTTCCCAACAAGAAGCACAAAAAAGTAAACGGCAAAAAACTAGTCAAAGCCGCGGAAGAGATTCAAAAATTAATCCTCGGATCCGATTTATATTGGGAAAATGTAGTTAGACTCAGAAAAAAATATGCTTGTAGGAGGATGGGAGTTCATTAAAATGAACGTTGTTCAAATGAAAGTTTGGACACAAAAAAAATTGGGCTTCTCTTCTCGGTTATTGGCCGAAGGTCAGTGCAACTGTGCAATGGTCAATGGATGGGTTGGATTCCACTTCCTAAATGAGGACTACGCCATGAAAATTGTTGGCTTAAGTTGGGTCAAAGGTGGGAGTTTTCTGGTAATGCAGCCTTGGAAAATCGGCTTTGAACTTGTTGTTGAGACTCCAAAAAGGAAAATTATATGGGCAAAACTTTCCCGGGCTCCCCATTGTGAACTATGGACGAAGGGAGTCATAAAGGAATTAGCCACTAGAATAGGAAAGCTATATTATGTTGATGAGAGATGCATGAGACTACTAGATAAGAAAACTGTCTGGTTTCTAGTAGAAGTGGATCTATCAGGGGGGCTACCAGCAGCGATTGACATTTTCTGGGCCAGTTTCTCCATCAGACAACAGGTCGACTATTGGGGAATCTCGTTTAGATGCCTTGAATGTCATAATACCAGTCAACCTCTAGCAAACCGTCCTAACTGTTTCGGGGATTCGAATAGGAGGTTGAAGGAGATCACCTTTTTCTCCTTTCTAGCCTATAAACTGACTTCAAGCATAATCTTGACTGGACATGTTCAGGGCTGGAGTAGTAGACTCCGAATTCTTAATATGTATGGTCCTTACAGAAATCGTAAGCCCTTCTGGGAATTGATTGACAATTCAGGTTTATTGGACATCCACTCGTTAATCGTTACAGAGGACTTAAATCTAACATTGAAAAATGTACCTTCTAATTTTTGAAAAATCTCCGTTCTAATTTTTGATGTTGATTCCTTATCAGTGAACTATGAAAATTAAATTACTGGGCATTGAGAGCGCAAAGTTGCAAGTGTGTTGGACTTTGGACTTACCATGCCACAGGCCGCAAGCTCCAACCTTGTAGAAATTGTGGCCACTGGCACGGATTCACCCTGCGTGCAGCGACTCACCATGAAATTTCGGCACCGATTCACACCCTACGTGCAGCAACAAACTATTGAAATTTCAGCACTGCTTCATCCTTGCTGTTTGAGTCTGCCTGCAGCAACTCACTATTGAAATTCAATATGATGGGTGTAGAAACACACCATTGAAATTTGAAACTGAATCTTTTGAAGGCTAGCCAGCGCTTTATTCTTTTTTGGGAATGAAGTAGTTTTTCTGTAATTAGAATTGGTAGCACAAAGCAAGTTAAGTTTTGTATATTTTCTATTAATGTTTGAATGTAGTTGCAGTTACACTTGTATTAACATTTAAGAAACAGCTAATAGAAAATAGATGTATCAGAATATAGTAATATGAAAAAATACAATTGATAAATGAAAATTTTAATAAATGAAAAATAATTTTTTTTAATAAATATAAAATAGACATATAAGAACGTTTTCATTTTTTTTTCAAACGTCAAAATGAAGTTTTCTCTCCTTCCTCACACGTCTGAGAAAACGGGCAGCAATATATTTTAACTTGCAAATACGTGTAAAATGGTTAATGACGGGCAAAATGCCCGTCAAATTCCATCCCTGGTTGCTAGTAATGTTGAACAACCCCAGATACTCGGCTGGCAGACCGACCCTAGCAGTTGTGTCGGGTGTGACGATGAAGGTCAATCTGTGCCCGCCTCCGACAGAGGGAGGATGCACGATGCAGAAAACGAAGGTAGTGCTGAAGGAGGAAAGTGTATCGTTGCGTTTCATCGACACGGGAGTTGAATACAACGCCTGGCCGAGCACCCAACGCGTCTGATTTGTGAGGGCTAACACAGATTGAGAGGATATTAGTGACGCACCCGCCTCCAAAATCAAGTTGGTTCCATTGAATCTGTCGAAGACGAAAGTTGTAGGAAAAACTGGTATGACAAGGGAGAAGAAGGCGATGAGCGTGAGCCTAAAAACAGGAGAGATACAATTTGTTTTCCGAGAATCCATCTCATTTTTTCTGTCTGTGTTCTTTACATATATTATGAACTAACCATATTTATATATACACTCTGCACACAATCAACACGCAACGATATCAATAACGACCACACAATTTTTTTATCACACAATGATATCAACACCTTAGGTGAAAATCTTTTATGACACACAATGATATCAACACCGTAGAGAGAAAGTCGACCACGCAATCTCTTTTATCAGTTTTTCGTGAAGGCAGGGACACCCTCGCCATGCTATTCAAACAACATGAGATAAAGACAAGGAAGAGAGGAGAAAGTCCGCCCACATTCTAAAACCACATTCATACGTGTCCAGGGCGAATACTTTACTAATACTATGGAAACAATCAACTGATCAGAAAGAGAAAGTTAACCACAATTCTTTCCCTCAATGAGTCAAGGACACGCACTCTGTGTTATTCAGATTTAAATGAAATAATAAATAACATAACTGTATCATAATTCTCAAATTCAACAACAACGAGGCTAAGGACACGAACTCCACTCCGTGTTATTCAGATTTAAATGAAATAATAAATAACATAATTATATCATATTAATAATGTTGATTTATCTATTATAAAAATATCTTAATATCTTTCATTTATAATCATAAAATAAAAACTTTATTTTAAATAAAATATTAATGTATAAATATAATAAAAAATTATATATATATATATATATATATATATATATATATATATATATATATATATATATATATATATATATATATAAACATTATTGATTTTCATTAAAGAAAAGAGAGTCACACTTGATTACATCACAAAGACCTAGAGAGACCTAGACTCCCTAAAATCTAGCAAAGTTAACTATGAATATCAAATAAATACTATACTAGGAGAAGAAACAACAAATCACAAATTTTAATTGCCTATTTTTCTTGATTTTATTTGGCTAAGAGTTCGTCTTTTTCGGACATAAAATTAACATCCCAAGACCCAGAGGCATCTGGTAGGAGTGAAAGTCTCCCTTACAGACCACCAACGAGTTATTCCAAGTGGCATGGTTTTCCTTGAATGACAATCATGAGTCAACTTGCATTCGCGTTTAGCAACTAGTGCTACTTTTCCTCTATTGGTTTGACAACTAAGTTATGATAGGTTTTCCCACCATGTGAAAAAAAAAACAAAAACAAACAACTATAGAAAAATAATGTAAAAAAATAAAATAAAAACTCCTAAGAAAATAACATTCTATAACTCTATTCATAGATGCATAGAGCGACTCTAGTCATCCACACCATGAATTTGATGTGTCGGGTGTGAGATTGAAAGCCACTGGATGCCCACCATCATCACATACGGTGATTGACAACATGTAGAAAACAAAGGTAGTGTTGAGTGGGGAAAGTATCTGTAGAAAATGGAGGTAGTATTGAGTGGGAAAAGTATCTGATTGCTTTTCATCTATATGGAAATCGAAGACAACTCCTGATAAAGAAAAAAAAAAGTGCGAACCGTGAGGGTGAGCATGGGAACCAGACCAAACATTAAAACTAGCAATTGCACCCAGAGGTACAAAGGAATGCCGATAGGAGGAGTGGGGGAATGTGAAAGGAAATAATGAAGCAAAATATATGCACAATGAAATACAATCGAAATTTGTCTTTTTATATATCTTCTAAGGAATGTAGTAAGAGGTTAAATTTAAGAAGGTTACAATAACAACAATTTTCCTATAACAATGGCGAGTGTTTATAGTGGGTTGTTTCAGGTAATTGGTTAGACTATTGTGATCTATCACCGATACCAATATTTTCTCGAGTAAGTAGTGTCGCCACATTTTTAAGGCATGTATTATAGCTGTTATTCTAAATCATATGTTGAATATTTTTTTCATGCTCCTTCAGCTTCCTAGATTCGTAAGAAACCACCATGTTTTTCTGCATGAGAACCCCACCCACTCCTTCCTTGGAGGCAACTATACAAATAGTGAAATCCTTATCAGAATCAACAATTTTCAAAATAGGAGTAGTAGTAAGCAATTGTTTTAAATGATCAAAACTATTTTGACACTCAGTTGTCCATTTAAAGGTTATTCCATTCTTTTGCAATGAAGTAATGGGATATGCCACTTTTGAAAATCCTTGAATGAATTGTCGATAATAACCCGCAAGACCCATAAACGATCTTATATCTGCCACGCTTTAGGTATCTCCATTCCATTATGGTTTTTACTTTCTCTGGATCTAGGACTATCTCATCTTTACTAATGACATGTCCTAAGTACTAGATTTTCTCTTTGAATAATTCTCAGTCACTGTAATTTGCATACAGTTGATGCTCCCGTAGAGTTTGTAAGACGTTTCGTAAATGTTTTTGATGTTCTTCTATATTTTTGGAATAAACCAGAATATCGCCTATAAAAATCAAACCAAAATTATCCAAGTACGGATATAATATATTGCTCATGAGACATATGAACGTTGTTGGGGTGTTTGTTAATCAAAGGGAAAAACCACAAATTCGTAATGCCCATAACTAGTTATGAAGGCAATTTTATATATGTCTTCTTCCTTTATTCTTATATAATGATAACTTGGCCACAAATCAATCTTAGAAAATATTGTTTCCCCCTTTACTTGGTCAAACATATTGTTATCACAAACTTTCACTTGATTGGCTACTGATCAGACAACTCTATGTAACTGTTTCAAACCAGCTTTTGACAAAAGCTTAGCCTTTTCCGTCTGAGAGGGCTCTCTCAAAGGGGTTTATAATATTAGATAATGATAGGATTAGATGGCTAACTCTATTTGAAAAGTAACTTGATTTTTGTATATATGGTTCCAAGCCTGCATTCTTTTCAACCTACATACACAAAAATCAAGTTACTTTTCAAATAGAGTTAGCCATCTAATGCTATCATTATCTAATATTATAAACCCCTTTGAGAGAGCCCTATCAGACTGAAGAGGCTAAGCTTCAGTCAAAAGCTGGTTTGAAACAGTTACATAGAGTCGTCTGATCAGCAGCCAATCAAGTGCAATTTTGTGATAACATATATCATCAATTCGTGGTAAGGGGTATTTATTTTTTACTGTTAACTTATTTATCTTTCTGTAATCGATACACAGTCTTAAAGTGCCATATTTTTTCCTAATAAATAAAACTTGATATCCCTAATATGACACACTTGGACGAATATATTTCTTGTCCCACAATTCCTGCAGTTGCATTTTTAACTTTGTTAATTCGGTACACTCATATGGTAGGGGGGGCTAGATATAGGAGAAGCTCTGGGTATATGCTCAATGGTAAAGTCCACATCTCTCTTAGGAGGTAGCCCAAGAATTTCTTCAGGAAAAACATCAGTAAATTCTTGTACAATGGGAAAATCTCCCAAGGTTATTGTCTTCTCTTTTGAATTATTATAGCCCACATGCACGACATACACTTGAAAACCCTTCCTCATACATTTAGCTAGTTGTGATGTCGTAATAAGCCTAAATTTCAGGGGTATTTCACACCTTGAACCTCTTGTCTTATGCCCTCCTTACTCAAATAGTTAATTCTTTTCTCCTTACCATCAATAAGTGACCAATGGTTTTTCTAAGTAGTCCATTCCAATAAAAACATCATATGATCCTAAAGGTAAGATATTCAAATTTATAGTGATCAACTTATCTGCCAGTGTCATTGGGCAGTTATCAATTTTAGTCGTCACTCTTCTTTTAGCCCCTGTGACTAGCTGCACTAGCCACAGGCTTTTAAATTTCATTGATTGTAAATGACATTTATCCACTATCTTGGGGCTGACATAACTACGACTTGCCCGTGGATCAATTAAAATAGACAAAGAGTGGTTAAAATTTTTAACTTTGAATTCCAGCATGGTCAGTTGATACTCCGCCTGATGGTCCTCCAACGTGACATTAATTCTAACCAGAGTTCTCGCCACATCACCCATAGTAGAAGCTTCTTGAATCTAAGCTACTAGTTCTGCTCCCTTCTAATAACGAAAATTTTTAGCATAATGTGGCACTTCACATCCCCAACATTTTAGTGAGGGTCTAACTATTGTTTCTACTTCAGGATTATTAAGATGCTCAACGGTTTTTCCTTCACCTTGCAATGTGGACTTCTGTTGGAATTTTCTCGGGTGCCTGTTTTGCAAGTTATTATAAGAATTTTTAAAATTTCGAGATCTGAACCCTTTTCCAGGTTGCACTTTCTTCTTTCCTTTCTTCTCCATCCATTTCTTACCACCATCTCCTTTTTTCTTCATTTACTGGTAACAAAATCTGGCCTCTCTAATGACTTTATCCATAGTTTTGGGGTTGTCAAATTCCAATCACTCTTTCATAAAACTCAGTAGACTACTGATAAAATGCTAAAATTTCCGCTTCTCTTCATGTATATACGAAACATATCTCAACAGTGAGGTAAATTTTGTTATAAACTCGTCCATTGTACATTGTCCCAATCAAAGACCGTGAAATTCCTTTTCTTTTTCATCATAAAATCGTTCTGTTAAATATTTATCTTTAATGTGTTTTTGGAAATCATCCCAGGTTATTTCTTGTTCATCGATCTTACGCACTGTCATTATCTCTTCCCACCACAAGGTAGATTTTCCATGTAGTTGACAAATTTACAAACGAGGTCTCAGATTATGATTATATTCATAAATTTGAAAATACTTGGTCATGTTTATGAGCCAGGATTCTACAGCCTCTTCTCGCATAGCATCAAATATTGGAGGTTTTGTTTTTTAAAATTCACCTTGTAATTCTACTCTCTTCCTTTTTGAGTTTATGTCAAGATATATTATCAAATTCCTCCTAGTTACCATCCTGATCTCCCTCATATGCTGGGTTATCCTGTTTCTATTTGTGTGTTCCAGCCATGTTTTCAGGATCAGGGCTTGGAGCAAGTTGTCGGTGGTTTTGTCTATGAGAAAGACTCTACATGATCCTCTCTTGTTCTTGCATCAGTATTTCGTTATTTTACCTTAATATTTCCATTCCCCCCTTTAGTTATTGCATTGTCTCGTACATGGATGCATTAATATTTCGTGACTTTTCCCCTAGTTGAACCCACATTTCTGAGTTCCCTTCGGTTTGCGTATCAGGACCAACTCCAACTATTGGTCTTGTTGGTGGTGTATACCAGTTCTCCTCATGCTAACTTTCTTTAACTAACTATTGACACAAACAAATATTGTTATCTCAAATAAATATTATTATCGTTTATCTTCCCAAAGGCCACAATGCTGAGACGTGGCTTCCGTACCACTTGTCACATCGCTAAACTAATACCCTTTAACCTTACAACATTAATACAATATATATATATATATATATATATATATATATATATATATATATATATATATTTGTGATTCTTGTATATTAACATATAGTCATTGCTGAGGTCATAGTATATTTAACAAGCATAAAGTGAATATTGTAGCACATATATAAACAATGGTTTGAATTTATGAACATATCAGCCTTTCGATTGAACTACTTTCATTCGTTATATTTCAATATTTATATTAAATGTATCTAATCCCTTGCATACATCCAGACCACTACACATAAGTATGGAAGTCAATACTTTGGAAACTTCTCGACGAAGGATCAAGGTCATTTATCTCGCAGTTGACTCTTGATATTGATGCCCAGATCCACGGCTTACAGTCACTGGAAGCATCACATGGTGGATGTGAATTGGTGAAGGTTAGTGAGAATCTAACTCACCCCCACTGTCGTTGTCTATCGCCATTTGTGATTTCGTTCCCTCCATGCTTGAGCTCCTCTTTGTTGCTAGGGTTTACCATTCTGGGGTGTTGTAGAGATTGTCATGGTGTTTCTAGTGATTACGAGAGTTTCGAATGACATAGTAGGGATTGCCTTTACCTATACTAGGTTTGAATTCTTTAAGGTACTTCTCCATTTCCCTCTCATTGTATCCATTTCCCAGCTTCGGATCTGTCACTTTGAGCAGACACAAATGGGTGTATAGCTCCCACTTCGAGTCCACCAAAAACAATCGTTTAACGTGCGTGGATAGGTCCAGTGCTTTCCTCCCGCACACCACTTCCAAAAAAAGAACACCAAAGCTAAACATATCTGAGCTCGACGTGGCCTTTTCTATCTTTATGAGCTCCAACACTCTGTACCCCACTGTTCCCACCAACTAAGTTTTTCTAGGGTTCTCATTGTGTTCATACGGTGAGGCGAGCCTGATGTACCCCAAGCAGGGACACGCTAGCAATGTTATTCAAAGAACAAGAGGCCACACTTTTGAAAATAATTCCAACGTACTAAAATTCTAAAACCACATTCATATAGGTGTACATAGCAAATAGTTTACCATTACCATGCAAAAAAATCAACCTCGCTATAAAGTATCAAAAAGAGAAAGTCGACCACAATTTTTTCCCTCAATGAGGCAAGGACACCCACTTCATGTTATTCAGGTTTAAATGAAATAATAAATAACATAATTATGTTAATAAATTTTGTTATATTTTTTAATATCAACACTAATTAAGAAAACAATTTTTCAACATAACTAACTTAAAAAAAACTAGTTTAAGAATAAAATAAAAATTCCTAATGAAATGTCATTCTACAACTCTATTCATATAATTATGTTAATTATATGTTCATTTATAATTATAAAATAAAAAATTTAATAAAAAAATAAAATTAATTTATAAATATTCAATAAAAATTAATTATAATTATATTAATAAAAATAATTAATATATAATTAGTATATATTAATATTTTTCATTTATAATTATAAAATAAAAATTTTTATTAAAAAAATAATAATTTACAAACATTTAATTAAGAAAACACTTTATGAACATAACTTTGATAAACTAACAAACTAACTGAAGAGAAAAGGTTTAAAAATAAAATAAAATTTCTTAACGAAATAACATTCTACAGCTCTATTCATACATGCATAGAGCTCTTCTAGTCACCCACACCGTGGATTTGACATGTATAGGGTCTGAAATTGAGTGGGGAAAGCATTTGATTGCGTTTATCTGTACAGAAATCGAATACAACTCCTAACCAAGACGAAAACAAGTGTGAACTGTGAGGGCGAGCATGGGAAGTAGACTAATATCAAAACAAGTGTGAATTGTGAGGGCTAGCATGGGAAGCGGATGAGTGAAGCACCCGCCCACAAGATTGGTATAATACGGGAGAAAGGTATAACATGGTTGCTAATAGATGATTTTAGAAATATACATTATTAAGCGGGCTTTAAGATAATATTTAAGATCATTTTTTATAGTAAATTATTAAGTTGACACAAAATTATTTTGTAATTTTTCTTAAATATTGTTTTTAAGTGTGTGTCTTAAATTATTGTCGTAACAAAGATAAATAGAGAACACACGTATTATTGTTTTTTAAGAGACAATTCATTTTTGTCTTTCAAGAGACTATAGCTATGATTAAAGACACATTGTCTCTATAGAGTTACATAAAAACAAATATAGAACACAAGTATTATTGTCTCTTAAGAGACAATTCATTTTTGTATCTCAAGAGACTATAGCTATAATTAAATACATATTGTCTCTATAGAGTTATTGTCTCGATAGAGACAATATATCTTTAATCTTAGTTATTGTCTCTCTAGAGACAATAAAAAACTCTCTTTAAAAACAAAATATAGAATGATTTGTTTTTTTTCTTACGTGATTAATTCATGTTAGGGCACAATGGAATCAAACCACCAACATCCTGCTTACAAGGAAGGTGCTCTTCCATTGAGCTAGCACCATTTAAAGAAATGTGTTATCTTGATAAAAAAAGATAAAACCAATGAGCCAGAATGCACCATCATATTAGTGAATAAAAATTGTGTTACATGTTCCCACATGACAAATTTCAGACAAAGGAAGTTGTCCCAACTATTTTCTTACAAAATCTTTTGCACGTAGAAAAAATTCCTCCCAAGTGGTCAATGCATGTGCCATGTAATAACTCATTCCATTATAATCAAAAGAGAAAAAAAAAAAACCTCACATGAGTGTAGCCAAAAACAAGGGGTTAGTGTAACCATGAATGGTGGATTCCCTAGCTGATATGTCAAAACAAATTTCAATATGAGAGATTTCATTTATACTATATTTTTCCAATGATACCAAAAAATATTAACAAGATACACAACAAGAATCATGAACATTTGAAGAGACAAGGTTCAAGGATTTTAGGTGATAAGAAATGGGCTCCCATGTACAAATTTTGTTGTAACATGGTAACATGGACGAAATAAAACAAGAAATGGGTCTCCTAGACAATCTTCTAGTAAAATTATTTCTGCTACACAAATATTGAGAATCACCAATCGGAAGTAATTGAATTTAATTTTTCAACTAATTACAAGAAATAAATATATTTAACTAACATTTAGTTTAGGGGTACATGGAAAAGAGAACAATAAATAGGTCCCTTGGTTAGGCTTCTAGTAACACAACATTTTGTTACACCAATATTAAGATTCGACAACTTTATATAATTAAATTTAAAAAATAACAACAAAAGCACCTACAAAAACCAAAATTTAGTTTCAACAAACTTGGCTAGGAAACCCACATACGAAAAATCTCAAAATGAATTCTAATCAGTTAAAATGTGAAAATTGAGACCTAGAGGCCTCTCTCCCTCCCTTAATTTCTCCTCTTCTTTATCCAGTGTATTGGTCTAATTGGGAATACTATAGATCCTCGATGAAAAGCATAAACTCAAAGATTTTGGATTCCCATATTCCACCCTGGATCTCCATATTCCCATATTCAACCCTGGTTCTTCACTTAGAGTTCCATCTAGAGATATTATATTATTATATGGGATAGTTCCCAAGTCTTTTGACTATTCTTTTCTAGCAGTGAAAGCAATATTTTCTGAATTTTCCAGACAACCAAAAGACTGTTTTTGTTGCTTATAAATCAACCATTCTGTAAGTATGGAATTTTGGTTCCTTTGTAAGATTGAACTATATATTTTTTATTCTTATTGAATAACAAAAAAGTATCAATTTATGCTAAAAAAATGATCAGAGAAAGGAAAAAAATGTACATGGTACTCATTGTCAAATAATCTAGTGGGATAAATTTCACAACATTTATTTTTCAACCCACGGTAGATAATAGTATCTTATAGCTTGTAGAAAAAAATTATGTTCAAGGCAAAAATATGTCCATAGTAAAGGGAATAAGCAGACCAATAGTGTAGAAAATCATCTTCAAATCATCTAGTTAGTAGACAACTGCGAGGGCATCTACCCATAGGTATTTTTATTTATTTTAAATTCAGATACAAAGAGACTTCTTACACTAAAAATTTAAACATGGAAATACATACAGTAGAATATAAATATTAATGGCAGAAACTTCAGATATGGGAAGTAAAACTGCAACTGCATTTGATTAGCATCAATGTATGGGTTGTAATTAAAATTTCAAGCATGGGAAGTAAAATAACAACTACATTTTATTAGAATCAAGGTATAGGTTGTTGTAAGAAGTATAGAAACTAGACCTTCTAAACATGAATTAATTGAATGGAGTCTAAACATTAATATATGACTAAGCATTATCAATTATTGAGGGCTAGAATTCAGATAATCGACTTTATCATCTATATCTATCTAGAAATCTAAATGATTTGAGAATACTTAACAAAATATTTGGATCAATGCTCACAATGTGATGTTTATTTTAAATAAGTGACATTTTGCATTTAAAATGAGTAAAGTAGAAACATTGTCCAACAATTTTAATGCATCAAGGCATTAATACAAGCATTAACATAACTATTAGAAGTGCATAAAAATGTAGATAAAGATGATTCCTATTCAAATTTATTAAAAAGACTACCCTGCAAAAAATAGTAGTGATAAATAATAATAAAATATTGCAACCTTCAAACCATACTTATACTAACAATAAATAAAATAAAGACTAATCCAAGAACCCACAATCTATGTTGTGAATTTATAAGTATTAGGATCCTTATTACAACCACAATGGATTTTCCAATATATATACATCCCTTTTCCATTGCTATATTCATTACCTATCATGATAGTTTAGTCAGCTTACGATGTCTCCAAGTGGTCATGACAATTGTCCCAAGGTAGCCAAGGCACATCTTAATTGCGTCCCATGAATCGAAGACAGGTCATTTGATCATTAGAACATGGTTTTCATCCATAAAAGTGTTCCATGTTCCAACTATGAGAATGGCTCCACCGAAAAGCTTCTCAAAAGATTGTATTGAAAACCTTCCACGAGGTAATGAACTACTCCTAATGACATTACGATGGATATTTATGTTGATTGAGCAATATGGTGATTATGACATGTTAAAAAATCACACACTCATCATTTTTTTGTCCACCAGATTCTTCCTAACCATTATTAGAGCCTTGATTAAGAAATCCAAGAGCCACATGTTGGCACTCTCCAAGCCACTAAACCCTGATACAAGGATATTTTTTCTATTTTTTCTTCAAGAAGAGTCACACTTCATATTGTGTCCCATGGACCTAACTCTCTAAGATCACCTTAGTGGTGTTATATTAATAGGTGAGAATTTCTTTCTCGAATAATCTGCCCAAATACATTGTTCTAAGTGGGTGGAATGACCCAATTTTCCTATGCAGCTTCAAGGCTTTATAGATAGCATTTATGTTCTTATTAGGGTGTTATTCATCAAAATATCTGAATTAATCTCTATGAATTAGGGTTTGGGACAAAGTTATTAAACATAAAATGAGGTACATCAACCTCCATAATCCCTATTTCAGGTGGAAAATGACTTGGCCATAGAATTCAATATTTCCCCATTATGGTTTGACCTAATTCCCCAACTAATCTATCAATTCTACTTCTTGGCACAAATCTCAAAATTCCTCTCATGGTAATAAAAAATGTAGGTTCATGTCACCTAAAATAAGTAGAAATATTAAAGAAATAAAGTGGTGGTGGTCTAGAAGGCCCAACTAGTTAAGTCAATGACTACTATAGTGCCAATTTCTCGCAAGCTTGCGGTTTCAACAAATGGGAAATATTTGAAATGACCCAAGGCTCTTAATATGGAAAGTTGGAAACAAAGTTATAGGCTCAAAGACATGGCTTCACCGAAACCCTCATAAAGTAAGAGAATATGTACTACGTCACTACCAGTCCACAATGATAATGACCTCATGAATGTTAAGAAGTTTGCACCCTTGTATAAAATCCATAGTTCATAACATTAGAAATTTATTCCTTAGTTTAGATATTTTTTGTTTACAAAATTTAATTGTATTTTTAATTAAAATAGTTCTCATTGTTATTTCCAATTCAGTCATATTATTTCTAGTCATATGGGTGTCGAGAGGAATACTGTTGCTTTAGCTTCTACCATCCTTGGTTCAGTTGTGGGGTGGGGCACAAACCCATCACAAAAGTTTGTACAAATTATTTTGAGAATACATGGTTAAATTTTAAACCGCAGTAACATATATGCAACTACTAATGCTAACGAAAAATGAATTTCAGAATTGGATAACTGACAAGCTGGTCGATTCCCAGTGGCTAGTTTCTAGGAACTCCAATATAGTTTAACTCTATATGATAATTAAGGTATGATAACTCTATAAGTATGTTTCCTATCATAATTCCATACGAATAGAAGGTCACTAAGTGTTGAGATCATGAGAGATAAACAAGGATAAAATGGAACCAACAACAAACCCTAAATAAACAAAAAACACAAACACATAAAGAAACGAGAAGACGATGAATATTTCTACAATATTTGTACACACTCTAAAGTGAGACACCCTTCCTAAGAGGGGTTACAAGTCAATTAATATATTTTGGTCCCAATGACCTAGATATACTATAATAAAGAGTTTTATGGGATAGATTTTAAGACAAAACCCTTGCTACACTTGACCAATACACAAGATAGGTCATCCCATGATCCCATAGACCTATGATTGGAAACTGCATCAAAAGAGTTGAGAGAAGCGATCCTTTGAAAACAAGCAACATAGGATTGTTAGAGCCAATATGAATGATTGTAGATAGATGAGTAGGACTCACATAACCAACTACAATGCCTAATAAAAAATTACCAACCATTTGAATATATGAATAATGTATCCAAATGAGGTGGAGTGAATACCAATAACATCACCATCTAAAACCAATGTATTCTAATATGAAAAGCACACAACCATGTGTGTACTATAAGAACAATCCCTCTAGTCCAACAGATGAAGTGTCCATGAGTCTTCAATAAAACCCATTAAAGGGGCCAATAAGGGTTAAACCATATTATAAAGGTGATCCTAAAACCTTATTTCAATGGCCCTTATGGAAAATTCCACCAACCATTAATCTCACATATTAATTGGATAACACAAAAAATTCTATGCCAAGTGAGTCCCAAGAACATATAGTTTCAAGTGGGCCCTCATGGAAGTCCTAAAAGGGAAAGAATCATGAAAATCCTTCAACATTTGTGAAAATAAGATGACCTAAATAGTTATTGGCCAGTTTTGTAGTAATCCCTTGAAGATGAGTGAAATCCTAGTGAAATGAGATAATCTAAAAAGGAAAGATGGAAACCCTTAGGGAAATAATATCACACTAAAACTTCAAACCAACTCTAAATAAGGCTGGAAAATACTACAATTACAAAAAATACTAGCATGAGCAGCTAATGCAGAAAGACACAATGTCGGGTTCTAAAATTTCCATAGTTAAGGTAGAATATGGGCACAAAACAAACCTAAACAAGGAGTCTTCCAGCTAGGAAAAAAACCCAAAAAACAACACCAAAACTTCTGCAATTCATCATTCTTCCATATATAGAAATTACCAGCAAGATCAAGAAGAAACCCTGATAGGAACAAGTGCACTATCCCTAGTGTAATCTCAAATATGAGTTAAAAAAAACCATAGCATGTGCACATTAAAAAGAAAAATATATCCCATAATATATATGAAATAAACCCTATAGGGTATTCATGAAACAATCATGTAATAATTGTTCTAAGGGTTGAATGATCTTCCCAACAAGACACATAAGATAAAAGGACTCCAACAACAAAGGAAACTTACTGATTTCATGTATAATTCCAAGCATAAAAAGAGAGAACCACTGAATAAGGGAGAGAAGGCTCACACCCACTCTAATAGTATGTTGAGATCAAAAGAGATAAACAAGGATAGAATGAAGGAAAAAAGAAAATCCTTCATTTACATAAACCATAAACACATATAGGAAACATAAGATGAACCCATGAATAAGAGAAACACAAGATGTATGTGCATGTACGATAAAGAATCACACAAGGGAACATGTCACCAATGATTCAAAAATGTATTTCTACAAATGATGGTGATTTTGTATTTATACAAACTCTAAGATTGGGTGTCCTCCTAGAGAGAGGCTATACACACAAATCCAGGTCAACCCTAACCACCCATATATAACATAATGAAGTTTTTGACAATGAAATATTTCAAGACATAACCCTATACAAAATTAAAATACACACAAGATAGATCAACCCTTGGATTTATGTGAATATTACACATCTCCAACACTTAACTACATTAATTCTTTTAAAAGAGTGTGTAATATTCTTCCAAGGTTGATAAATGAGAAAGATGCGTTATTTTGGTGGTAGGATTCCATTAACTGTTAACCACTTCACTACTTTCCTCCACGAACATGGGAGACAAATCAGAGTTGTCAAGCATAAGTGCCATTGTGAAGGATGAATTTGAATAGCTTAGCAAAAATTTCCAGTTCAACCTATATGATAAGGAACTATAAGCTTATGTGGCCAAGCTATGTCATTTTATTAAAGGTTACAAATTTCATAAAGCTCGAGGGATCCAATAAAAACACAAATAACATTGGATTAATTACAACAAAATATCAACAAAGGCTTGTTTTAAAGTGCATCGAAACCACTAATGGATAAAATAAGGTTTTCACCTACTCCCTATTTTTGGGGGACCCACAATAGAGCATAGGATAATTTAATTGGCATTGTCACATGGAAAAATGATCTACGTGCGAAACAAACAAAACTTTAAAACATTTACTCTGGTATTGTGATTTTGTGAACTTTTCTTAAGAAAATGTGTCTAACCTCTATAACCAATTCCTTCCCATTCCCTAGAAAGTGGCCTTATTAGGAGACAGACTCCCAAGAACCATTAATTTTAGTGCAACATGGAAAATCACTAGAAAAGAAGTTGCCTTTTTTATTTGGAAAAGAAGCATTGAGACTAAAATAAGAATAAAAAACTCCATTGGGAAAAGGAGAGATACATCTTTTAAAACATAATTATTCAATTTCTAAATGAAGCAACACATTGATGGAATTATTACATAAGAAATTTCAATATACATGATCATTAATATTGAGAAATACAACATCACTCACAACACGATTAAAAATGGAAACCTTACATCTTCTTCCACCCTTGATCACCTGAAAAAGAAATTCAAAACAATGTTTTATCATAATGATGAAAAGTGAATCTCAAGCATTTTGTGTACATATATATAGATGTTGTTAGATGATCCAAAAATAATTTTTATCATAGGTTATAGTATTTGAATAAAATAATTATTAATTTAAGATATTAAATTAATAATTATTATTCTAGAATATTTAATATATTTGTGAGATATTTAGAATTAGAAATTTGTTATTAAAAATTAGGACTCTAGAAAAGAGTCGTTTCCTAGGCTCTAAGTTAGGAGAAACTTCAAAACAATGAATTTCAAGACTAAGGAAGGCGATGATATGCACACCAAATTGAATGGTCCTCTTCTGATTCAGATTTTGGAACTCGAGAAATTTCCTGTAATCACTAATTTTTGTAAGTAAAAACATGCATAAACATATTATAAAATGAAATAACAAGAATTACTCAATCTAAGATAATCCTATAAAAAATGAGTGGTTTTTTATGTTCCAATGGGTTTCATTTTGTCTCAACTTTCTTTGTAGATCTCAATTTATTTTACTATACATTTATCTTATTTTGGAAAAACAATACATATGAAAACGATGATCCATAAACTTAAATTTTGAATGAAAGGTTACCTAAATAGTTTTCTGTTTTGTGAAATATACACATTTCATAGCTTTATTGGAAGAAAGGGTTAAAGTTTGGTTATTGAAGTAGTTGAATTAAATTGTGTAGTCAGAATTTATGGCTACAATTGATTTAACAATAATATCAATTATATCACTACAATGAGGAGAACTGGGAAAAGAATGGAAATTTTAATTTTTTTTTAGGAGAATTAGGAAAAGAATGGAAATATTTTTTTTTTTTTTTAAATTTGTTAGTTTTATTAGTTTTCTTGAGAGAGAAATTTAAATACGTGGATATGGAAAATTATTTGGTTTTTCTTGACTCTAAATTTTGAAAAGAACGATTATTCACAATCTTCTGTTGAGACCACAACCAATGAAGCAATAAAACCCAGGACATCGTGACTCTGGGATATCAACACACCTACCAAATTTTTGTGCATCCACTTGTATATTGTAAAATAGTCAACAAAATTTTGTTTCATTTGGCATAATGTACGAAGTTTACACATGTGTAGTGCTTTCCATAAGACAGGCACATGAAAAAATTGCAAAATATTCCAGCACATTTAGAGAGAAATTCTTTTCCCTCGGGGATTTTCCAACAAGATGGAGGAAAATCAAAACTGTAGAATAAAGTATCAATGACACCAAAAATAAAAATAAAAAAGTTAAGATTAAATAATATTTATTTACATTTCACACTGATCCATATGAATTAGAATCAAGGGTCAAAAGCGCTGCTTATTAATCCTCATATTATAAATGCACGCAAATTTACAGATTGCAATGATAAATCTACAGATGCGAGAGTTTTAGAACCCTGACATGGAATATAACTTGTTGCTAATAAAGAATTAAAATTTTATGTTGGAGAGTGGTTTTTAAAATCCTAAGCATCGAGTGGCTCAATGTGGGTTTGAAGCTTGATTGTGTACTCGATCATTTTGGTGCCAATAGGCGTATATGAAATAGATTTACAATCACTTTCACCAATGTCGTTGATATATGCCGATAGGTCTATATCCACCACCCACAATATGTATTTTACGAGAATAAATATTATATATTTATGAATATAATTACCAATATATTTTATATATTTACCTATAATATATTAATAATATTAATTATATGCATACTATATATTAATCTAATATATATATATAAAAGAATATAATATATTATATTATTTAATAATAAAATATATTATTAACGTTTTTCAATATATTAATATTTTTAATTCAAACTATAATATAATTCAGAAATAACATAATAATAATATTTTATTATTATTTATAATAAGTATATATCTCTTACCAATATCTCAAGGGATTATTAATATTTTAAACCAAAAGAACTAATAAATCTGAGGGTTTAATATTATAAACCGAAGTGATTGGTGAAGCAATGGATAAATATTAATATTATAAACCAAGAAATTAAAAAACCCTAAGAATAAATATTTTAAACTCAAGAGATTAAAAAACGAAGAGAATTAATATTTAAAACCCAAAAGCCTAAGAAATTAATAAACCTTAAGAATTCATATTTTAAACTCAATACATTAATAAACCATATGAAATAATATTTAAAACCCAAAAACCTAAGAAATTAATAAACCCTAAAAACTAATATTTTAAACTCAAGGGATTAACAAACCCAAGAAATTATTAATAATACAAACCAAAAAAACTAATAAACCCAAGGTTTAAATATTATAAACCAAAGGAATTGGTGAACCTAAGGGATAAATATTAAAAACTTAAGAGATCAATAAGGCCAAGGGAGCAATATTAAAAACACAAAATATTAATAAACTCTAAGAATTAATCTTTTAAACTCAAAACCTAATAAATTAATAAATCATAAGAATCAATATTTTAAACTTAAGATATTAATAAATCCAAGGAATTATTTACATTATAAACTAAAATAACTAATAAACCCAAGGGTTTAATATTATAAACCAAAGGAATCGGTGAACCCAAGGGATAAATATTAAAAACCTAATGGATCAATACGGAGAAGGGATCAATATAAAAAACAATAGAGATTAATAAACACTAAGAATTAATATTTTAAACTAAAAAAACTAAGAAGTTAATAAAGCCTAAGAATTAATATTTTAAACTCAAGAGATTAATAAACCCAAGGGCTTATTAATATTATAAACCAAAAAAACTAGTAAACCCAAGGGTTTAATATTATAAACCAAAGGAATTGGTGAAACCAATGATAAATATTAAAAACCCAAGGGATCAATAAGTCCAACGAATCAATATTACAAACACAAGAGATTAATAAACCCTAAGAATTAATATTTTAAACTAAAAACTAAGAAATCTATAAACCCTAAGATTAATATTTTAAACTCAAGAGATTAATAAACGCAAGGGATTATTAATGTTGTAAACCAAAATAAGTAATAAGCCCAAGTATTTAATATTATAAACCAAAGGAATTATTAAAATTATAAAGTTAAGGAACAAATAAACACAAGCATTTAAAATTATAAATCCAAGAAATTAGTGAACCCAGCAGAAAAATATTATAAACCTAAGGGATAAATATTAGTATTATAAACCAAGAAATTAATAAACCCTAAAAATTAATATTTTAAAGCAAGAGATTAATATACCCTAAGAATTAATAGTTTAAACCCAAAAACCTAAGAATTTAATAAACCATAGGATTTAATATTTTAAACTCAAGAGATTAATAAACCGAATGGATTATTAGTAATATAAACCAAAAGAACTAATAAACCCAAGGGTTTAATATTCATAAACAAAAAAAAATGTTGAACCCAGGGGAAAAATACCAAAAACCTAAGGGATCAATGTTAAAAATACAAGAGATTAACAAACCCTAAGAATAAATATTTTAAACTCAAAAACCTAAGAAATTAATAAACCATAAGAATCAATATTTTAAAATCAACACATTAATTAAACCAAGGGATCATTAATATTATAAACCAAAAGAACTAATAAACCTGAGGGTTTAATATTATAAACCAAAGAAATTGGCGAACCTAAGGGAAAAATATTAAAAACATAAGATATCAACAAGACGAAGGGGTCCATATTAAAAACAAAAGAGATTAGTAAAGCCTAGGAATACATATTTTAAATAAAAATGAATGAGAAACTCACCCCATTAATAAAGAGATTAATAAATCTTAGGAATTATTTCTTTAAATAAAAAGGATTGATAAAGTCACATGATTATGAATATTATAAACTAAGGGGAATAATATTAAACCAAAGAGATTAATTATAAACCCGAAGTTCCCAGATGCGGGTGTTGATTCCACGCCATGAATGGACGGGACGTTGGGTTGGCAAGTGGACAAGACACTTGGCCACCCAGGCCCCCACCATACGTGAGATCCTAGACATTCTTGCTGTCCTCAAAGCAGCATTTAAGTTGACCAAAGGCCGAGAACAGGCCATTATACTCGCCTGCGCCTCCGTAAAATCTCCATTGATGCAGAGCAAGGTTGCCATTAATGGGCTCATAACGCCGGGAGACCCTCGAGGCAAGTTCTATCAAGCGAAAAAAATGGAGAATCGGGGGGTTAACACTGCTATTCCAACTCCATTGCAGAGCTACTGCTCTCCCTCCACAGTGAGACCATGCTCACGCACTGCAACGGGCCGTATATGTCTCATTTCTTGTTGTCTTGAGTTTGGCAATGGAATTCATGTTTTGAATAGCCTCTGTAATTTGAATTCTGCCTCCATCGATCTCTACATCAATCATCTCACTCCCCATACCGTCTCTTCGCCTTCGCGTGTGCCCATCTCTGATTACGCCATTATGCCTAGACTTCTCCATTGCATGAGATGTAGACGGGGTAGCACAAGAAGTTTTCCCCAGTGCTCCCCCTCCACATCCACTGCTGATTCATCTTCCCCGTCCTCGGAGTACTTTGCGGGTCGTTATCCTGATACGCGAAGCGACACAGGAAGGTCTCACTCTGCAGGTTTTCACATGGCTTCCACCACTCCTGATACACCAGCTTCCCTTGCCCCTAACCTGCCACAAACAACTCAATTCTACCTCAATTGTATGCTAAACCGGCCTAGGATCATTGCTACCATCTCTGTTTCTCTTATAGAAGAACCACAGATGGTGGAAGCTAGCGCACACTTGGGTGGAAACACCACTGAACCGGTTCTGGATCTAGCAGCGAAGGGTATGCAGATGAGCGCGTGCAAAGGTAAGGCTCCCATGGATAAGGAGAAGGACTCCCGCAAGTCAGAGCATAGTGCTCCCTCTCAGGCAGACAAGATGAAGGATGCTAATGACATGGAGGCATACAGATGCCTCATTTTGGAAGAACCTCCTCCTCACCATGACAGTTAGTATTCTCATCTGTTTTTGGTCTCTGTTTTATGTGGCCCATCCTCATGGGTTAAAGCTTGATCATTTTGAGTATTATTGTAGTTTTTTTTTGGTTTTCGCCAAACAGTATGAAGAACTTTGGAAAACAAGGTTGAATCCCCTGTGTGGGCAGTGACTATACACTAAGTCTAGACTGGTTTCCCCTAGTGGGCAGTCGTTTTTTGATTTTTTTGCTGAACATGCCACAGTTTCTGGGCAAAGTTAAGGCTTCAGCCTCGCTGTACATTACTCTTTCTCCTTAATAGAATTAGTCTAATTTAGAAAAAAAAAAATTATAAACCCGAAGTATATAAAATCCCTTTCTTAAATACTATAAACCGTGAAATAAACATGGTTGACCATGCTTGGTTTAAACATTGAGACAATTTTTGTCACAATGCAACGTTGGACCAAGTATGGCCATAGTTGGCCATGGTTTATTTTCATATTGAGACAATATTTGTCATAATATGACATTCAACCATGGAAGACATTGATTGACTATGGCTAACACTCATTAACAATGGTTTCCCATGGTTGATTTTCATATTGAGACAATGTTTTTCATAATGTGGCATTAGACCATGCATTAATATTAAACTGTAGGACTAATATTTTAAATTAAAGAGATTAGTAATCCCAAGGGGTTATTAATATTATAAACCAAAAGAACTAGTAAACCCAAGGGTTTAATATTATAAACCAAAGGAATTGGTGAGTCCAAGGATAAATATTAAAAACCTAAGAGATCAATAAGGCCAATAGATCAATATTAAAAACACAAGAGATTAATAAACCCTAAGAATTAATATTTTAAACTCAAAAACCTAAGAAATTAATAATCCCTAAGAATTAATATTTTAAATTCAAGAGAGTAATAAACTCAATGGATTATTAATGTTGTAAACCAAAATAAGTAATAATCCCAAGTGTTTAATATTATAAACCAGAGGAATTATTAAAATTATAAAGGTAAGGAACAAATAAACACAAGCATTTAATATTATAAACCCACGAAATTAGTAAACCCAACGGAAAAATATTATAAACCTAAGGGATAAATATTAGTATTATAAACCAAGAAATTAATAAACCCTAAGAATTAATATTTTAAACTCAAGAGATTAATATACACTAAGAATTAATAGTTTAAACCCAAAAACCTAAGAATTTAATAAACCATAGGATTTAATATTTTAAAGTGAAGAGATTACTAAACCGAAGGGATTATTAATAATATAAACCAAAAGAACTAATAAACTCAAGGGTTTAACATTATAAACCAAAGGAATTGGTGAACCCAAGGTAGAATTATTAATAACATAAGAGATAAATAAGGCCAATGGATTAATATTAAAAGCACGAGATTAACAAACCGTAAGAATAAATATTTTAAACTCAAAAACTTAAGAAATTAATAAACCATAATAATCAATATTTTAAAATCAACTAATTAATAACCCAAGGGATTATTAATATTATAAACCAAAATAAATAATAAACCGAAACGTTTAATATTATAAACCAAAGGAACTGGTGAACCCAAGGGAAAAATATTAAAAACATAAGAGATGAACAAGGCCAAGGGATACATATAAAAAATAGAAGAGATTAGTAAAGCCTAGGAATAAATATTTTAAATACAAATGAATGATAAAATCACATGATTAATAAATAGATTAATAAATCATAGGAATACTTTCTTTAAGTAAAAAGGATTGAAAAAATCACATGATCATTAATATTATAAATTGAGGGGAATAATATTAGATCAAAGAGATTAATATTATATACTTGAAGTATATAAAATCCTTTTGAAAAATACTATAAAACGTGAAATAAACATAGTTGACCATGCTTGATTTAAACATTGAGACAATTGTTGTCACAATGCGACGTTGGATCAACTATGACCATGGTTGATTTTCATACTGAGACAATCTTTGTCACAATGTGAAATTTGACCATGGAACACATTGATCGACTATGGCTAATGCTAATTAATGATGGTTTCCCATGGTTGACTTTCATATTGAGACAATGTTTTTCATAATGTGACATTCGACCATGCATTAGTATTAAACTATAGGACTAATATTTAATCCCTAATATTTGGATGTAATAAATTGAAGGGACTAATATTAAGAACCGAAAGAATTTGAAAACTTAAGGGATCAATTTAATAAACCCAATGGATCAACAAATATAGGGAAATATTAATATTATAAACATAAAACATCAATAAAGTAAAGAGATTATTAATATTATAAACAAAAAACATCAATAAACCAAAGGGATTAATAATATCATAAACCCAACAAATTAATATTATAAATAACAATTATTAATAAACTTAAGTGATTAATAAAGTCGAAGGATCAATAAAATTAATAAAAATAAATAAAAAAGCCAAAGAAATTAATAAACACTAAGAATTAATATTTTAAACTCAAGAGATTAATATTTTAAACTCAAGAGATTAATAAATCCAAGGGATTATTCATATTATAAACCAAAAGAACTGATAAACCCAAGGGTTTAATATTATAAACCAAAGGAATTGGTGAACCCAAGGGATAAATATTAATAACCTAAGGGATCAATAAGGCCAAGGGATCAATATAAAAAACAAAAGAGTTTAATAAAGCCGATGAGTTAATATTTTAAACACAAAGGATTGATAAAGTCACATGATTATTAATATTATAAACCCCAAGTGATCAATCAACCTTACTGATTGTTAATATTATAAACCGAATGAATTAATAAACTAAAGTGCTATTCAATTACACCATCATTGCAACCAAATAAATAACGTTGAAATTAACATATATTTTTTATTGTCTTTAAATCGAAAAATCCCACTACAAAAATGGACTTGAAACTCTCCATCAAAAGTCATTTATCAAATCTCCTCTTCCAGAACACAACTAGGCCGACCACAAAAGGAACACCAATTCAAATCAACAGGATAATGATCATGATACTTAACGCTTTCCAACCAATCCCTTCTTGTTTTTCTCCCAACCTCCCTCATGTGCACTTGCAACAAGTATTTTACATTCATTTTCATTTCATCTAGCACACGAAGATGCTCATCAATAAAAGTGGCATGGAAACCATGTTTTCTATCGAACTTGTTCCGAAGATACGAAAGAAAAATGATCACTCTAGAAATATTTGCCATCGCTTTATTATAATAGATGCCATCATTATTATCCATGTCTGCATTTGAAAGGAAATTTGAAAAAATCAAAATTAATACACATAAAGATAAAAACATATATATATATATATATATATATATATAAAACAAAACACCCCATTTGTATTATTGTTAAAAAACTTAATCTTAAAAGCGTCATGCTATAAAATAACCTAACGCTACATGAACCAAATGATATAAATTTTTTACAAATATAAACCTTATTAGAAATACATATTGTACACATGAAATGAGTGATAAAATTAAATGAGTGATATGACCCTTATCACAATAATAAAAAAGAAATCACAATTTTTTAAACTTAATGTTTAAAATCAAATATTAATAATGTTAGCAATTCTATATTTGTATTTAAATTAATGTTAATGTATATATTAATTTTAGTTTAATATTAATATCAAATATAGATATGTTGTCATTGAACCAAACCAGAACATATTTAGCAAACAACATTGATAAATATTATTAGTTGCATGTCACAGGGATATGGACTTCAATCTTGATTTTTAATGATTGGCTCATATAACTGGTCGTATATGTATGAATGGACTTGAAAAAAATGAGGTAAATTGAACAACATGAAAAACAATGTAACAAATTTCTCAGATATTACTATGGATATGATGAATGTATTCATTTCATTAATACATGAAAATCATTTTTATACTAAATGTAAATAGAGAGGACAATACAAGCAATTAAAAACACATTCTATAAATATGTCACAATATTATTAGTTTCATGTCATAGTGATATGGAATTAAATCTTTGTTTTTAATGATTGGCTCAGATAACTGGTTGTTTATCTCTGAATGGTTCATTGTAAAAAAAATAAAAAAAATCATTTTTAAAAAATAAGTAATTTGAACAACATGAAAAATGATGTAAATTTTTTTCCAAAATATTAGTATGAATATGATGAATGTATTCATCTCATTAATATATCAAAATCATTATTATATTAAAATTAAGTAAAGAGGACAATAAAAGAAATTCAAAAAACATTCTATAAAGAGCTAAAAGTATTGATAGTTACATGTCATAACGATATGGACTTCAATCCCTCCTCTTTTTTCTTCCTAATTGTAACATATGCACTATCTTTCATCTTGGCATAACGCTGAAAAGAGAAAGACAGTGCAATGTGTAAACCATCTATTGATTTCACTCTTAATATGGTTGTGAAGGTCAGGCCTTGCTGTTCTTTATTCCCGATGTCAATTGATTCTCGTTCTAAATTCAAACTCTATGACTTATGTATTGTAAGAGCCCATGGCATCTTTAAAGGAATTTGTTTTTGATTTCCTCTTATCACTGGTGTTATAGGTACAATGTTTGGATTGCTTGCATCAAACAAAACACCAACATACTTATCAAAAACAACAGTTGTGAACATTGGAAGTTGAGGTGGCTTAGAGGTAGGCATATAAAATAATTCCTTCACATAACCAAGTGAACCATTCACCAAACCAGTTTCAACCCGCAAATTACATTTCAACATAACACGCTGGCCACGACACAAAAAAGCTTCACTGTCCAATTGATCATCATCGACACCACTGATTTCTGAATGCCTTGAATTATCAACAATACATCATGCAATTAGAGAATTTAATGATTTCAACAGATGCCTTTTATGTGATCTGAATGGAATGTATTAGTTTTGCTGTGCTAAGTATCCAAACAATAATTAAAATGTGTGCATAAGGTTCTCTGAAATTTGCAGGTGAAACAAATGATTTTAACTTAGTTAAACAGATTTCTATGTGAGGTTAAAGCATGTAAATTTCTTATAAAACACTGTACAATAGTAAATAACAGATAATTAAACATCACATTTAACAATACTCAGCAAATTTAATGAAGCAGTTCACCCCTCCTGGGCTACATCTGCTGGTCCAACTCCCAATGTTATGTCCCTCATATCTTATTTCTAAAAAATGGTAAGTAAATGTGAAATAAAGCCTCAAATGTCTGTGCACTTCGTAGAAAAAGCTTCAGAATGCTTGAATTAGTTAGGAATGACTATTCATTTGCAGAAAACAGTAAATGAATGCTTAATACACTAACAACACCCTAATGGCTCCTTGACCTTTCCTAAAGATAAAACTGCACACGATGACCTTTGATGGCTCTACAACTTGTGCCAATGTGTTCAAAATGTCGAGAATACCAAAATTGACTATCCATGCATAAAAATTGGTCAAAAATCCAAGAAGTTATGGCCAAAAAAAGAATTTGCCTAGTGTCCCTTAAAAAACTCCACTAAATGTGGAGCAAATCCAGTTAGGCCCGCCAGTTTGGAAATTCTGTCGAATCTAGTGGCGTGTCCTCCAAATCTATCGACAGTTAGTGTAGCCTTAAATTTTAGGGCCAGGAGTGGTCACATGACCCTCCTGCCGCAACCGTTGGAAACTCCGTCGTTAAATTCGTTGACACCACTATGGCATTAAATGTCAACTTCCGTGCTAGCCACATGGCTCGAACCCGCTGCATAATTGTCAACAAACCGCAACCGTCAGTTTGTTAGTGCCATGGTCGCGAGAAGTGGTCTTATGGTTTTTGTTTTACATAGGGGCTAGCCCTTAGGGCCTATCCCTTCCCCTCCCAATGTTTATAACATAGAAAATTAAATACAACCTGTAACCTTTACAGGTTAAGAACTTCATGTATCCCGAATGGTCAGGCGTCGATGCTGCTTGCGGGGAGGTCCATGGTTCAACTCCCATGGACGCCATAAATTTTTGATATGCCACAACTTCTCCGACCTGGGGCCACGCATTAGACTCTGAACTTGCCACGTGGCAACCCATAATTGGCCCAAAATTTCCCAAGTCAAACCAATAACAAATATCAAGCTGTCACTTGTTGAATTTCCATTCTCTAGCACGGAATATTCCTTGGAATATTCTTTTTTTCTTTAATTTTCAAATTAATAAAGTCAAACTTGGTCAAACTCATTTTTTTTGGAGTTTACTGGGATTTTCAAACCTTCATAACTTCTGCATACGACCTTTGTTTTGCGAACCGTTCATGGCGCCAGAATCATAGCGACGAGACCTTTCTGATAGCTCAAGTTGAAAAAAATTTTGAGAAATTTTATTATTGAACAATTTTAAACTATGGACATTATCTCCTTATCACACCTCTCCACTGGGAAGCTTTTGGACCCCAAAATATCTCTGGACTACTGAACTTGAAGATGAGGAGACTGTGTCCCCACTCTTCCAATCTTAATCCACTGAAATTTCCCTGATTTGATTAATTGGATATTTTCTTGAAACGACAAATTTTTCCTTGAATCCATTGACCAACTGTTGCTGGCTATGACCTTGTCATGCTGCACATTTTCGAAACTTGTATAACAACAACTAAAACTTCTAGTAAAAATATTGTTTCTACATTGGTTTATAATAAAAGGAAACTGAAAATTACTTTCACCTTGCATCCTATCCTTATGGTGATTTTTTGCTGGATTAGCCTTGTACTTGTGTTGATTCCTAACCAAGTTTCCTCGCCATTGTACCATGCCTTTCTGAAACTAGCAATGATCATTGCTAAAATTTGTGCCTTCTTTGTTTAGATTCTTTTCCCTCTCTTGGATCTTTGCACCTTCTTGCACTGACACTTTGTTTTCCGCACCGATCGACACCAAAGACGATTGCTACAACTTCTTGTCATCTTCTTTCAAAGACAACCTACTTTCAGACTGAAACAACTCATTATTTACATTAGCATTTACATGAAAAGGATTATATACAACTTTCCTTGGTTTAATCATCATCAATGTCAAGTTTCGACTTACATTGACGAGCCTCTTCATCTGTCCTGCATTCACTAAAGAAGAGTCTAGTTTTTTGCGATGTTCTCTCACAATAAACTCCTTGCCATCCTTAAATAAATGGTACTTGTTCTCATGAAGATGGAAGATAGCTTTCCTGTCATACAAGTAAGGAATTCCCAACACCACACCTGTAATATCAAGCGGAACAACATCTAATTCAATCGTGTCAATAAAATGTGTTGTTATTGCAAAGCGCAACATGCACTTCTTTGAAACTTGTAAATTCACGTCCTTACAAATCCAACCAAGTGGATATGGTCTTGGATGTGGAATGGTTGTAAGATTTAGTTTCTTGACTAAGTCTTCAGAAATAATGTTCACTTGTGACCCACTGTTAAATAGTGTGTCAACCTTGGTATCTTTGGAAATGACCCTCACATGAAACAATTCAATTCTCTTCTCTTCACTTGGAGCTTCTATGTGATAGTTAGAAATACTAGAACTGGGTTCATTTAAATTCTCTTTCCCCTTCAATTTATTTAGTGCCATAGCTATGATTTTTGTTTCATCTCTTGATTCTGACCCTAGGTCTTGTTCAGCTATTGCAACTGTGTTGCCTTTCTCCTTGGCTTTACCACTGGCTTTAAAAATTTCTGGTTTCAACTCTGGATGAAGTTTCCAACAATGGTCCTCATCATGGCTTGTTTTAGAACAGTGTTTGCAGAAAATTTTTCTCTTCTCTTTTCTAGAATTTGCATTTCTCTTTTTCTTCCATTTTCCTTTAAACTCACTTTCCTCATTCCCATCTAAGTTTTGTTTTCCCCTTGCCTCTAAATGTGTGGCTTGAACACAAACCTCATCAAAGCTTGTAGGGTTAAACATGAGAATGGTATGTATTAGGTAAGTATGCAAACCTCCTATATACTTGATTAAAGTGTCTTGGCTATGCAAAACAATTCCTAGTAAAAGAGCTCTTCTTCTAAATTCTTGAGTATAAAATTGAAAAATTTTGTCCTTTCAACTGTTTAACATTTTGCCAATCCATTATGGCCTTCTGCATGTGAGCTAATGGATAAAATTTTTGTTTTATTGCAGAAATGAAATTAGACCATGATAATATAATATTACCATATTTTTGATCTCCTCGGTTGTCTTGGATTCCCACCAAAAAAGAGCTGCACCTTTCATTCTCAATGAAGCTAGTTGAATTTTGGTTTCGTCATCATGAAAATTTTGAATTCTCAAATAGACCTCTAATTTCCTAATCCAATTATCTAGCTTTTTTGCATTAACTTCACCATCAAACTTTGGCAATTCAAACTTAACATCAAGTTTAGGAAAAGGAATTTTACCCGTGTTCTTGAATTTGTGAGAATGATGTACTGAAGATGATGTAGAGGTTGATGAAGATGAAAATGAGGGTGATGATGGTGACTTTCCACTATCTCCATTTCCTCCATTACCCTTCTTGGATTTGTCGTCATCATTATGGCCTCCTGATGATCCTTGTCCTTCCTTGTGAAGTTTGGATCCTTATCCTTCAAGTATTTCATTCCATTCTTGATAAAGGACTCTCACCATTTCAGTCATGTCTAGGAATTCTTTCCTAAACACTCTTTCTTCCTCCTTGGGATCAATTTCTTCAGGAATTTCTCCTTCTCATGAAGTCATGCTTATGGCTTCTTCTGCTTCTCTTTGAGGTGAAATTGAAGGTGGAGATAATGGCACTCTTGCCCTCCTGGGCTAAGGATTTTTTTTAGCTCTCACCAATTGACCTTCTCCTCTCTTAAGATTTAGCCTAGTAAGCATTAAAACTCACATCAAATGCTTCCCCATGATGGCTCTGCACAACTTGCAAGAGTTGTTATGAAAATTTTTAAACAAATCCTTTTGCACAAATGTTAAACAAAGAAAATACTCTAGCTTAACCTAATGCTCAACCTGAGCTCTGATACCAACTTGATCTGAATGGAATGTATTAGTTTTTCTATGCTAAGTATCCAAACAATAATTAAAATGTGTGCATAAGGTTCTCTGAAGTTTGCAGGTGAAACAAATGATTTTAACTTAGTTAAACAAATTTCCGTGTGAGGTTAAAGCATGTAAATTTCTTATAAAACACTGTACAATAGTAAATAACAGAGAATTAAACATCACTTGTAACAATACTCAGCAAATTTGATGAAGTAGTTAACCCCTCCTGGGCTACATTTGCTGGTCTAGCTCCCAATGGCATGCCCCTCATATCTTATTGATAAAAAATGGTAAGTACATGTGAAATAAAGCCTCAAATGGCTATGCTCTCTGTGAAAACATCTTCACAATTCTTGAATTAGTCAGGAATGATTATTCATTTGCAAAAAATAGTAAATGAATTCTCAATACACTGACAACACCCTGGTGGCCCTGGTGGCTCCTTGACCTTTCCTGAAGCTAAAACAACACAATATGACCAGTAATGGCTCTGAAACCTTTGAAAATGTGTTCAAAATGTCGATAATACCCAAAATTCACTATCATAGCATCAAAATTGGTCGGAAATCCAAGAAGTTAGGGCCAAAACAAGCATTTCCCTAGTGTCCCTTAAAAAACTCCACTAAATAAGGAGCAACTCTAGTTAGGCCCATTAGTTTGGAAATTCCACCGAATGTGGTGGTGCATCCTCCAAATTTGCTGGCGGTTTGTGTAGCATTAAATTTTAGGGCCGGGAGTGGTCACATGACCCTCCTGTCACAACCGTTGGAAACTGCATTGTTAAATCCATTGACACCACCGTGGCATTAAATTTCAACTTTCGTGCTGGCCACATGGCCCGAACCCGCTGGCATAACTATCAAAAAACTGCAACCATCAGTTTTTTAGTGCCCTAGTCATGAGCGGTGGTCGTATGGTGTTTGTTTTACATAAGGTCTATCCCTTCCCCCGCCAACATTTATAAGATAGCAAATTAAATACAACTTGTAACTTTTACAGGTTAAGAAATTCATGTATCCTGAACGGTCGGGCACCGGTGCTGCTTACGGGGAGGTCCGCGGTTCAACTCCCATGGGTACCATAAATGTTTGATATGCCACAACTTCTCTGGCTTGGGGCCATGTGGCAGCCTTTGGGCCTGCCATGTGGAAGCCTATAATTGGCCCAAAATTTCCCAAGTCAAACCAACAACAAATCCCAAGATGTCACTTGTTGAATTTCCATTCGCCCGTAGGGAATATTCCAGGGAATATTTTGAGGAATATTCCTTGAATATTTCCTTGGAATATGTTTTTTTTTTAAATTTTCAAATTAATAAAGTCAAACTTGGTCAAACTCATTTGTTTGGAGTTTACTCAAATTTTCAAACATTCATAACTTCTACATACGACATCTATTTTGCAAACTATTCACGGCACTAGAATCACATCGATGAGACCTTTCCGCTCGCTCAGGATGGAAACATTTTTGAGCAGATTTATTTTTGAGCATTTTTGAACAATGGACATGATCTCTTGATCATTTTGGAAGGACACAAAATTATTTGTTGGAAACATGTGAACTGTTGCATTAAATAAACCCCTTTCTCTAGGATGCAACCTCACATCAACCCGTAACATAAGAAACTCCAAATTATCAAGAACATGCTATGCATTTCTTATGTTATTGAGGACTCTACGAAAGCAAGATTGTTTCTCATCATTCCCTTGTTGGTGAAATATTGTGTTAAGAGTGACAACAATGTTGAATTTTTTCCACAACACTTTCCCTGTTGTATTACCTGCATACAAAGGCTTATCTCTCATGAGGTAGTTGGCCAAGGTCACCCACAAGGATGATGGATCTTCCACCAAAAGGAAAATTCTTTTTCTCTGGAAATTCTTCTTGTAATGGAGCATCTATTTGCATGAATAACCTTGATCCTAAAAATCTCATTTGATCAATCAATATATATCGAATATTCCTCATTTATTCTTGGAATATTGCTAGTGATTGACCCTGTAGTGGTTTCATATCTTTAATCAGAATTTTTAGAGTAGAGTGTATTTTTTTTGCATGTATATTAAAAGAAACTATTCTTTTTGGGGTAAGAATAATCAAAGGACTTTTTCCATTACTTGAAAAATTAGAAAGAGATTAAAAAATACAATGGATAAGGAAAGACATGCCAGTGCCTGCAGTGCCCTGGAAAATCATAAGAAGAGCTTCACGAATCTCATATTCAACAGAATGACTTAAAAAAATTTCAAAAGCAAGTCGTTGTTTTTCTGCCAATGAATCTGGAGAGGAAAATTTTCTATTTCATAGGTCAACAATATCACCCCTTGATTTTCCATTCCTTATATAATTAATAGTTTCTTCTGCCACATCATCAAAATAGTTGTACTTTTCTAGTCAAAGGATATATCAAAATACCTTCGACCAAGGGTGTGAATATCAGAAACATTGACATTATTTGGTGGAACCAAGCGAGAGAAAAGTTTCCATTCTTAAAAATGCAGCGGAAATAACACTTCATTTCATTTATATCAAAGAACTGAAATTTTCTTACAGACATAATGCAAATAAACTAGCTAGGGCGCTGGTAGCTTATCTTTGAGAAGAGATGTGGTGGATATAGGCCTCTGAACTGTGTTACAATGAGGCTCGAGGGCATATTTATTATTGAGAAACAATGGAGAACTTTAAACGTCCAAAAACCTAACCCTAGGAGATGAAGCGCCAAAACAATGGGCCCCGTTTGGGTAAATTGGTGTTTCAAATTCTCGGAGATGTAACTTTGGCATACGATCAACGTTTAACGCGATTGATAGCTCGTTAGAAAGATCTATCCAAGGAGTAAAAATTTTGGTGCAAGATATATAGGCTTTGCTGCTCTTGGTTTTCCCAAAAAACGTCATTTAGGGCCTCAAAATGGCTCCAGAAGTTCAGGACCCAAAAAACTGCTAAAAATAGTAAGTTGTGCCGAAACTAAAAAACTGAAAGAGAAAATGGTGGGGCCCCAAGTGGAATAGGCAGGTGGCCACCAATATCCACCTGGATCATCAATATCCACCCGGATCATTCCTCCCCTTAGGAAGTAATGGGTCCCCATTGCGTTGAGTTCCTCCATGAGATGAGGAAACTTCTGCTAAACTTGGTCCCTGGTGAACCACTTGCCTTGGTGCAGGAGTTGGCCAACTTTGACAACCTGATACAGTTGGATCTTCTATTGGAAAGTGTTCTTGATTTTCATGTCCATGATATAATATGTGGTGGCCTGTTCCATGCAGTCTGGGTTTAATTCTATTGGTGTGAGTTGCTCTGCAATGTCTGAGGTGTCCAATAGAGGTGGGAAGTAGGGATGAAGGTGGTCCATGTTGAATACTGGGTGCAGACCAAGGAATGGTGGGATATTGAGCTTGAAGGCATTGTTCCCTATAGCCTTGGTGATGTTGTACGGCCCATATCGCAACAGGCGAAGCTTGCGGTGGGGTCTAGTGAGGCTCTCCTTCTGCAAATGTAGCCACACTTTGTTGCCCACCTGGAAGTTGTGCAACACTCGATGTTGATCATGTCGTTGCTTGTACTTAGCATTGGATTTGTCCAATATGTCATGAACCTGTTGGGGGATGTGGTGAATGTGCTCAATGAAGCTGTTTGCTTTGTCAGCTTCAGACTGAACATGAGACGAATCGGCTTGAGTAGACGCAAAGGGCACGGATACGTCAGTGGGACATAGTGGCTGGAATCCCAAGCCCACCTGAAAGGGGCTGTGGCTAGTTGAGCTATGGAGAGCTCGGTTATAACTCTGTTGTACATAGGGGAGGCTCTCATCCCATGTGCATCGATGCTTTGAATGGAACATGCGCAGAAGGTGTACAATCATCCTATTGACGACCTTTGTTTGGCCATTAGTTTGGGGATGGAATGATGTGGACTTGGTGAGCTTGGTGTCCAGCATCGACCAGAGGCTAGAAAAAAATGTGCTGAGGAAACTGCTATCTCGATCTGATATGATAGACTGTGGGATCCCAAAGTGCACCCACACTCATTCAAAGAAGAGTTTAGCAGTGGTGATATTCTTCTTGCAAGCCGCCATAATTTCTATCTTCAAGAATTTGTCAACGACCACAAAAACAGAGTCATTTCCATGTTTAGTATAAGGAAGGCCCGACATGTAATCCATGGAGATGGATTCCCAAGGTCGACTAGGGGTAGGTAGCAGAGTATAGAAGCCTTGCTTCTTGATGGTCGGTTTGGCAATGATGCAAGCAGTGCAGGATCTGATGTACTTCCCAACATCCTGTCGAAGGTTTGGCCAATAGAAATACTTTTGTAGTACTGCCACTGTTTGCTCGACCCTGAAATGACTAGCGACTCGACTATAGTGTGCTTCCCATATCATCTTGGCATGCTCGCTTGAAGGAACACAAAGTTGTCCTAGGTGACATAACAGTGCATCTTGGAGGTGAAAATTTGGAACTTGCATACCTCCCAAGACTGCCTTGTATGTATGGCTGAATTTTGGATCGCTCTCATAGAGAAGTGGCCAATTAGAAGTCTCATGCCCACAAGAGTTGAGAATGGTGGTTAGCACCATGACCAGTGGTCAGCTGAGGCAATCTGCAACATTATTGGTGCTACCCTTCTTGTACTTGATGTTAAAATAAAACTATTGCACATATGTGGACCACTTCTGATGGCGATCGTTCTGCAACTTCCCTTGTGTCTGTATGAATTGTAGGGGGCGGTGGTCTATGTGGATGATTGTTTCCTTCCCAAAAATGTAATGCTTCCATTGTCGAAAATCCTGCACGATGGAATACATTTCTTTTTCATAAGTGGGATACTTGCGAACTATGTCATACAATGTCTCATTGTGATATGCCACTGGATGCCCATGTTGAGTAAGAACTGCCCCAATAGCATAGTCAGAGGCATCTGTCTCAATCTAAAATGGTTGTTGCAAGTCTGGTAATGTGAGCATTGGGGCAGAACAGAGGCAATGTTTCAATTCTATGAATGCCTTATGTTGAGATTTCGACCAAAATAATTTTTATTTTGCTCCTCCCTTGGTGACTTGAATCAAGGGCCAAGTGATATGAGAGAATCCCAACACAAACTTGCGATAGAAATTAGCGAGACCTAGAAAGCTGCAAAGCTCTGTTAGAGTGGTTGGGGCTGGCCAATCCCGAATGACTTGGATCTTGGTTGGATCCACATGCACCCCCCTCTCATCAATAATGTATCCCAGATATTGAACCTGGGTCATGCCAAAAGTGCACTTCTCAAAATTGGCACACAACTTGTGTTGCCGCAGTGTTTGGAGGAATTGTCGGATGTGGTGGAGATGCTCTTCCCAAGTCTGGCTGAAGATCAAAATGTCATCCAAGTACAAAACTACAAATGAGTTGGTGAATGGCCTGAAGATGTCATCCATCATCCTCATGAAGATTGTGGGAGCATTCGTCAACCCAAAAGGCATGACCAACCATTAGAAAAGGCCCTCCTTGGCTTTGAAGGCTGTCTTCCACACATCGGAGGGTTCGATTGGTACCTCGTGATACCCAGACTTCAAGTCAATCTTGCTGAAATATTTTGCCCTTTTCAGTTGGTCCAGAAGGTCATCTATCCATAGGATTGGGTACCTATTCTGGACAGTGATCTTGTTCAGCGCCCAATAGTAAATACAGAGTCTCCAAGTCACATCCTTCTTCTGTACCAACACGATCGGGCTCCCATAGGGCGATGAAATTGGCTGGATGTGACTTTTCTGCAACAAATTCTAAATTTTCCTCTTGATTTCATCATTCTCAAGGAGAGAGCGCTGATAGATCGGTACATTGGGTAGTGTTGCATCTGGGGTTAGATCAATGGGGTGCTTGACCTGACAGTGCAGAGGAACCCATGTGGGTGAGGTGAATATGACCCTGTACTCCTCCACAACCTTGTCCATTTGTTGTTGGCATGCAGAGGAACCCTACCTAGAGGTCGTGGACATAGTCTTCTTATTTCCTTGGGGGTGGATCATCAGGAAAACAAATTTCCTGGTTTGGGAAATGAGCTTACTGCATTGTTTTGCAGTAACCAAAGAGATAGCAGCAGGCGGTCGTACCTGTGGTATCCTGTATAGCTTATTTCCCAAAGTAACAATAATAGCACGAGGTCGAGACTCATACACAACATGTATCTTCCACAAGTATGGTTGGCCTAATAATACATCAAAAACATCAATAGGAGCAATGTCACGTAATACCTCATCCGTGAAGGGCTTGATGCTATAGGGAAGGTGACACTGCTAGCTGATGTGCAAATCCCATCCTTAGTGAAGCCACCCGATGGTGTATGGATGTGGGTGTGCTGTGGTCGGCAAGCCCAACTGATTCATTGTGTCTACTGAAATGAGGTTCTTTTGGCTCCCATTTTCGACAATGAACTGTAGTGAGGAACCCTTTACCCACATCTAGGAGTGGAAGAGATGCTCCCCCTCCTCTGGATCTTCCGGTTCCTCCTTCTGGATCTTCGTAGTGGAAACAATGGCATTGCGCTCTACATCAATAATTTTCTTCCCTTTTTCATTCCCCTTGTTAGGTTCTGATTCAGAGTCGAAGCATGCATCTGATTCAGAAGCCCTCATCTCAGACACCAGCGACTGCTTGGCCCGACACTCACTTGTGTTGTGAGTGGAGCTCTTATGGAACTCACACCACTTTCCTGTGTCCTTCTTTGGCTTCACAGTGTTCTTATTTGCTTGTGGCTTTGATAGGTTGTCTTGGGCCGCTGTGACTTGGATTTGTCATTTGTTCTACGGTTTAGGGGCACCTTTCCCTTGTTTTTGATTCGCAGATCCAAAGTATCGCTTCTTCTGTTTGAATTTCTGCTCAATCTTGGCAGCATACCGGTATGTCGTACCAAGTGAGGAGATTTCAAGGAACTCCATTTCCTTCTGAATGTATCTGTGCAAACAACTGCGATACTTTAGCACCAAATTTTTCCTTGAATTTTTTATACCCAACTTTGTGCATAGGGTATGGACAGATTCGTCAACTCATGCACATCTTGGTCCCTTTGTTGTCACAGCGTGGTTCATTGTATGTACTTGTCCTCATAGCTCCCCACAAGATAGTATTGTTCCTTGATGGCATCTTGGAAAGAATTCCAAGTGGGTACGGTTGAGAATAGAGAGGGTTCTGTCTCATCCTTTTTCTCATAGTAGGTTTCCCACCAGTCCTTGACATGGGGGGTAGCTTTGAGGAGTGCAAAAATATTTTTCTCTCGGTCGGAAAAGTCATGAATCGAGAAATATCCTTCTAATAGATTCAACCATCTATCTATATCATATGCATCTATTTGACCCTCAAATATGGGAATGTCAAAGTTTACGTGTACCTTAAATGGAGTCACGCCTACAGAGTGGATGTTGGATGCAGATGCACTGCTGGTGGGCAGTCGTTGAAGGATCTAGGCAAAGTTATCCATCATCGCGTTCCTTTGTTTTTCGAAGGCCTCCTCGAGCAATATTTTGATAGGATATCCTGCTCTCTCATCTTTCTTTTCGTCCCCTATGGGTGTTCGTCGGGGTTTGCGTGGTTGATCTTGCAAAGGTTCCACCAGATCGAGCCCTAACTCCTTATACCCTGACCTCGTTGGGGACATGAAAATAAGGAACAAGAAAAAGTAGACCACTCTGATACCACTGATCCAGATTTATGCAGGAATGCAACAGAATACAGATATAACCATAAATACAAAGATGTAGTGTAAATAACACTTCATTTCATTAACATCAAAGAACTGAAATTTGCTTATAGATAGAATGCAAATAAAATAGCTAGGGCGCTGGTAGCTTATCTCTGAGAAGAGATGTGGCAGTTACAGGCCTCTGAACTATGTTACAATGAGGCTCGAGGGCCTATTTATTATTGAGAAACAATGGATAACTTTAAATGTCCAAAAACGTAACCCTACAAGATGAAGCACCAAAACTATGGGCATAGTTTGGGTAAATTGGTGTTTCAACTTCCCAGGGACGTAACTTTGGCATACGATCTCTGTTTGACACACTCGATAGCTCGTTAGAAAGATCTATCCGAGGAGTAAAAATTTTTGATAGCTCATTAGAAAGATCTATTTGAGGAGTACAACTTTTGGTGCAAGAAAGATAGGCTCGACTGCTCTCGGTTTTCCCAAAAAACATCGTTTAGGGCCTCAAAACGACTCTGGAAGTTCAGGACCCAAAAAACTGCTAAAAATAGTAAGTTGTGCCGAAACTAAAAAAATGAAAGAGACAATGGTGGGGCCCCAAGTGGAATAGGCGGGTGGCCATCAATATCCACTTGGATCATTCCTCCCCCCTTAGGAAGCAATGGTTCCCATTGCGTTGAGTTCCTCCATGAGATGAGGAAACTTCTGCTGAACTTGGTCCTTGGTGAACCACTTGCCTTGGTGTAGGAGTTGGCCAAATTTGACAACCCGACATAGTTGGATCTTCTATTGGCGAGTGTTCTTGATTTTCATGTCCATGATACAATCTGTGGTGGCATGTTCCATGTAGTCCGGGTTTAAATCTGTTGGTGTGAGTTGTTTTGCAATGTTCGAGGTGTCTAATAGAGGTGGGAAGTAGGGACGAAGGTGGTCCACATTGAATACTAGGTATAGACCAAGGAATGGTGGGATACTGAGCTTGAAGGCATTGTTCCCTATAGCCTTGGTGATTCTGAAAGGCCCATATCGCAATGGGCGAAGCTTGCGGTGGGGTGTAGTGAGGCGCTCCTTCTACAAATGTAGCCACACTTTGTCGCCCACCTGGAAGTTGTGCGGCACCCAATGTTGATCATGTCATTTCTTTTACTTAGCATTGGCTTTATACAATATGTCATGAACCTGTTGGGGGATGTGCTGAATGTGCTGAATGAGGCTATTCATTTGGTCAGCTTCAGACTGAACATGAGATGAATCGGCTTGAGTAGCCGCAAAGGGCATGGCTACTTCAATGTGACATAATGGCTAGAATCCCAAGCCCACCTGAAAGTGGATGTGGCCAGTTGAGCTGTGGAGAGCCCAGTTATAACTGTGTTGTACATAGGGGAGGCTCTCATCCCATGTGCGTTGATGCTTTGAAATGAACATGCGCAGAATGTGTACAGTCATCCTGTTGATGACCTCTGTCTGGCCATTTGTTTGGGGATGGAAAGCTGTGGACTTGGTGAGCTTGGTGTCCAGCATCGACCAGATGCTAGACCAAAATGTGTTGAGGAACTTGCTATCCCAATCTGATATGATAGACTGTGGGATCCCAAAGTGCACCCACACTCATTCAAAGAAGAGTTTAGCAGTGGCTTCTACGGTGATATTCTTCTTGCAAGCTACCATAATTGCCATCTTCGAGAATCTGTTTACGACCACGAAAACACAGTCATTTCCATGCTTAGTAGAAGGAAGGCCCGACATGTAATCCATGGAGATGGATTCCCAAGGTCGACTAGGGGTAGGTAGCAGAGTATAGAGGCCTTGCTTCTTGATGGTCGGTTTGGAAATGGCGCAATTAGTGCAGGATTTGATGTACTTCCCAACATCCTGTCGAAGGTTCAGCCAATAGAAATACTTTTGCAGTACTACCATTGTTTTCTTGACCCCGAAATGACCAGCGACTCGACTATAGTGTGCTTTCCATATCATCTTAGCATGCTCGCTTGAAGGAACACAAAGGTGTCCCAGGTGACATAACAGTGCATCTTGGAGGTGAAAATTTGGAGCTTGCATACCTCCTAAGAGTGCCTTCTATGTATGGCTGAATTCTGGATTGCTCTCATAGAGAAGTGGCCAATCAGAAGTCTCGTGCCCACAAGAGTTGAGAATGGTGGTTAGAGCCATGATCGGTGGTCGGCTGAGGCAATCTGCAACATTATTGGTGCTACCCTTCTTGTACTTGATGTTCAAATGAAATTGTTGTAGATATGTGGACCACTTTTGATGGCGATTTTTTTGCAACTTCCCTTGTGTCTGTATGAATTGTAGGGGGTGGTGGTCTGTGTGGATGATTGTTTCCTTCCCCAAAATGTAATGCTTCCATTGTCGACAAGCCTGCACAATGGAATACATTTCTTTGTCATAAGTGGGATACTTACGAACTATGTCGAACAATGTCTCACTGTGATATGCCACTAGATGCCCATGTTGAGTAAGAACTACCCCAATAGCATAGTCAGAGGAATTTGTCGCGATCTCAAATGGTTGTTGCAAGTATGGTAATGTGAGAATTGGGACAGAACAGAAGCGATGTTTCAATTCTATGAACGCCTTATGTTGAGATTATAACCAAAATAATTTTGTTTTTTCTCCTTCCTTGGTGACTTGAATCAAGGGCCAAGTGATATGAGAGAATCCCAACACGAACTTGCGGTAGAAATTAGCGAGACCCAGAAAGCTGCGAAGCTTTGTTAGAGTGGTTGGGGCTAGCCAATTCTGAATGACTTGGATCTTGGTTGGATCCACATGCACCCCCCTTTCATCAATAATGTATCCCAGATATTGAAACTAGGTCATGCCAAAAGTGCACTTCTCCAAATTGGCACACAACTTGTGTTGCCGCAGTGTTTGGAGGACTTATCGGATGTGGTGGAGATGCTCTTCCCAAGTCTGGCTGAAGATTAGAATGTCTTCCAAGTACACCACTAAAAATGAGTTGGTGAATGGCCGCAATATGTCATCCATCATCCTCATGAAGGTTGTGGGAGCATTCGTCAACCCGAAAGGCATGACCAACCATTAGAAAAGGCCCTCCTTGGCTTTGAAGGTAGTCTTCCACACATCGGAGGGTTCGATTGGTACCTGGTGATACCCAGACTTCAAGTTGATCTTGCTGAAATATTTCGCCCCTTTCAGTTGGTCCAGAAGGTCAGCTATCCATGGGATCGAGTACCTATTCTAGATAGTGATCTTATTCAGCACCCGATAGTCCCATCCTTCTTTTGTACCAACACGATCGAGCTCCCACAGGGCGATGAACTTGGCCGGATGTGACCTTTATGAAACAACTCCTGAATCTGCCTCTTGATTTCATCATTCTCCAGGAGAGGGCGCCAATAGATCGGTACATTGGGTAGCAGCACATTTGGGGTCAGATCAATGCGGTGCTTGACTTGACAGTGCAGAGGAACCCCTTGGGTGAGGTGAAGATGTCCCCGTACTCCTCCAAAACCTTTTCCATTTGTTGTTGGCATGCAAAGGAGCCCTGTCTAGAGGTCGTGGCCACAATATTCTTCTTGCCCTGGTGGCGGATCATCAAGAAAACAAATTTCCTGGTTTGGGAAATGAGCTTACTGCATTGTTTTGCAGTAACCAAAGAGATAGTGGCAGGCAGTCGTACCTCTGGTATCCTGTACAACCTATTTCCCAAAGTAACAATAACAATGCGAGGCCGAGACTCATACACAACATGTCTCTTCCACAAGTATGGTTGGCCTAATAATACATCAGAAACATCAATAGGAGCAATGTCACATAATGCTTCATCCGTGAAGGGCTTGATTCTGTAGGGAAGGCGACATTGTTGGCTGACGCACATGGTGTATGGATGTGGGTGTGCTGTGGTCGGCAAGCCTAACCGCTTCATGGTGTCTACTGAAATGAGGTTCTTTTGGATCCCATTGTTGACAATGAACTATATCAGGGAACTCTTTACCCACATCTAGGAATGGAAGAGATGCTCCTCCTCTGGATCTTCCAGTTCCTCCTTCTAGATCTTTGCAGTGGCAACAGTGGCATTGGGCTCCGCATAAATAATCTATTTCCCATTGTCATTCCCCTTGTCAGGTTCTGATTCAGAGTCAGAGCATGCATCTGACTTAGAAGCCCTCATCTCAGCCACCAGCAACTGCTTGGCCCGACACTCAATTGTGTTGTGAGTGGAGCTCTTATGGAACTCACACCACTTTCCCGTGTCCTTCTTTGGCTTCACGGTGTTCTTCTTTGCTTGTGGCTTTGATAGGTTATCTTGGGCCACCATGCCTTGGCTTTGTCATTTTTTCTGCGGTTTAGGGGCACCTTTCCCTTGCTTTTGATTCGCAGATCCAAAGTCTCGCTTCTTCTGTTTTAATTTCTACTCAATCTTGGCAGCATACCGGTATGCTGTATCAAGTGAGGAGATGTCGAGGAAATCCATTTCCTCCTTAATGTATCTGTGCAGACAACTGCGATACTTTAGCACCAAATGTTTCCTTGAATCTTTGATACCCAACTTTGTGCACAGGGTATGGAACAGATTCGTCAGCTCATGCACATCTTGATCCCTTTACTGTCACAGCGTGGTCCATTATATGTACTTGTTCTCATAGCTCCCCACAGGATAGTATTGTTTCTTGATGGTGTCTCAGAAAGAATTCCAAGTGGGTACGATTGAGAACAGAGAGGGTTCTGTCTCATCCTTTTTCTCACAGTAGGTTTCCCACCAGTCCTTGACATAGGGGGTAGCTTTGAAGAGTGCAAAAATAATTTTCTCTCGGTCGGAAAAGTCATGAACCGAGAAATATCCTTCTAATATATTCAACCATCTATCTACAACATCTGCATCTATTTGACCCTACAATATGGGAATTTCAAAGTTTACTTGTATCTTAAAGGGAGTCGCACCTGCAGAGTGGCTGTTGGATGTAGATGCATCACCGGTGGGTAGTCGTTGAAGGATCTGGGCAAAGTTATCCATCATCGCGTTCCTTTGTTTTTTGAAGGCCTCCTCGAGCAATATTTTGATAAGATCTCCTGCTCCCTCTTCTTTCTTTTCGTTCCCCATGGGAATCCGTTAGGGTTTGCGTGGCTGATCTTGTAAAGGTTCCACCAGATCGAGCCCTAACTCCTTATACCCTGACCTCGTTAGGGACAAGCAAATAAGGAATGAGAAAAAGTGGACCGCTCTGATACCACTGATCTAGATTTATGCAGAAATGCAACAGAATACACATATAACCATAAATACAAATATGTAGTAGCAATAATGCTTCATTTCATTAATATCAAAGAATTGAAATTTGCTTACAGACAGAATGCAAATAAAATAGCTAGGGCACTGGTAGCTTATCTCTGAGAAGAGATGTGGCGGTTATAGGCCTCTGAATTGTGTTACAATGAGGCTTGAGGGCCTATTTATTATTGAGAAACAATGGAGAACTTTAAACGTCTAAAAACCTAACCCTATGAGATGAAGCGCCAAAACTATGGGCCCTGTTTGGGTAAATTGGTGTTTCAACTTCCCGAGGATGTAACTTTGGCATACGATCTCCGTTTGACGTGCTTGATAGCTCGTTAGAAATATCTATCCGAGGAGTACATATTTTGGTGCAAGAAATATTGGCTCTATTTCTCTTGGTTTTCCCAAAAAACGTCGTTTAGGGCCTCAAAACAGCTCTGGAAGTTCAGGACCCAAAAAACAGCTAAAAATAGTAAGTTGTACCGGCAGGTGGCCACCAATATCCACCTGGATCAATTTTCTCCAAATATTTTATGCACTGTAGTCATGTTTTCATCAAAATGAATATTATCTGTATCGGTTGTTCCATGTGGAGAATGATGTGGAAGAGTATAATTTCTTCTAAAATGTACTTGATTTTCAGCACCATGATATTCCCTTCCCAAATTTGAGACATGTGGAACAGATCTATGACAGGGCCTTCCAAATTTATGGTCCGCATTTCTGAAACTTGAGAGGATCATAAGGTGTCTTTAGCATATTTATAAAAAAAAAATTGATGTCCAACTAATTAGAATTGAAAAAATTTAAAAAAATCAAATTCATTCAATATTTACATTTGTTTGGCGATGTGGATGAAGGCTATGAGATGGTGGCTCTTCACTTCTAACATCAGTGGATAGAACATTTGGGGAGTTATTTTCTATGTCTTTATTCAAATGAGTTGTTCCTATTTCAACTAAATAAAATTAATTATAAAACTAAATGTCTAACCAATAAATAATAAAAATTGTAAAGAAAATCAAATACATCGAAAATTACATTAGTTTGACAATTTGATGTTTCGGATTCCATTTCTCCAACCTCATTAGATGAAATCATGTACCATAAAATTTATAAAATACAATTTACAACTAACAGTAAATGAGAAAATTAAGAAAATATAAAATTCATTCAACATTAACATTTGGTTGGCGATCTGTATGAACACTATGATATGGTTCCTCTTCACTTATAAAATCAGTAGATGGAACATCTACGAAGTTAATTTGTATGCCTCTATTGAAATGAACCGTGTCATGTTTCAAGAAAATAAAGTATGCAATAAAATTCATGTCCAACCTACTAAAAATTCAAAAAATGAAAAATCAAATCAAATACATTGAATATTTACATTAGTTTTCCGATTTGATTGTTGAGGATAATGCAGTGGAAGGCTATGACATGCTTTATCTTAAATTCATAGATTAGTATATGGAAGACTTGGAGAGTAAATTTCTAGACCTCTATTAAAATGAGTTGTATCCTATTCCAAGAGAAGAAAATACCTTACAAGTTTAGTTAAAATAATTGTAAATAGAGGAATGTAATAAAATAACCATTATTGCAGCAACCATCAAAATATCATTGTTTTACCTCCATTTTTCCACACGAAATGCTATCAGGGATGAATGATTATATTTGTGGGACAACATTATTTTGAGAAGGGGGATTGGAAGATCTGATGTTTCGACCAACTGGCTCCAAATTATCAAACAAATGGCCATCAAACTATCATCCAAGTCATCACATACAATGTCATCATTTCCTCCACCATGGATATTTTGCAACCTATGGCCTTGCTCAAAAGATGCAATTGTAGAGACATAAGGGTTAGGGTGAACATTTGCATCCACGTTATCGATATGATTTTCTTCCCTATTGCGAGATGTTTCCCCACTATTATGAACATTTTCAAGAGAGCACTGAAGAACAAAATTATGCTGACGAGAAGCATATTCTGACAATGAGCTATCAAGGGGAAATGTTCTTTCCATGATATCATTCATAGTATGATACTTATGAGGAATCATAAAATCATTTTCAAGAGTGGTTTCACTCATTCTTCTATGATATGTAGCTCTCATATGCTCATTTATTGTGTTCTTATTTTTTTGAAACCATAAACGAGGAATTTCATTAGACCTGTCATGCGATGCTAGTGACAACTTTCGTTTTCTTGTACGCTTGCTTGTGCCTTCAGATGATATGTTTACAATGAATAATAACATATTTATTATGGAACCATAAACATGGAACATATAATAGATCCAATATAAATAAACACAGAAGAATGAAAAAGGAACACGTTTTTTTTCCAACCATATAAAAACATTAAAAACATATATGGTCTTTTTCCAACAATATAAATTTATGAAAACATAAAATGATTTTTCCAAATGGCTAAAACAAAAAAGGCTAAAATTTTATGTCTCATATTAGAATTGTAATGGGAAACCCATATAAATGGAACAAAATACTATAAGAATTATATGAATTGGAAATATATCTAAATATTTGGAACTATATACCATCAAAATATAAATGTAAATACTAAAATGTACGTAAATATATAACATTTTTTGAGAACCAGTGAGAAAAAACTAATGCAAACACCATGTACAAAATAAGTCACAGTAATTATAATTATAAAAACAAAGAAAAATGGATAGCATCCAAACACATTCAAATGCAATTAAGAGAACTAAAGGGGACACAAAAAGAAATATTTATAAGAAAACTTCTTTGGGATTCAATATCCAACATTCGATGCATACACATATAGAAGAAATACTAGGAGGAGCCATATAAATATCTATAGAATTGTAATTTTAAAGTCTTAGAATATAGACCCAAAAGTGTGTAAAGTAAAAAAAAAATGGAAATATTTTCCACAACCACAGAGAGAATATAAAATGAAAATATATATAAGAAATCGTAACATGACTAATAGCCTAAGACTCCATGTCCATATCTAATGGTGGAATCTCCTCAATAGAATCCATACGGGAGCAATTGCAAAAACATTTCTAGACTCAATCAAATCATTGCACTCATGCAACATTGGAGACCAAAACCCATACATATGTTGATTAGTTGAATTATCAATATCTTTTGGAAAATAGAGGCCAGTCGTCATGTCATATAATAGGAAAGGAACTTCACTGCAGTTGCACATAAGAACTACACCTTGGACTGTTCGAAATGGAATATAACGAGGACATCTTCTATTTATATCTGTAGAAATTTCTTCCAAAAACTTTAATTTGAAGCCCCAATCATCCTAAAAGTAGTCAATTTTTCATTCAACACACAAGTGAACAAATTGGAAATTATCTATTTCTTCAATTGACCATACAGAAGTGGAGCCATCATTGATAAGACATATCAAATAATTCTTGCATATTGCTAATGACATACACCATATGTCAATGATTGGAACAAATGAAAAACCCCATTCATTTTTTATTACATCAAACCAGTAGATTGTATACCCATATCGAGGATAATCTTCATACTATGTGCCTAGATAGACTTAAAACAATTTACATTTATACAACACTCCATTATGAGGGGGTGAAGTGCCAGCAAATGGAAGATCAACCCTTTGCCAAACCCTATCAAGACTACTGTAAACATAAAATTTAGACTTCATTCTATCATAGATATGTTTTAGAACAACCCAATTATATTTGTTGATGCTTACATTTTCCAATAATGAAAATAATCCCCATTCTCTAATTGGTATTCACCCAATGTTTTTTAAGGCCTTTGTAAATGGATTCATTATAAAATAGTTTCATGAATGGGATAATTCTGTTGGTAAGGATAAAACTACCATTGGTCCAATAGTAGAATATACTTTGTATCTTGAATCTATGAATCACAAATGAAAACGAGATATGTTCCCATTCTGATTAAGGTATTCAATAGAAAAATAATTTTCTTCATTATTGAGGAAAGGAACCATAAATCAAAATTCATTTGTACACACATGCTTGCAACCAAATAAGAAAGAAGGGTTTTGCAAAATATTCTTCCATTGCTTACAAACAATGCTAAACTTTATCACAACCAATAAAGGGAGGTAGAGGAAGACAATGTTAAGAATTTCAAATGGAATACAACTCCAAATAGATGGATCCATGATAAAACGAGGAAATTACCTAACATAAAAGAAAATACACATGATATCAATAAAACAATTTTCAAATTTTTTTTTTCTAAGTATGACTAATTTCTATTATGTATAAAAGTATTGATACAAAACTGCACCGACGTCAGCTTGGTAAGCCTGAGCGCTGGGCTTGATAGTCAAACGAGGCAAGCAATGTCTGGACTGCCCAGATTGGGAAACCAGTCCTTTAAACCATAAAGTCTGAACCGCCCATGATAGGGAAACCGGTTTTAAGTTTACAAAAAGAAAAATAACACCAGAGCTGAAAAAAGTGAACTGCCTGTTCAGCAAAGCAGTATAGCTAAGAAGCTTATGATTTCTACATAAATAGAAAAATAAAACCTGAGTGACAGCGCAACTGCTATCCATAAGTAGGAGAGGGAGACTCGTCGGTGATTCTGCAAGCAAACTTGTCGCTTCTATCCACCTGGCTTTCATTGTGCGCACGTTCTCCTCCTGTGCGCTCTGTCTCCATGTTGGACTCGTGCTGAGGAACAAAGGAGCCTTGAGCAGCTCGAGGAAAGCTGAAGTTGAGAGGGGGAGCTGGCGAAGTCGATGAGCTGGGCGGAGCTATGTTGGGGACTTCTTCTCGAAGAGTGACAGTAATAAAAGCTGTAAGGGTGGCGTTGCAGGAAGTGCAGTCAAACCGTAGCTCAGCGCGCTGAGAGGTTTGACGAATGGAGGGCCGAAGGGGATGAGGAGCAACGAGGGGAGACTCATGAGTGGAGGACGGAGGGGCGGAGCAAGCCACGGGAGAAAATACAGAGTCGACATCAAACGCAGAAGCAGGGATGGGAGGCGGGCGCCGTTGATTAGAATGCCCACGGCTCGTGCCCCTTCTGCTTCTCATGCGCTCGCGAAGGCGAGGCATGGTGGCCGGTTCAGGGCTGGGCTCGGCAAAACACAAAAAACAGACAGGGGAAGAATGAGAGTCTTGGGCGCCACTGGGCAGAGCAAAAGAAGCAGGAGCAAGACCACTGTGACCTCTGGGCAGAGCAGAAAAGGCTGGAGCCAGACCACTGGGAGGAGCAGAAGAAGCTGGATCAAAACCACATCGATTGCACCACGGACTGTTGGAGAAGTGGTAATTCGGAACCGGCTCGAAACAAGCATCGATCGAACAGCGCCGCCCAGTAGTCGTTTTAACACTGGCTTCAATGCTTCCAAGCGAGCAATTCGCATGCAAAGGAGGAGGAAAACTGCAGCCGTCTGCCACACCAGTCAGGCATCTGCAAATACAATCCATGTCGATAATAATTGCTATAACCAGGAGCTGGTTGATCCGACCGAGATAATGAAAACTCACGCAGGGTGGGGAGTAATGGCTATAGTAAATGCCTGTACTGGGAGCCACATGGGCTACCCAGGCAGAGTCCATCGGGAAGTGCACGATGTGCCATGTTCCCAGATGGTCATTAATCAACCGCAGCCGGTGTAGCGCTGTCGCTGTGCACCTGCGTGATACATTGCTGAAGCAGAGCTGCATCATGGATACTGTTTAAAGAGCCATGAGTGAGAGTACTATCACTTTTAGTACCAAAATTAGCTAAAAGATCTGCAACTTTGTTGCCTTCCCTCTTTATGTGGTTGAAGGAGACCGCTCTGTGCTGCATTAACCATCTGCTCAGCCTCTTTATTCTGGCCTCCAAACGCCAACTGTGGGCTATATTTTCTGGATTGGTACCACAGAGAAGCCTCTTGGAGATGTTGATCAAAATTTGAGAGTCTCCCTCTGTGACGATGGGAAAGAAATTATGATGTTGTATCAAACAGAGACCTTGCCATAGACCCTCTAATTCAACGGAGTTGTTAGATTCCCATCCGATAGAGCCATAATATATGATCTGAGTTTCTCCTTTGAAATTTATTATGATGCCTCCAAAGCCAGCCGGCCCAGGATTCCCTCTGGAGGCGCCATCGAAGTTTAGCTTGAAGACTCCTTCAGGGGGGGGGGGGGACCAATGCAAGGGTGGGGTGGGATGAGGATGAATTTTAAGGAAAGGGATGAAAGCAATACGGATGTCCCAATTTTGCCAAATGGCGATTTCCTTGGGGTTGTTAGGAAAATCCTCTTCATTCCAGGAGCGGAGAGCCAGAGATTCCTGAAGATTGCTGCAAAGAGAGATCCACATAGGGTCGAGAGCAGAGGCATGATTTTTAAAAATCCGTTTATTTCTTTCTTTCCATAGAGACCAAAACACAAGACCAGGAAGGAGCGACCACAGAGCATTGAGAAGGGGAGAGAGGAAGGGGCGAGGAGGCCATCTGCGGAGAATTTTGGTGATATCTCCCATGGGTTTGTTCTTCTGACATCGGAAGCTGCATTTCTCCCAGAAGGAGTTGGCCAGAGGGCAAAGAAATAGGAGATGCTGGATAGTTTCCTAATTTTGAAGGCAGTTGGGGCATTGGGAAGGTCCGAAGAATCCTCGTTTAACAAGATTATCCCATGTGAGAATACGTTTATGGCTGAGAAGCCATAGGAATGTGGAGATCTTAGGCCAGGTGAACTTACTCTAGATCGTTGCCCAAAGAGGATCACGGGGGAGAGGCACGGGATGCATAAGGGTGTAGGCTTCTTTGGTAGTAAACATTCCTTTGGTTGAGTAACCCCACCTGAGTATATCAGGTTCATCTGTGCTTCTGATTTTCCTTTTGCGAAGTTCAGAGTTGAGAGCTTCCAAGTCATGGCCTTGAGCGTGAGGCGCAATAAGTTGAGGGGATTTCCATTGTCTAAATCCGCTACTGTTAGTGGCTTGCCATTGATGACAGACTTTGACATTGTGAGCGTTGCTATTATCATCCACGTTGATGCTAGGGAAGGCCTTGAGAAGAGTCGGGTTTTGCTGCCACGAATCCTGCCAAAATCTTGCCGAATTGCCATTGCGAATTTCCCAGAAGCTGTTTTGTTGAATGAGTGATAATGTTGTTTGGCCGAGTTCCATATGAGAGAGCCCTGTTGTTCCGGGATGAACCTGATTAGATCCTCCAAAGGTATATTATTAGTGTATTTGGCAGTCCACCATTTATCCCAAGGTGTGTGATGTTTGGACGTCCAATTCCACCATATGCGAGCAGCCATCACCTCGTTGCTATGATTGGGATCTCGAAGATTGAGACCGCCTGCGTCCTTGGGCGAGCAAACAGTATCCCAGCTTACTAAGGCCCACTTTCGATTCCTGCCAGAGGAGCCCCAAAGAAAGTTGCGTTGCAAAGATTTGATTTGTTTGAGGACCCATTTAAGCGCTGCAAGAACAGAGAAAAGATAGGGCGGCATCGACTGCAACACAGTTTTGATAAGGACGAGTCTGCTGGCCAGATTCAAAGCTCTGAAAGTCGAAGAGGAGAGCCTGGTCTCCAATTTGTCAAGAAGCTTGGTCCAGGAGGAGTTCCGGATGGACGAGTCCACAAGAGGGGCTCCCAGATATTTGTTTGGGAGAGAGGCAATGGAAAAGCCAAGGATGCAAGCAATGTTGGCTTGAGTAAGGGGGGGGGGGGGGTATTAAAGAAAAAAATCTGGGACTTGGAGTCATTGATGGTAAGACCAGAAGCAGAGGAAAAAAGGTGAAGAATGGCTTTGAAGGAGCGAGCTTCCTGCACGGATGGATGGCCAAAGAGCATGTTGTCATCCACAAATTGCTAGTGGGTGGTAACAGGGGCGCCATGAATGGAGATGCCACGAAGTTGATGAGATTGGACCGCCTTATGGATTAAACGACTAAGGCCTTCAATCATGAGGATGAAGAGGAAAGGGGAGAGGGGATCCCCTTGCCTGATGCCTCGCGAGGGATAGAAAGGGGGTGAGGGAGCTCCATTGACAAGAATAGAGAAGGAGGTGGAGGTGATGAGGCTCATTATCCATCTAATCCACATTTGATCAAAACCAAAGGCATTTAAAGTATGATGAATGTAATTCCAATTCAGTTTGTCAAAGGCTTTGGAGAGATCAAGCTTGAGAAGCATACCTGGTTTTTTACAAATCTTTAAAGAGTGCATAATTTCGTGAGTTAAAATTATGCCATCCAGAATTTGGCGCCCTTCTACATAACCAGTCTGTTCCGGGGAGATAAGGAGTGGAAGGAGCGGCTTGAGTCTGTTGGCAATAACCTTGGAGATGACTTTGTAGATAACATTGCAGAGTGCTATAGGTCTGAACTTGTCCGGTCTGCTGGCTTGGTCCTCTTTAGGTACCAACGCAATGAAGGTGGCGTTGAGAGAGGGAAGAAGCCAATGCATAGTTCTGGACTCCTCAACTAGCTGCCAGACTTCAAATTTGATAAGATCCCAGAAATGGTGGAAGAAATTTGAGGTAAAACCATTAGGTCCTGGAGCCTTACCATCCTTGAACTACGCCATAGCTTCATCCACTTCTTGAGGGGAGACAAGTCGGAGGAGCATTTTTTTGTGCTCAGCAGTGACCAGTTTAGGAATGAGCTACTTAATTTGGTCAATTTCCTTTTGCGATTTGTTTGAGGCTCTTGCTGAATGCTCTTGAAATAATCAACCAATTCTTGTTGCATATCTTCATGATTTTCCATTCTTTCCCCTTGCTGATTGAGTATATGGATGATTTGGTTTTGCATCCTACGCTGCATGGTAGAGGTGTGGAAGAACTTGGTGTTTCTTTCGCCCTCTTTGAGCCAGCGAACTCGAGATTTCTGCCGCCAGAGAATCTCTTCCTGTTTATATCTCTCTTCTAACTGTTTTTGAAGAGCATGCTCCTTCTCTGCTAGCATCTTCGTCCATCCCTTAGTAATGATTTCCTATTGCAGTTCATTCATACTTTGCTCGAGGATCTTCTTTTCCTTGAAGATATTGCCAAAGGTAGTCTGATTCCAATGTTTAATTTGACCTTTAAGATATTTGAGCTTTTGCTGAAATTGATACATTTTGGAACCCTTTGGCGGCTGAAAGTTTCTCCAAGCTGTTTGTATCATATCTTTGAAAGAGGGATGTGTCAGCCAGAAAGCTTCAAATCGGAATGGCCTCTTTAAATGTGATCCTAAGTTTTGCCATTGTAGTAGTATGGGCCAGTGATCCGATCCTGCATAGGGCAGGATTGAGCTTGTGATGTCGCCCCCCATGTGAATCGCGTTGTTAGAGATTAGAAATCTATCCAAATTTGACGTGATTTGTTGACCTCCTACTCTTCTGTTATTCCAAGTAAATAAACCATTGGAGAAGGGCATATCAATGAGCCAATTATTATTGATGAAGGTTTTGAATTGACTGCTTTCCAGCTCTGATCTGGATCGTCCTCTAGTTCTTTTTTCCATTCTCAGGATCATGTTGAAGTCGCCACTGATAATCCAAAGTGGGTGGGTTCTGCTTGAATTAAGATGCGCTATGGTGTCTAAGAGCGCAGTCTTACTACTCTGGTCTTGAGGAAAGTAAACATTGGTCAAGTGCCCATGGATATTGGTGCCGATAGGATGGAAGGTGGCTTGGATGAGATTATGGGCGGCATGAAAATCAGTAAGCTGCATGGAGCAGGTGTCCCAAGCTATTTCCAGACCTCTAGAGAATCCGGAGGCACCGACTGCTACTGAACTGCTGCTTGGCCAAGCCTTTGATAAGATGGCACCTAGCAAATTGCTGTTGCATTTCGTTTCTTGAAGAAAGAGAATTTGTGGTTTCTCCTTTTGTATCATGAATTTGATGATCCTGTACTTACCTGGACCGTTAAGCCCTCTTACGTTCCAAGATATCAATTTCATTGCAAACTATTTTCAAGAGGTTTGAAGAACCTGGTCAACTTGGGATATCTCCCTGAGTCTACCAACATTGCCTCGATCTGCATGGTGCGTTGCCAATCAGGCTTTCTGCCTCGTTTTCTACTTCCCTTCAGAACTTTCAGGCTATCCCAATGGCTGCCTGGTTGAATCCCCAGTTTTTTGTGCTGATGTGCTTTGGAGAGGACTACCTCCAACGATTCGATCTGGTGAGGTAGGATCTTTTCAAATTCTTTCTTTTTGCAAGCATCCTCCAGACCTATGAGATCCAGGTCTCCCATATCAAAACCTTCAGAGTCTTCCTCCATGAGAGTAGTTTGCAAGCTTTCCTGAGATTCTTTGCTGCCCAAGTTAGGATTAAGGGAGTGTTCATCGAGATCCATAATGATGGGGTTCCAAGACACCTGTTTCGGCTTCGAATGGGGATCAGGATTTGAGGGGGCTTCAGGTGGCTGAGTAGCTTGAGAGGGGTCAGAGGCCGAGGATTTGGTTAGGGAAGAAGGGGGGTTCGACAGAGTCGAGGAGTCAGGCGCAGCAGTGGTTTCGTCATTCAGGGGATCTGTACTGGCTAGGGCGGCAAAGCTATTACTCGTGGAAGGGGTTGACGAGGAAGGGCCAGGTTTAGAACTGGAGGGAGGAGTTTTCTTGCTATTTCTTCTTCTGATCGGAACTTTGGTGAACCCCTCTGAGTCTTCCTTGTCTCCAGCACTTTGAGTCTTGGTTTGAGCTACAAGAGGGCAATCTCTGAAGAGATGCCCATGAGCATGGCATCTTCTACAGCGAAACGGCACATGTTCATAATCCAACGGTTGAATCCATTCATAATCATCGTGAAACAGACTTACTGCATCTGGGAGGGCTCTATCCAGCTGCATTTCGACATAGATCCGTGCATAAGAGGTGTACCTTCTAAGCTTCGTTTCTTCTGCTATTTTGATGAACTCGCCAAGTCCTTTGCCAATCGCTTGTAGGGATTCCTCATCCCAGTATTCAAGAGGCAATGAGTAGAGTCGAATCCAGACTGGAGCCCAGTTGAAGTTTTCTTGATCGGGATTGAACCTTTCCACCCAGTTTCGAAGATATAAACCTGCCGAGTTGAAGAAATAGGGGCCGCCATTCATAACCCTATTTCTGTCCTCAAGGCAGTTGAAATCAGCTGTGAAGAAACCTTTTGGACCTAGTTGCAGACTGACGTGGCCTTTTGGCTTCCATTTGGAAGCGATCCATCCTTGTAGGGCTTTTTCAGTTGGCCAAAGCCCTATAAATTTCCCAATGAGAGCATGGTCTCTCATGTACTGGATCCTGGCATTAATTCGGTGACTGGGCAGATCGATTTTGGGTCTGTCCGGAGCTATTGGCTTGCAGGTCGAAGAAGTGACCTGCGACGTTTCCTTTTGTGGTTCAGATGTAGATTGCTGAATAACTTCCTCCTTCCACGCGCTGGCCGAATCTTGCATGTTCAGGTCAGGGTCTTTTGGCGTTTTTTGATCCTTGGCAAGGGGAGGCTGACCGCCCCCCCGTTTCCGATTCCATTGCTGCGTGCAGCACGTTATTGCGATCTGTAGGAAGCGCCGTCAGGGTGGACAGAGTAGCAGCGAAGGCTAGGGTTCCTGTAGTACGAAAAGTTTGAAAACCCTAGCAGAGCGCACATCCTCTGCGTTTGTTCCATAATATATAAAACAATTTTCAATTAATGGTGAATAGAATTAAAATTAACATACAAAAGGAATTTTCCATCTAAAAATATAGTAAATTTCACATATACATAATGTATAAAATCATATGAGCCACAAGAACAATATTACAATAGTAAAAAAGAACTCGCAATTTTATAAACCTAATTTTTACAATCCAATATTATTAATCTTAATAAATAAATTTTTATGTCTCTATTAATGTCTATGTTTAATATTGATGTAAATGTTTGATCTTCAATATTAATATTAACTTAAAACAATTTTTTTAATATTAAAATGCTTTATCTTATAAAGCACCCGTTATAAAATAACATAATGCTAGATGGACCAAATGATATAAAAATACCAATTTTTTAAATTCTAATATGAACCTAAAAAAATATAAGTTAAATTCTAATGTCATAAAACCTAAGTAAACCTAAAGTTATCAATCCTATTGTTTAATAAAATATCTATACTGATGTTTAAAGTTAATGTTCAGATTAATGTATATATGCGAAATTTACTTTTATATGAATTTCTACATTTTAACATTAGCATATGTATTTGTTATTAATATTAATATTAATTAACACTAAAAGAGATATTGATATTTAATTTTAATATTAATAAATTCTTATTTAATTTGAAATATTTATATTTATTATTAATATTAATATCAATGTATATTATTAAATTATTAATATTAATATCAATCAATATTAATTTTAATAATTAATATTAATCATGAAAATATTTATGATAGTAATAATATTTATATTTATATTAATATTTTATATGTTAATTATAAACATTTATGTTTATCAATGTTTATTAATATTAATAAAAAGCATAAATATTGAACTTAATAACAAATATAAATGTGGAAAAAATTAAAGTTAATAATAAGAAAACTTAGCAATATCCAATAATATTCATTATGTGTATTATGGCCCTATTTGTTTATGGATAAATCTCACTCATGCATCAATATTCATTCTATAAATTTTTATTTCATGTATTATTTAATAATTGAAAAGATAATTTCATAATTATAATAAATACATATTAACTTGATCTAATTTAATTAAATAATATAAATAATATAAATTTACAAATATGAAAAAATAAATATTTGAAATTTTATTAATATAAGTTTCAATGATAATATAAATTGTGTTATATTAAGGTATCAATATATTAATAGTATTATATATTAATAATAATTATATTAATTGTATTAATTATATTATATTAACACTATCAATATTAAGAATAATAATAAATAATAAATATTTATAAATAAATAATCAAATTTTTTCTTTAGTGAAGGGTAATGAAAAGAAAATTTCTTTAATATCTATTATTTGTATTACATGATTGACTCTCTTTGTATATGGATGAATCTCACATGAATATTAATTTAAAAAAAATTTACATCAATTATTGTTTAATAATTTAAATGATAATTTCATAATAATATTAAATATATATTTACAAATATAATTTGATCTTGATAATATGTATTTTAATTTGATTAATGGTAAAAAATAATATAAATGTAAAAATATTAAAAAAAAAATTAATATTTGAAAATTTATTAATATATATTGTAATGATAATATAAATTATAGTAAAGTATCAATATCTTTACAATTTTAATATTGTATATTAATAATAATTATATTAATTAAATTAATTATGTTATATTGATACTAATAATATTAATAAATACAAAATATTAATAAATAAATAATCAATATTAAATTAAACTTTTTTGATATGTGCCTCAACTAATTTTATTTATTATTAAAATTACTAATTTAATTTATATAATATGCACAAATTTACAATTTAGCAAATAAATAGTTTTATTATAAATTATTATAAATTTGACATGTATAAAGCTAATGGTGAAAGTGGCATGTATAAATTATAATTTTTAAGTGTCAACATGTCATTGGCATTGTGATATGTTTGGGTATGTCACATAAAATCACCATTTTTAAATTTGAAATTTAACTAATGACATATTAACATAATCTATATTTGTTTGAAGAAACTAATAAATTTAGCCATATAACAAAATAAAATTTCATTTTTTTATAATTGTGTAAAAAAATAAATTATTTTTAATAATATTTATTATTTTTAGATTTTAAAAAAATTTATCACTCAAGAAAAATTCAAGAAAAATTGGTTAATGTAATAGATTTGAAAAAATATCTCAATCACTAAAAATATTCATTAATGTCTTAATATTTAAATTTTTTAATATTTTTAAAATTCTTTATTATAAACATTTTATAATATTTCTATATTTTTCATTATAAATAAAACATAAAAACTTACTCGATCTCTTTTTGTCCCTCCATATTTACAATATAATTATGTGAATTTTTATGGAATTATGGAATTTCATGTAAACATATTGGGCATATATTTTAATAATCATTATATAACAAAACAAATTTTATTATGGTGTAGATTGGAATATGCTAAATAACTCTACGGAAACAGCCAAAACCAGATATAACATGGACAACCCTAATTGTGACGCATAATACCGAGTTGAATTACAAAATATTTTTTTAAATAGAATTTTTCTTAAGAGAAGTTTAAGTTCTAGTTTAGAAGGATTAATAAGATTTAAGACTATGTCTATATATATATATATATATATATATATATTAAATAGTTAATCTAAATTAATTTTAACTTATAAAATAATAAAAATACACTATTTGTAATTCCATATGCAGATCAAAGTAAAATAGCAAAGTCCTATTTATATATGTAGGACTAAAAAATTATTAAACCCGTGATACCACTAATTTCTAGGCTGAAAAGAGATTAACTAGATTAATCTCTATTAAGCTCCACTATTAATTAGTATTTCTAAACTAGTAACTATGCACTTATCTCTATTAGGCTCGACTATTAACTAGTATTTCTAAACTATTAACTATGCACTTATATACACACTGGACGCAACAAAACCAAGCCTATGGAGCGGAATGAGATTAGTCTCCACTTCACTGAGAGGCAGAGGAAGCTCTTTAATGCAAGTAGGAATTTTCCTCTATGCCATTTAGAATAGTATTCATAATAAAATGAATCTATGCTCGCTATATAATATTAAGAGAAAAAACATTTTAATTTATGTGGGTTATATAATATTGAAAGGAATAAAATTTTAATTTATAAATATAATGCAGTAGAAAATTATAAAAGGGAGGAACTTTTAAATTTTTTTTTTAATAATTTTAATGAATCTTATTATTTCTTAAAACGTTAATATAAAATATTTAAATATATCTTTATAAAAATATTCAAAATTTTTAAACATTAGTACAATATTTAATATATTTTGCCTTACAAAAGATTTCAAGCTTATATCCATAAATTAAGAGCTCTTGGAAAAGCATTAAAATATGTGATGAACTCAAATATAAATGAAATTCCTCTACCATGTTAAGCTTCATTGGAACCATTTGACAATAAGAATAAAAATAACTAAACCAAGTAATAGGGAGAGAGCCTACTATAAGAAATACTGAATGCTAGTTGTTATGATCTTGTACCAAAGCGCTAAACCTTAACAAGGAGAATTTATTGCTGCTATAAGATGAGACTGAATTCGAGTTGTTATAATCAAACAAACACTGATAGTTAAGTTATAATTTAGAAGGCTTAATAAGATTTAAGACGATGTCCACATACAATAACTATTTTTATAGTTAAACATAAATTAGTTTTAACTTATAAAATAATAAAAATAAACATAAATTAGTTTTAACTTATAAAATAATAAAAATACACTATTTGTAATTCCCATATGCAGATCAAACTAAAATAAATAGCAGCCCCATTTATATGTACGACTGAAAAAAATATCAAAATCGCAATCCCACTAATTTCTGGGGCTGAAAAGAGATTAAACGCAAGGCTAAACTATTAACTAGTATTTCTAAACTATTAACTATGCACTTATATACACACTGCAAGAAACAAAACCAAGCCTATGGAGCGGAATGAGCTTCTGTTTAGAATAATATTCATAATAAAATGAATCTATTTTGGCTATATAATATTAAGAGAAATAAAATTTTAATTTATGTTGGTTATATAATATTGAGAGGAATAAAATTTTAATTTATAATTATAATTCAATAACAAACTATAAAGGGGAAGAATTTTTAAAACCATTTATTTCTAACGTTTTTAATGAATCTTATTGTTTTTAAAATGTTAATATAAAATATTTAAATATATTTTTATAAACATATTCAATTTTTTTAAACATTGGTACAACATCCAACATATTTAGCCTTTAAAAAAATGCATTCAAGAATATCTCCACAAATGAAGAGCCCTTGGAAAAGAATTAAGAAATGTGATGAACACAAACAGAAATGAAATGCTTCTACAATGGTAAGTTTCATTGGAACCATTTGAAAATAAGAATACAAATACCAAAACCAAGCAATGGGGGAGGGAGCCTACTTTAACAAAGACTAAATGCCAGTTTTTATGATCCTGTACCAAAGCGCCACGGAAAATTTTAAGGATGGAAGTTTATCTTAAAATTTAGAAACCTTGGCAAATCTTACTAGTCTCAATATGTAAACTGTAAAAAAAATTATGATATTTTTGTAAAAAAAATTAGGTTTCTAATTATTTTATATAAGTATATATAGAATTTTGGTGATTTTTAGGGTAAAAAAAAGTATACTATAAAATTTGGGTGAATCAATTTTCAAAAAAATGCCAATTGGTGAATTTTCTTTGGAAAAAGCATGGAAAATTAGCCCACCTGCGAATATTAGCCCCTAAAATTTTCCCTGCAAAGCGCTAAGCCCTAACAAGGGGAATTAATTGCTGCTATAAGATGAGACTGAATTCGAGTTGTTATGATCAAGCAAGCACTCATAGTCAATAGTCTAGCAGGGAAGCACCAAGAAAGGTAGTATGGCCAGTATACTATGTAGCTCATCTTTACAGAATAGTGCAAAATCTGGTATTTTATTTGAATAGAAGAGACAGGAAGGTGGAAGGAAATATAGGAGGATGAGAAGTGGTAATCATCGTAGCAATGGGGGGAGGGAGCCTACTATAAGAAAGACCCAAACCAAGCTTGGGGAGGGAGCTTGTAATCCCAATCCAAAATTTGCACTATAATTTACATTTTCAAATCTTTGCATCCTTCTATCCTCTAGTTGCATCGCCATTGAGCATGATTATCAAAACAAAGAGGGTCTGAGTTTTACATACCTCCCACTTTGTATTGAGATTCAAACAATTTAATAAAGGCTTTAAGGCTGAATATATGGCACTGAACCTAGGTATCAAATAGAAGCTTCGCGTACCTGCTTACCACAATCAATCTATTATATACCATTCAATCTATGAAACTTAAGAAATTTCACTGCAATTTTGGAAAAAACCAATGAACCAAAAAATTGGACTAACCTGGATATCAAATTGAAACTTGTGAAGAAACAATAAACCTGCACAGATCATGTTTATGAAATGAAACTTGCGTCATGTCACAATTTGTTCAATTTCTTTTTAAATAAGCTTCATTTATTTTTGTATTGAATTTGTTTTTTGGAATTTGAATGATAGCCATTTCAATTTAACAAAAGTGTATTAAATAAAGAATATGGAAGTTGAGGCACACACACATCGAATGGTGGTGCTCCATGGCACTCCATTGCATGCCATAATTTTAATTGTAACCTACATAATTGTAAGTTACATTATGTAACACACAATTTAATAATGGGGTGTTCTATCTTAATGTTTGGATAATTAGAGTTTAGACTGTATAATACTTTCATTTATGTAGAGTAAATTTGTTTTGATATTATTTTATTGCACAAAATTGAGTAAAAATATTAAGCTTCCATATATCGTATTTTTAGGTTTTAACTTTTCCAAAAAAAATTATAAAAAGTCTTGAAATGTTAATTAAAATTAACAATATAGAAAATTTAAGAAAACTAATAGATTCAAATGATGGAATAATTAATATTCTAATATGAAATATACATTATTGTTGATATTTGATAAAGGAATCTCCAAACCTAGTTCAGGATATTTTTTTTTGAGCCGTACATATAAATGGGAAGAGGCATTTAATTGTGAATGGACCATTTATCGTTTCAGAATGTGAAGAGACATTTGTTTCATGTTTTGGACAGTTATGAATCACAATGAACATGTGGCTATATAAGACATTTCATAGTTTTATTATCTCCCTATAGGACACGTTTCATAGTTTTATGGTGGTTCAAATAGTGGAGGCCTTTTTTTGATGTTTCATAAAGCCATGATGTGAATTTAATTTGCATTGATCTTCATACATGGTGAATAGTTAATGGCATGGTAAAATTTTAATTATAATTTGGTTAAAAAAATATTTAAGTGGGGTTTAATCACTTGATTTAGATATGCAAGGGAGTTATGTTCATCAACCTTATCCATTGATAGAGTGGCAATGATGAAAATATTCGAGCATCTTGTATTATGAACCCTCAGATTATAATTTGTGATTAAAAAAATGATTAAAGTTGCAATTTAAAACAAGGGGGATGCCTATCGGTGTAATTAGTTACTAATAAAGAATTAAAATTTTATGTTGGAGAGTGGTTTTTAAAACCCCAAGTATTGAGTGGCTCAAGGTGGGTTTGAAGCTTTATTATGTACTGGGCCACCTTGGTGAAAGATTTATAACAACATTTAGCCAAGAAAACTTAGATGGATATGGCCTGAAAGCATTCATTTTCATGGTGAATTTGTAGGTCCCTAGCTGGGAGCTTCACAATGTTGTTTTCTACTATGCGATTGAGTCAAACAAAATCCTGGTGGGTTCTACCATTTTATCCACGAGTATGATCATTTTAGGAACAATAATTTCAGGATCTTGAAATGCATTTTGAAGGGTCCATGGATCATGAGGACCATCAGTGGGAAATTATGAAACCTTCCTGCTGGGGAAGGTGTTGAGGTGGAACTATATAAATGATTTGAATAATCTAAAAATGTAACACGGACATCGAATTATACCATGGATTTAGGGTATGTAAATTGTCATTGTGGATATGGCATTTTTTGTGGAGTCTCAGGTCCTAGTTGGAGGAAGAGCTCCCAAAGAGGCTCTTTTGGTTGTTACCATTTATAAAAAATAGATGGCTCTTATGGGCTATTAGAATTTATCAAAAAGAGATGGCTCTTATGGGCTATTATCATTTCTCAAAAACCGATGGGATATTCTACAAGGTTGGATGTCATTTCCATTGAGAAATAGTTTGATGAAAATCCATCAAGAGAGCATTATTAGGAATCATGTTTTCAACGAAACAATTTAGGGAGGAGTTTGACACTTCAAAAGAATGTTCATTCCTAGAAGGTAAAAGTTTGAGTTTTTAAGAAGGAAGAAAAATCCAAGAGAAAGCATCCATATGAAACCTAACATCTTAGCATGCTAATGTATAGATTAAGTTCCATGCATCAGCGTTCGATGGGATGAGTCATGTGAAGGGCCCTTGGAGCTCCCATTAGACCAAATTCTAGCTGCAAATAAGGTAGATAGTGGGGAATCCTTTAAAGTTGTATTTTTTTTCTATGAAAGAAAAACCAATCGGTGACACCTACAACATGTACGGGGTTTGGGAATGGTTCTCAACAAAAAATGTATAGAAATAAGGCATAAGATCATATTATGTTAAAGGACATTTGTTTTATTGAAACCCTAAATAAAATAGAAGTAAATATGGTTCATGTATCTCTTTGATGCCATCCTCTACAATATGTGGGGTTTTTAGGTTGTTAGAAGGATGTCGAAATGGCCCTACATACTGTAAAAATTTGCAAGAACAGACCTCGCAGATAAGGATGAGACAATTGTTGGTTGAGCAATGGAAGCGTGTAGGACACCAACATCTAGAGTACATATAATCCCAATAATTGATCACTTCCTTCCATGCCACCATACCTTAGACCCTTGTCACCGTATTGGAAAATGCATGTGTATGCTGGTCGATGATGGCAGTAGATATGTGTCGATGAACAAGTAGAAATCTTGGTAGACACTTCCAATTAATGAATCAAGGTACAAAGAGTTTTTTTATTCTTCTTTTGTCTTAATATTTAAGCTAAGAAAATTAAAATAGTCTCTACTTTTTAATTTAATATTTCATAGCCAAATCAATTGGCGATGGTCATGTTATAAGGTATGACACAAATCAAGAGATTCAATGCTCAAATTTCCCATGGGTGAATCGAGCAAAAAAAAACTATTTCATATTGAACTAAAAAACACACAATAGTCTAAGACATAAAATAAGGGCGTGAAAATCAATCAATGAGTTGTATACATCTAATGTTGTGGTATCTCTATTATTTTATAAGTTAATACATCTAATATATTGTATGTGTATTCTTTATCATTTCACATTATAGTACTATCAACCAAAAAATGATATAAACAACATGGATCATTTTTAAAAAATAGACTAATAGAAGAAATCCTTCTTGAATTACACCACATTGCTACTAGCACTACAAACCAAATTAAATTTTCACATTACACCAGGAAAACACTTATTAACATATAAAAACAACATTACAATAAAAAAGTGCACATCAAAAGTTGAAATTAATTCTATTTTTGAAGTTCTAAATTTTTCCTTAATTTTCTTTTCCCAATGTCAGTTATTTTACAAGTTTATATGAATGCCAATTGCATTGTTGAACTCAACTTTGTGTTTTTATTCAAAAAAAAAAAAAAACAATTGACAATAAATTTATTCATGTAATGAATTGTCTAGGAGCAAGGAAGTACATGACCCATAAATTTGTTTTTGTGAGATTTAAAAGAGCTTAAAGTCAAGTGAAAATGCTTTGACTATAAGTGCTCACTGAAGGCTCAATCATCCAACATAGATATGAAAGTAAGATAATGACTTGATAGTCCAACAGAGGTACGAAAGTCAACTAATAATGACTCTGGTTTGAAATTTGGTATTTATCGATAATTTTAACACAAATGACAACTTGATGTTTGGCACATTTTATTTCACCAAAAGAAAATAATGGAAACCATAATATTATTAAACCTGAAATTTAAGAGAAATGCATCTCTTTTCTATAAGTTATATGTATCCCCTCTCATAGCTATCATTAGTGAACTACGGGTTTTGGTTATTGTTAGACATTATTACGTTAAAATTATCTAATATTTGGAGTTGTTGTTCAATTTATTTGACATACCTTCAACTACAAGGTTCTTCTCTCACAATCAAATGAAAATAGAGAAAATATAAGAGCTCATCTTAGAGCCTTATAATTTCATCCAAGTGGTTGACAATTAGAATTTTTTGCTAACACTTGGATTAAATTAGAAACTATTGCTAAAATTAACTATCCATAGTTCTAAATAACTTTGGTTCTATTAAAGCCACTCCATTCGTTCCTTGACACCAAAGGCCAAAGACTAACCCTATCGAAAGGCCTATTTACCAAAAGAACAATAGGAATTTTGAGTCAATGAGACTAGTATTAAAAATAAATAAGGCAATTGATGTGGTAGGGAAAAGTAGGAAAGTGCTTTCATGCAAAAAGTATATTATCCTATGGAAAAACACTATTTTTTTCCACTACAGAGTAAGGCACTTCTAGACAATTGCCAGACTGTAAGGTTTTATTTTTGTACTGATTTTCATCTCCTTTAAATTTGCAGGAAGATCAAGGAAAATGTGATATTGACTATATAGAAAAAAATTATAGTAGTGTCCCACAACCTTTCCTTTAACATATAAATTTTATTCATTCCATTTTTTACACACAAAACATACATTTAACATAGATCTACTCTACTACAAAGCCTCCAAATGTACTATAAGTTCACTTTTAATTGTTTCATAAATTATAAAATACACTTGTGTCAGTAATGGCTTGCGAGGTTGACAAAAGTGGATAGCTAATATAGCCTCCAACAAGGATCAAGTCCTACCAAGTGATATGCTACATGCTTTGAATGTACATAGAACACACAATAGCAATTGTCAGGTGCATTTCCTAGGTTACCTTTCATAAATAGATACCCCCCACTCATGGTTTCTAAGCTGAAGGCCACTGAATTAAATGTCACTAAAGGTTCCTTTGTAATGTTAAATCTTGGATTGTTAGCCTCATCATCATAATAAGAGGAATCCCTTTGTGGAGGCTTATAATTCTAAAGCTCTATTCTAGCTGGTATTGAATTCAAGACCATTTGAATTAACATTCTTTAAATATTTATAAGAAACTAGAAAATGATAGTAGGAAATATGAAACTATGCACTTCACATATGAAACATAATTAACTTGCCATTGTTTTATAGTAAAAATAACCCTTGTTGGATGCTCCACTTTACTAACAAATTCAACTTTATTAATTTTGTAAAACTTGTATCCGAACTCAAGACTAGTTGTTGTTGATTATAGCATCTGTTGTTCACAACTTCACATTGACTATCCATACTTCAAAATAAAGAGAAATATGACAACAATGCACTTGTTTTAACACTTGGGATCAAAGAATTTTCCATGTCAATTTTGAGATGTAAAATCCTTTTGTTAAGGATCTACTCTATTACTAAGCGTCTGATTCTCCCCAACTTAATTTGGATTCTATTTTGGAACTTTGAGCTAAACAATCCAATTGAACCCAACCAAATTACCTTGTGAGTTAATGATAAAAGAAATCCTTAGAAACCATAACTTATTACCCTTATATCCAACATCAAATGTATAACTTGCTAATATTTAACGATCAACATAACACAACTTGTCATGTTTAATCTAGCACTATACTTCTAATTCATCCCCCTCTAGAGTATCCATTGGGTTCCAACACACCCTGCGATAGTTCTGAATGATGGATAGTTCATTACCATCCTACCTAAGATTTGAGAGTTTCCTCATCACAAGTCACTTTAGCTTAACATGAAATCCTAGAACTAGATTTATTATCAACATTGTAGCTTGATTATAATATGTAACCAATGACCATACACACAACCCTCATGTGTCATGCCTAGAAATTCAGTTATTTAGGATACGAGGGATTCTAGTGGTTTTTTTGCATCCCTTGCCAAGAATTAGGCAATGTTGATCTAGAATTTCAAACCTCATTGTGTACAATGCTCAAAGTTTTCAAGATAGAGATGGATTTGTTGTGATGAACATATGCATAATTTATTAAATACCTTAATAAGTTAAATAAGTTCCCTTGTCGACTGAAGTACGAAATATGGTGTGAATGACCAAGAAGCTAACACATATGTTTGGTCTTCCTTGTATGGTGTTCGTTATATTACTTGTAACTATTTTTTTTAACCATGTTCCTTTTATGTAACTTAGCCTCCTAACGTGATCAATGGTACTTAATTCATACACCCATTATCACATCGGTTGTATAAAAAAATCATAGAGTTTACAACCATTTTTTAGTAGAGTTTACCCCACCTCTCAGAGAGAGATGGGATGAACTTGATGATATGGAGGTGGTGATTGCATACCAACTAATGCAGATGTTGGCTTACTACTCTATGTGTAGAAGTTTATTAATAATGATATGTACATTATTGGATTATCCTAATATAACAATATTTAATCTTCTTGTTAAATACATAATCCTTCCACTAAATTCTTTGTGAAAATTAAATTGCCAATTGCAAAACACATGAAGAAAAATCAATGGCACATAACAAGATGTTTTACCAGGAAAGCATAAAGTTAAAAACCACAACTATCATATATTATGTATATCAATGGATCATGAAACAATATCATATATCTCATACAAAGCTCAACTCATAGAGCTCTCAATACAGTATACAATCATCTCACACTATCTTGCAGAAATTTTCACCTCCATGCACCACTTTCTTTCCTCCTTACAGCCTGCCGCCACTGCGCAATCCTTGTTGAAGAAGAACCCTGAATGAATTCAGCCTTGCCTTGCCTTTACTGTACAATACTCATAGGAATCTCCAATGTGTGTGTGGATGCATTGAATGCTCCACTATCATCACAACTGATAGGCCATCACACCCTTTCACCTATCTCTCCACTGGGTCTCCACTGGATCTGACATGAAAGTAGTTAACTTTTGTATTTCTTTAGTTGCATATGATACACTGCTTGTGAATTAATTAACTAATTAACTCACTCATCTCTCACTAGTGTATGTTCAGTTACAACTAGCACAACTCAGTTTAACTCACTGACCTGAGTTAAACTAAATAACAACTCACATAAATACATATCCAACTCTATTACAACTAGAATCACTCTGTTACAACTCAAGTCCACTTGCATGTCCCACCAACCAACCTTTGAACTCGAAATTCCTTCATCTAACTGGTTTTCCACTTTAGTTAATTGATTTTAAGTGCTTCAAGAGAATAGATTATTATTTATTGTCCAATTATTATTAAGAGATAATAATAACCTACGTGTATTCTATTTTTAGACATGTGATCTATAAATAGATTTCGCCCATGCATCTAAAAATAGAAACTCATCTATAAATAGAATTTTCTCACCATTATAAAAATAGGCTCCTGCTATAAATAGAATTTGCTCAATATTCTAAAAATAGACATACCTACAAATAGCCTGTGTGGGCCCCACCTAGTTTAGGTGATTATTTTTCACTAGGATCAAGGATGATGTTTCAGGATGCCACTTTCACTGTTTCTTGTTGCAACATTCAACACTATGGATGGAAGAAGAAAAAATAATCTGAATATGTAGCAAGAGAACATTTATGTTCCATTTAATGTGCCTTCATGACAGTTTGGATAGAGAAACATTGCCATTCAGTTCCCATGTCCTTCCTACTGCTATTGGGTAAGTGAAACCATTCCATTTTGTTTCCCTTCTATCTCTCATGAAAGGAGTATCTAATAGCCATTATTTTTGTTCATAGTACTATGTTCTCGGGTATGCAGTTATACTATCACTAACTTTTTACACTTTTTTATATGAGATACCCTTATTGAGTAAGATAAAACTATTTCATATAATAAAATCCTACACCAGTCCTCTGTATAATCCAAGGGGATTCTCCATTGGGTATAAATGAATCAAATATGGAAGAAGTTTTTGTTAGCCATCACTAAATTTTACTGATATCAAAATATGACTAAGTATAAATCTCAGGTTTTTAGAATGGATATTCAAGGAAACATTGTGAGTTCTAGAAATATCACTGCATTCATTATCCTAAGCTTAATTGATTCACTATAAGCTTTATCTTTTTCTTTCTCAAAGTTCACCTTGATACAAAGAAAAATCCATTTTCTAGGCTTGATTTTCCTCATTTCATCACCTCACTTACACCCTCATTCATCCTCTTTTTCCCTTCTCAAAAACCCCTCATAATTCCCTCATTCACCCCATTTCTTATAAAAAAGGCTTTCAACAATGTAAAAAATCCTTTTTACATTGTTTAAGTTTCAACTTTAGGCCTATCGGATCCGCAAAAACATTATAAAAACTCTATTTTTTATAAATAACAACCCACTTTATGAAGTATGCCTTTAATCCCCTTTTAGGCTTAAAACCTAGCCCCCTCACTCATATGACTCCAAAGACCCGACCCTCTGCTATCCCTAAAGCTCCTTTGCATTTCGGCTCTCGGTCCCTTATCCCCACAGGACCACTCCCTCGCTTGTTTCCTAGCCCCTTCTACCTCTGCCCATTCATTTTCCTCACCCCACTTCACCTTTCCATCGAGCCATCCTGACTGTTGATCAACCCGATCCAACGGCCACCGCACTCCCACCATTCATCCTATCTCCCAATTGAACCCGCGCTACAGGACAGACGCGCGTACGTCACCAAACAGACCCCACTTTCCACTACCCCCATGCCTACCAACCATATTCCACCACCTATCCTGGGCTCCACCCGTCGCACTTGCAAGTCAGTCTCGCAAGCTATCCGCATCGTAGATCTCATCACCTGAGATCTAATGGCTCAAAAATCATATCGCGCATATTTTTGTGCTGGAGTATAACACCCCTAACCCGCATGAAAAAAGCGGTTTCACCTTGGACATGAATCCAACGCTGAGTGAAATTGCGCTCCCTCCCCCTAATACCCCTTATCGCCAATGATTTACGCAATAAACTGCTGCGGTTTTTGCAAAACCACTTCTTCCTCCTTCGTGCCATAATTCGAAATTCATCCGCCTCCACTTGGATTCCCACCTGGTTTCACATATAGAACCTTACCTCTTCTTCTCTTCCTCCTCTGCAAATCGCCTGACACCTCAAAGCCTAAAAAATGCAGTTTAATCCACTCTCATAGGTTTTCAAATTAATTTTTGTTTCTGTGTTGTAGGTTTAATGGAAGTAATCCCTAGAGGGGCATTCAAATGATCGAATTAACCTCTGGATGATGATCCAGAGGTAAATTTATGTAAAGGAAGGCCAAGAAGGTTTTATATAAGGGTTGGTCGACGATGAATCATGATCATCGATCGATCAAAAATCCTCCAGTGCCTAAAGAAATGTATCCCTGCACACAAAGAACAGACAGTCGAAGAAAACAAAGAAGAAAGTAAAGAACAAGAAGATTAAAGGGGGCTGATTCTAAATCAAAGGATAAACATAGGATATTAGCCCTTAAAACGATGATTAAAGAATAAAGGCTAAAGGATAAAGGATAAATGAATAAAACAATTATTTAAGCAGAAATAGAGAAAAGATAGTGAGGCAGATTATTAAAGACAAATCAAGGTTAAAGGCCTTAATACCAAAGTTCTGATCAAACAAAGGCAACTTAATCTAATGACAGCCTCGAGAAACTCAACAAGGAAGCAATTACTCTTCCAAAGGATCTAACTTCCACCTATGGCATGCTTTTTGTCCATAAGGACCATTGGTAGTTATTACACACTTAGAAGATATTTTTATCTATCAAGGCATTTATTGTAAAGGATAAAGATTGGCCTTAAAGTCAAAATTTCCACCTATTTTCCCTTTGAAGTTAAGACAGAGTTATTAAAAATAGAGAAGTAGCTGCAGATATTCCTGCCTTATGCGTTGCATGGTTTTCAAGGTTAGGAAGGCTTTTACTGTAATAAATGACACTCAAACCCTAGATAAGCTTCACCTCCTTGTTTTCAGCATAAATATTGCATCTGAACTCATTGTATTATTGGTATTTAATGACTCTTTCAAGTAATACATAGTCTTGTGGAAGTTGAGAAGAAATTGATGTTTTGGAACTTGTGGATGTCTTGACCTGTTTGTTGATGGAGGAGGCTAGATCACTGGATCCCTAAGCTTAGCTGTTGGTGAAGTACTCTAAATATGTTATTGTTATTTCCTATTTCATGATGTTTCATCATTCTCTGTTGCAATAGAGAAAAAATTTTAGGCTAAGAAATGTCTTTTGAAAGTACCTTAGTCTTGTTTGTTCTTCACCGTCTTAATGTTTTCTTCTGCTAGGATATTTTAGAGAATTATTAATTTCTCTCTAGAACCCCTATTCTTGTTTATTTCATAAATAGTTCAATACAGTTGGTCTCAAGCATGATTTATGGTTTTCCCTGCTTACTTGCTGCCACTTAAACATTGTTTTTGAAGTCTCTCTTCAAAGTACCATTGTTTAAAGTCTACCAAAGAGGTTTTGTTCAGATCCTACCCTATGTTCTTGCTTGAATAATTGTTTTGGAGATTTTCATAGTTGTAATCAAAGATGTGTAGGAGTTCCCTCTTCTATGAATGCAATTATATGTGAATCTTAAATGTTTCCTTGTCCTTGAAGGTGAAATCATTAGAAGTTAAATGAGTTTCTCGCCTTCTATATTTCATTGGAAAAGTTTGTCTTTGAATTATTATTTGTTGAAGTGTGGTTTGTAGAATTTATGGTTAGCCCTGTCTATTGAATGCCTCTTTATGTTCAGATAATGTTTTAAGTCCCTTTGTTGAGAAGTACATATAATTAAGGATTCTTAATTGCCTTTAGTTCTACTTTTCATTCTAAAAACCATTGATGTCCATTTCATTTCACCTGAAAGACCTTAAAGATCCACTGGCCAAGTTAGATTTTCCCTATGATACTCCCCGATCCATCTATGAATTTATCATGACTTCCATTTGACTTCATTGCCCAATGACTTAGAGATTTCCTCTTTCTACCTATGCTGTCTATATCACCATGTCCAACCAAACAATCAAACAAAATTCACACTTAATAACTAGCCTAAAATCAACCCCTTAAGCAAACAAGTCATATCTTTGCAAACAATTTGAGAGATCCCTCTCTGAGTCTAAGAAGGCTAGGTCCTAGAAATCTAAAGACTGGTTTTGATGTTGCCCTGTCACTTGGTATCCCAATCTACCAAATCACAGGACCACAACAGTTGTGATCAAATCTACGTTGAAAGGAAGCAAGCATGCAAAACGTTTTAGATGTATGTATATAAAGGTGAGTTTAGCAGATGAAATTTGATAGGAAATTCCATCTTGATCACTTTTTTTTAGTTGCTATGAGATAAATTCTTACATCAATGATGCCTTTAACCAAAGATGTGAGATTTATATAATATGGCATAGTATAGCTCTGTTTTACGTTATTAGCTTCAAGGCATTTTGTTTTGAATTTTTTATCCAACAATGTTTGTGCAACCAAATAGTAGACTTACAAGTCCACCAAAATCCAGGTCTGATGGGTATCTATTCCACCAAAATCCACCATGACTTGCATTAGATATTTCCCTTTTGACTTGCACTTCAGGTGGGGCAGATCACATAGTGAATGGAACCTTGGTGGACAAGTTAATCCTCCAAATACCTTATCATTGAACCTAGGAATTGTTGGCTTGATCGAATGATATTATCTACTGCATTCAATAATTCTTCTCTTACTAGTTTCATTGTTGGTCCTTGACATCCATTTCCATTAGCATTTGTAAAGCGAAAGTTGGGGTTTGTTTCTTTTTAATGTCATTGCATTGTGCATGACTTAAACTATTCAAAACTCAATACAATTCAAAGGTTCAATGGCTCAATTATGTTATCCCTCCATGGGGTTTTCTGCAAATGGTGATTACATTCCTTCCATAAGGTACTCACTACTCAGTTATGGAATTATACATAAATTTTTGTATATATTGTACTTGTAACATTTTCTATATTTCAAGAATCAATCTTGCCCAAATTCCAATTGGTGTTAACCAATTAATGTTTCCCTTACTTACATTTCAGGGACAACAACTGGAAAGTATTATGTATATGAGCCTAGATAGGAGGATGCAAGTTTCCCTGCTTGATTTTTTAAAGTAAATTGTATGAAAATAATGACTAGGAGCCCCTTTCTTGCATCACATGCTTTTGATAAGATAGCATGTTATGTCCCTATACATTTGAACTTTATTTCTTGAGAATTTCTGCCTTGTACACTGATTTAACCATTCATGTCCTCCACTAGTTCTGAGTCATGATGCCTAAGCCGTTGGATTTGAAGGAAGTTGTTGTTTTTCATACGCCTTGGAAATTTTTAATGCATCTAGCATATTTATCCTTGAAACACTCCATCCTATAAATCTCCACATACATGAAAACATTTCTTAGATTGTTCTTTTTGTATAACTATCAATCTAGACCTATTGGTGTATGAAAGGGCTAGTTTGATTTGGTTTCCATATCCCATTCATTTTGTGGCTTGTACAATTCTGAATTATTTTCTTGCAAAACTTCTTGCCATGCTTTACAATTATTTTCTATATGTCATGAATGACTAACCTTAAAAGGAAACTATCTTACAATAATTCCATTGGTTCCAAACGGCTTATTGATTTCATCAACATGCAAGGTAGTTTCCAAAATATGTTATATGAGAATCTCCCATGGCTCCTTTTTGTTCATTTCACTAACACGATTCTCTTAGTACCCACCATCGCCCCTCGGGCATGGAAACAAAAATCTAATATATCCTTTATTGTTAATGGTTAAAATGTCCCGAGCATATAATGGTTGACCATATTTATGCCTTTGTTTTCTTAATATAAAGGAGATCAAAATCTCTTTTATCCTTGTATATCTCAAGGCTAAATGAAAAGAAAAGAATATTAGGTAACACATTAGTGGCAAGAATCTTGTTCAAAAATATTTATTTACATGCAAGTTACAAGAAATGTTGGTCAAAGTTGGGGTTGGAATTTTCTGAGGGTTAGGACTGACTTGGATTAGAAACAGGACGAGTCAATTTATGATCCAGTTCGCAAAATAAATTTAAAAAAAAATGATGAAACATTAAGAGCCCATTCTCATGACTGTGCATTGAAATTTGGCTCATCAGAGTACCCCTCTCCTTATTAAGGTAAATAAGGGGTATGTTACACAAAAATTAATTAAAAAAGAAATAGTTCATTAAAAAACATGCATGGGTATAGTTCAGTTTTGAAGAGCATAAAATTGTGGCTACAAAATATATTTGATCACACTAGTACAAATAGAACCAAATGCATCAGTTGAAGCTAGGCATTTGCACCAGTTAATATTTCACAATGTAGTGTGATTGGCATCTATCATGTCGGGACAAGTGACACACCCACAAAGGATCAACTATGTTGTGTGTGGTATCAACAATGTCCAACATCTTATCCAAAGCAACAACAATAAGACTATTTCCTCATTAGCTCAAATGGAAGACTGGTTGCAGAGAATTTCCAGAAAACTTGGAAGGGAAAGGAGACCCACATGGATTGAAAAACTTCCATAGAAGATGTAACCAACTTAGGGGCTAGTTCGTCTATCATAAATAAGAGTAAGTGTTAAACTAGCATGTAATTTTTTTGAAAGAATAGGCTTGTGTTCTTCTACTCCTTTCTCAGAAGCAATTTTTATGAACTTATATGTATGTTGTTCAAGCCTCACAGATGTATCCAACTCTGCCTATGTTACAAAGTAAATAAAATTTCTTTTGTTTCAATAAAAATAGTAATAAATAGTGCCTTATGTCGAACACATCAAAACATATGGATGTGTATTGCAGGAAAACAATACAGAGTAAAATCTAATCAAAGGATATAATATAAAGAAAAACATATTCCTACAACAATACAATTGTGTTAAATTTCTCTACCTTGTTCCTCAAGCACATTCCTTAGCTTGGATATTTTCATTTGTGCATGGATGTATGGTAGAGTTTTCACTCTTGTTTGAAATTTTGTAGGTTCCTCTCTCCTTTGCATTCAAGACCTTACCACCACTAATATATGAATAAATAGGTACACAAAACTATTACAAATATGTTTATAAACAATATCTAATATATGCATCAATGACACAAATTGTCATTCTTGTACTGTGTATACATATACATAGGCCATTTATATTTATGCATTTTCTGCAATATCCTTGTAGTCATTGAAATTCAAGGCATTTTTTCATGTCATTTCCATAAAACCTTATGGAAGATAAAAATGGAATCTGATTTAGTCAAACAAAAATAGAAAAATTGGTACATGGAATCTACTTTACTCAAATATAAATCTCCAGGTCACAACAAACTAGGCTGAGAAGTTGAATTGAATTCCTTTGCTCCATACATAGTTTCCATTGGGCGGTTCAAGTTTTCCACGAAATATTCAAGAAAAAACCGGACAAAAACATACAAGAATAAAAAGATCAACTAAACTTGTATTGTAAACAGATGTACTCATGGCATCTTGGACAGTTTCCAGATGGTTTTTTAACTCCAACACCAACCATGTGTTTATTATGAAGATACATATATTTATTGAGTTCCTTTATGGATAAGTTAAATATTATAGAATTTTCATAAGAAAAATGCAAAACCTCCAGGGATGTCTTGAAATTTTACCACTTTCAATTATTTTAATTCTATCTATTAACATTCACATTCACCACTATGTAGATCCATGAGAGTGAAGAACAAGCACACCTCGTGACGAGAATCAAGTGTGCTTTGTATGTCCATAACTTTTATAGTATTTGACACAGTAAAAGGAGATTGACCATCCCGTGTTTTAAAAGAAAACAATGTAGAAGAAATCCCACTTCCATAAGAGAAAATCAATACCCGTTGACCATCCTGCACCAAAAAAAAATTAACTATGCTTCAAGAAAAAGAAAAATAAAGAAACAATGTCTATTAAGTCGTTTTATCATCATTTTATGAGAATATAATAGAAATGATAATATATTTACTAGACTGTTATGCTTTTTGTGAATATTTAATGGAGGATAATGTTGCATAAAGAGATGTTGTATACATGTTTCCTACTTTATTTGGAAATAAACTTGATGGCTGAATTTTTTGCATCATACAATTGCTTCACGAGCTACTCAAAAACCTGTAAATACTAAAGAAAATATGTAACCAAAAGAAGCATAAAACTTAAATAACATTTGAGAAATATTCCCGGATGCGGGTGGTCGGCAAGAGAAATAGGTGGCAAAGGTGGTGGATTGGCGCGTGGGGTTCTACCACTGCCACCCTCCTTTGCGTCTTGTATGCAATTAAGAGCATTAACGATCCTCTGTCTGGGGCATTTACGTCGCTTTACGTCGCACAATTTCCCAAACTCCAACTCGATTTACCGCGCTATGGCTTCTCCGGATCACTTCACTTCGGCTGTGTTGCCCTATCGTTCTTGCTGCTCCTTGGCGGACTCTGAGACAAGCTCTCGGAGTATCACATGTCACAAGTGCTCGCTCTCCTGCTGCATTAATCTTGCTCCTGGGTTGCACTTCTCGCAAACTTCCCTCTGCTCTCAGAGTTTGGGCATTAGCGCTGAGGAGAGTCATACTCATCTGCGTTTGGTCCTCAGTTTGGGCACGCCTGACTTGACCCATTCTGCAACTCCTGGTACCTTCAAATTCAACTCTCAGCACCTGAATATCATGCCTCATTTGTGCCACAGAATGAGGAGCAGGCACGGCTTGAGCCGTGGTGGTCTCTCTCGACACCCTCCTCCCTCTCCGCCAAGCTCCTCCTCCCCACCATCTGAATCTATGAGGGGGCGGTATCCTGAGACCCACAGTGGTCGAGGCTCTTTGGCTAGCCGTGGGACTACTCTGCTTGCTCGCAAACTCTCCAGTCTCCTCCTGAGTCAGCAACACAGGGCGCAGTTCCGCTTCCCCTGTCTGCTCAACATGCCTACGGTCATTGCCACTATCACGATTGACTTCAAAGAAGCGCCGCCCGATGTGAATGTCGAGCTCTCTGACTCTCCTCCGGGGCTTTTGGTGACCGATAGGCCCTTTTATTCTTCCATTGCTGGCCAGAAGCGGAAGCTGGATGAGGGCTGCTCCTCACTGGATCCCATCTTGAATTCTGAGGCGGGCGGCTTCAAGAATGGCGATTCTCTTGCCCCGTTTGACGAGAAGAAGGAGGACACTACCATTCAGGATGATCCAGTTGCTAATATTGTTGTGCAGGACGAGGATGATCCTGACGCTTATGCTTGCCACGTGGTCGAGTCTCCTCCTTCCACTCAAGGTGATTAATGGTCTCTCTTCTTACAGGCTTGTTTCTGGCTGTTTGCTATGCCAGGCTCAGTGCTGACAATCATATGCTGTTTCAGTTTAGCTGGTTCTACTTCCACTATTTTTTTGAAAGCCGGTTTCCACTTTGTGGGCGGCAGTATATCATGTATAATTCCATTCATGCCTATAGATCTGTAGCTAAATGCGGTGGCTTGATTTGTTGTGTGGGCGGTGTTTTGGTGCTTAGATGTCTGTCCATGCTTCACTGTTGTAACTGCCTCTTGGCTGATATTTTGATCATTAGAATTGGCTGCACCAGAATGCTCATCTTTCGAGCCAGAAAATATGAGGCTTTGGCCTCCATGTAACTGTTCTTTTTGTATATTAATATATTAAGCTTATTTAGAAAAAAAAAACATTTGAGAAATATATTAGAAAAGATATAAAAAAAGGTTAACATTCTCTTGTATATAAAAATAGAGTAAGGAACATGAAAAAAACCTTTTCTGGGTCAAGACTATTGTAGCTATCTTGCTCAGACAAGCCAGCAAAGGATTTCTAGCATCTCTTGTGCATCATTTCTAATTGACCTGACATGTAGAAAGCACCAAAACGTTTAGTTTGTTTCTTTGCATAATAACAAATAAAATCTTCCAAAATCCTCACAAACATCCAAATTTTACAACTGAAATAACATGCATTGTGCAATAAGTTACTAGTTGCAACGTATTCTCATCATTTCCATCCATCTTTTATATTTGAAACAACATGCATTGTAAAATAAAAATGGAAACGTGGAAAATAAATTCCTTTAATACTCACTGTTTTCATAGAAAAATTGAAACAACATGCATTGTAAAATAAAAATGGAAACGTGGAAACTAAATTCCTTCAATACTCACTGTTTTCATAGAAAAATTGGTAATTAGATTCCTTTAATACTCACCATCTTCATAAGAAAAAATAGCAAGGAAAAATCATGAGAAAAAAATTGGTCTACCAAACACAGACATTGCAAATAACATAAGACAGACTCACAAAATCATGCATTGGCTTCTTTATGGATTTCCAAATGGTGAATTGGTAGATGTACAAAGTTCGATTTTCTCTCTGGTTGCGAAGCTGGGGCTAGTGTCACAAAAGAAAAATTATAAAGCCCTAAAAGGGTAGCATCTAAATAGTAGGCAACAAACAAAACACTCTACCCTTTACCCTGATGCATATTTCATTCAATCAGAGTGGAAAAATATTGTTGTTACAACATCAGGTTCTAATGAACGGATGACAAAAATTTATGTTGCAATAAAAATATCATAAAATTAAAAAAAAATTAACTCACACAATACAAAACTACATGAAAAATTTAAAACCCATAAATTTATCACAGATCCAAAATGGTGAAATACAATTGCATTTAATTGTAAATCAATCTTTGTAAAAAAGAAAAGAATGTGTTACTATGTTCATGAAAGAGTCCTAGAGTTAACATGTCATATATTTTATGAGTCTTATTGATCTGTATGAGATCTTAATGAAAATGTGCTTGAGGATTTCTAAATTACATGTGTTAAAAATTGAGTTTTTGTGAAATTTTATGTTAACTTTTAAACACATAAAGAATGAATTAAAACTCAGAAAAATGCAGAAGCAACAAAGAAATGCACCATAAAAATAACCACAACACAACAATTGATGAAGGAGTTCACCCCTCCTAGGATATGTCTCCTTGGTCTAGCTTCCAATGAATTGGTCCTCTTTCATTATGCTCAAAATGGTCATTGCATACATTTACAGTGCTCCAACGGCTTCAAAATCTATTCCATCAGCTCTAGAACAGTAAAAAATGTCTGTCTAGCCTCTTTTTGCTCCAAAATTGGTAAAAAACAGAAGTTATGAGCCTACCTAATTTTGGTGTTAATCGCACAACAAATTCCCCAAAATCTGGATTGGTCCTATGAATATGCCTCATAATCTGCTAACTAAGCACCATTTAGGCGGAAATCCAGGTGAAACTCTCAGAAGGTTAATTTTCATAATGACACCTTAAACCCGAATTAACACCAACTTAACCAATGGTTTTAAAGTAATTTTTTAATTAAAAAAACGAATTAACAAGGCAGTGTCTATGGTTCCCCACCGGTGGTTCTATGGTATCATATGGAGGGGAGGGAAGAGGGAAAATCGAGGCTAAGCCCTGACCCCTTCCCCCCAAACCTCTGTTGTTATGAAACCAGCTCCAAAAATAGAAGAAAAGAGAGATCAACGTCTTATAAATAAGCCACTTCGAGGGGGAAACCTCCTTTACATTACATAAATGAACAATTCTTGGATGATACAAATGACCAAAACCTCCTTCTATATATAGAAGTCCATGGGGTCACAATATAATCCTAGCTGATCTAACAATAATAATGTAAGGGCAAAATAATAACAATATTGGAGTTACAGGGGTAAAACAATAACAATAAAGGGGCTACACTAACAACAATAAGGGACTATACTAGTAATATAGGGACCTAACACATCCCTCTCCTTTAAAAAAGTGTTGTCCTCAACGCTTGAGTAGCTGTAGGTGCTTCTGTATAAAATTCTCATCCTCCCATGTAGAATATTCAGTCGGTAAGTTCTTCCACTTGATGAGATACTTTGGAAATCGATAAATTTCGTAGCTATCGAGTTCTTGTTTCCGTGACTGCTTCATATTCCAATATGATTTTTCCTTCCTCATCAAGTTTTGGCAATATTATTTGAACTAGAAGTTTTTCGCCTATAACCTTCTTTAAGCATGAAATATAGAAAACTGGATGCACTCGCGAAGAAGCAGGAAGTTCCAATTTGTATGTCATAGTACCAATCTTTTGCAACACCTTGTAAGGAATATAGTACTTTGGCGATAATTTATTATCCTTCTTAGCTTGCTTGAGGGACATTTGTTTGTATGGTTGTAGCCGTAAAAATATCCAGTCTCCTATATCCAAACTTCTCTCGTTGTGATGTTGATCTGTCTGTTATTTCATTCGATTTTGTGTCAGATTTAGGTTATCCTTTAAGAGTTGGAGAGCTTCTTTTTGATGCTCGATGTGATCTTCCACCACATGAAACTTATAATTTTCTCTTAAATATGATGTGATGGATGGTGGATGATATCCATAAAGTGCCATAAATGGGGTCATTTTTGCTACAGTATGGAAGGAAGTGTTATACCACCATTCGAGAGGTAACCACTTGACCTATTATGTTTTCTTATCAGATACAAAATAATGAATATATCCTTCCAAAAATTTATTCACTATATTAGTTTGACCATCGGATTGAGGATGATAAGATGAGCTATGACCTAGTTGAGTACCGAAACAAGAAAATAATTCTATCCAAAAATTTCCAGTAAAAATGGGATTTCCAGTAAAAATGGGATTTCTATGCATAAAAGTGTGCATACTTGGTAAGTCTATCAACTACCACCATGATGACATGCTTTCCTTTGGACTTAGGTAAACTTGTGATCAAATCCATTGAAATCTCCTCCCAACGTTGACTTGGAATGGATAAAGGTTGTAGAAGACCTGGGGTCTTAATTGTCTCAACTTTATTTTGTTGGCAAACCAATAATTCCGCCACAAAATTTTGAATATCAGAATTAAGACCATCCCAAAAAAATTCTTTCTTCGCCCCGTGGTAAGTTTTTAAAAATCCTGAGTGTCCTCCTAAAGGACAAGTGTGCAATTCCAAAAGAATATTTTGTTTTAGTTGGGAATTCTTACAAAGATATAAGCGATATTTGTACCATAAGGAAAAAATTTTCCAACTAAATGTATTAGATGTACTAGGATCTTGTTGCAACTTTTGAATGAGTGTCCACACTTTTTCATCCTTCTTCTATTCATCTCTTTCTTCGGTTATCCAATCTGGTTGGATAATAGAAATGGCACCAAGAAATGCTTCCACCTCTTCATTATTTTTTGAGAGTGCATTTGCAACAACATTTAGCTTCCCTTTTTTGTGAATGATTTCAAAGTCATAACCCAACATCTCAGTGACCCAATTTTGTTGCTCTTCTGAAGATAGTCTTCGTTCCAATTTTTTTTTAAGACTATCATGATCGGTTTTTACCTTGAAGTGTCTTCCCATTAGGTAAGGTCGCCATTTCTTTAGTGCATGTAGCATTTCTAACATCTCCTTCTCATAAATATATTTATGTAAATACTTTCCTTTGATTGGACGAATTTCAAAAGCAATGGGTCTTCCTTCTTGCATTAAAATAACACCAATTCTATTTCTTGAGGCATCACATTCCACAATAAAAGTTTTTGTGAAGTCTGGTGTAGCTAAGACCAACGCTATTCACATTGCCTCTTTAATATGTTCAAAGGCCTTAGTTGCTTTACGAGTCCATGAAAATGCATCTTTATTCAATAATTTTTAGAGGTGCTTCTATTCTCCCATAATTCTTAACAAACTTGTGATAATACCCTGTTAACCCAATAAATCCTCGCAACTGCTTTATGGTTGTGGGGACTTTCCATTCCTTAATGACTTTAATTTTGTTAGGGTCTACCTTAAGACCCTCGTGAGATACAATATGACCTAGATATTCCACCTCTTGTACTCCAAAGAAACATTTGGATGCTTTTACATATAATTGTTTCTACTCCAATAGTTTGAGCACCTTATCAACATGTTGAACATGATCCTTCCAAGACCTGCTGTAGATTAGTATATCATCAAAAAATACTAGAACAAATTTTCTAAGGAAGGGTTTGAAAATGGAATTCATCAACCCTTGAAATGTAGAAGGTGCATTGGTAAGGCCAAAAGGCATGACCAAAAAATCACAACGACCCTCATGAGTTTGAAGTGTTTTTTTTTGGAATATCTTCAGTCATCATTCTAATTTAATGATATCCCGAACGAAGATCCAACTTGGTAAAATAAATTGCTCCATGTAATTCATCCAATAATTCAAGCACAGGAATGGGAAATTTATCTTTAATACTGAGCTTATTGAGCTCCCTATAATTGGGACACATGTGCCATGATCCATCCTTTTTGTGCACCAATACTACTGGAGCAGAGAAAGAACTTTGAATAGGTTGAATTATACCAACCTCTAACATTTCTGCAATCATACATTCAATTTTTCTCTTTTGGACAAAAGGATATCTATAAGGACTGATGTTTGGAGGAACACCTCCTGGAATCAAATGAATAGCATGATCATGATCACGAATATGTGGGAGTCCTTTGGGAGTTTCAAACACCTTGGAATTATTGTCCAAGAATTTTTGGAGATTTTAAGAAATATATGATTTTGATGTTGGAACTTCTAGTGAGCATAATTGTACAATTACACATCGTTGTTATTTCCCAACTTCTTTGCGATACCCCGTAATTCAACTTCCTTTTCTTCCGAAAAAAAATTCAAGAAAAGTTCTTGAAAATTAAAAGCTACCTTCCCCAAAGACTGTAACCATTGTACTCCTAGTACAACACCAACACCTCCCATTGGAATGGAAAGAATTGAACTATTCAATACATATCCCCCCATGGTTAGCTTGATATTATGGCATTTTCTAGAGGAATTTATAGTTCCTCTGTTTGAAACCATCACTTGACATTTTGGTGCTAGGTATAGGAAACAATTCAATTCATTTAATACCTTACAATGGATAAAATTATGGGTTACTACCCGAATCAATCAACACTATTACATTTTTCTTCTTGATATGTCCTTCTATCTTGAGAGTTTGAGGAGTGGTAATTCCTACCAATGCATTACATGATATGGTCGGACTCATTTCTTCTTCTTGTAGGGTTGGTTCCTGGTGTATATCCTCTTCTTTTGAAGTTTCTTGTTCATTTTCTTCCTCCTCTTCACAATCTATGTAAAATAATTTCTTCTCAACACACTTATGACCTTTAGTGTATTTGCTATCACAATTGTAGCAAAGCTCTTTTGCTCTTTTTTCTTCCAATTGTTGTGGTGTCAAGATTGTAGGTTGTGGAAGTCTAGGAGTAGCAACACTTCCATCTTTATGGATGTAAGAGGTAGGCTTCCTTGTTGCCATAATTTTACATTTAATTTTTCTTGCCAACCTAAATGCCTTCTCCAATGAATCAAGTTCCCAAACGTGAACCTCATGTTGGATGTTATCCTTTAAAGTCCCTATGAAGACATCAATTCTATGTTCCTCTGGAATATCAGTTACCCTTATATTCAATTTTTGGAAGTCCTTAATGTGCTCCACCATTGAACCCTTTTGTTTGAGATTTATCAATTGGCTAAAAAAAGTGTTGCTCTTTGTATCATCATAATGTGCTATCATTTCCTCTGTAAAAATTGACCAAGTGACAATTTTTTTACGAGACCAAAGTCATCGATACCATAAAAATTTATTTTGTTCTAAATATAAAGTTGCAATGCATACCTTTTGTGTGTTTTGCACATTATTGAGATCAAAAAATTGCTCCATCTGTAGTATCCATGTTACAAGATCCTTGTTATCAAACTTCCTCCTATTGATCTTTGGAATATGGTGGGTCTTCCATCCAAAATTAGAATTTATGAAATCACGATTAAAATTTATTTTGTTCTCATCATGAGTTTCCTCCACTATATTTTCGCCATTAGGAAAAATTTCTTGTATCAACTTTGTCAAACCTTCAAAGTCTTCTCTTAGATCATTCTTCATGTTTTCCATTTTTTCTTCCATGTCATCCATCTTAGATTCCATGCCATCCATCTTAGCTTCCATGTCATTCTTCAGACCATCTATGCCTTTCTTCAAACCATCCATCTAAGCTTCCACGTCTTTCTTCAAAACTTCCATTTCATTTTTTGTTGCTCTTTGTAAAATCAAAATTTGGTGCACTTTCTCTTGTAATTTTGATATGTCATGTTGCGCTTCTTCCTCTTCATGAGTCATAGTAGAAACTTCTGAAGGCTTAATGGGTGTTTAATTATTCTTAGGTACCATTTTAGAACCCAATAGTGATATATATGCTTCAATATTCCCTTGCAATCACTTCAAACTGATTTTTCAAACAAGACGTATGCAATTTGAAAAGAAAATACACACTTTTTTCTTTCTTTTGAGGAGCTTGATATTGAAACAGAATTATCTTTATGATTTCAAATCTTCAATATCTGAAATTCAGTCCTGTAGTATCCCTATGAATATTTTTTTGAATGCCACAGGTTTGACCTGATTTATATTCTTCAAGGCAAAGTTATGCCCAATATCCCACAAAGACATAATTATTGACTGGTTCAATAGAGCGAACTTGTATAGCGTGCCACATGTCACTGTTTTCTCCTTCGGCTCTGAAATTGATACAAAAGAACTACAGTCCATGTAATTCAATATTATTTTTACGGAATTCAGATCTGATTCTCAGAGAGAGAGTTATGATGATTTTCCCATGGTCACCTCTTTGCGATGAAATTCGGGAGCCTGAAGAAACCCTAACTTCTACAGATCACATCTTCGAAAATATTGCGAACCAAGATTTGAAATTTTTACAAGATGTTCCTCAGGATTTAGGCTTCACGTGATAAATATTTTAGCTTCTTAACCTTCGTAGAAAATACGTTATAGCGAAAATTCCACGATGAATTGTTAAATTTAGGAGCCTGAAAAAACCCTAACTTCCACAGATCATATCTCCGAAAAAATTGTGAACAAAGATCTAAATTTTTTACACGACATTCTTCAGCATTTTGGCTTTGCTCTGTAAATATTTCAGCTTTTGAACCTTTGTAGAAAAAATGTTTAAGTGAAAATTCCACGATGACCTGTTTGGAGCAGCGAAACCCTATAATCCAAAGTTGTGATACCAAATGTTATGAAACCAACTCCAAAAATAGAAGAAAAGAGAGATAAATTCTTTAGAAATAAGCCACTTCGAGGGGGAAACCTCCTTTACATTACATAAATGAACAGTTCTTGGATGATACAAATAACCAAAACCTCCTTCTATATATAAGAGTCCATGGGTTCACAATATATTCCTAGCTGACCTAACAATAATAATGTAAGGGCACGATATTCACAATATTAGGGTTAAAAGGGTACAACAATAACAATAAGGGGGCTACACTAACAACAATAAGGGACCACACTAGTAATATAGGGACCTAACATCTGTCGCATATAGTTTAAATATAGTTTTGTGGCCATAGTTTAATAAGGAAATTGGTGGCTAGATGGTAATACTTGGTGCTTTTATGAAGGAGGTCACAGTGTCGGTTCCGCTAGAGGCTAATTTGGATTGAAAAGAAATTTTTGGTGGCCCCCGTGCTACCACGTGGCGGCCTCCTATTTGCACACGTGGTAGCATGTGGTTGGACATCAACCAAACCAATAAAAATCTAGCAACCAACACCCTTATAATGGATACAAGTGGTGCGACATGATTGGTCAACCCTGCCCACTCAGATGTATGGATTGCTGACTGGGCAACCTACACAATTTTGCCAAATTTTTTCCTGTTTGTGAAAACGATCAGAACACATTTCTGGGAGCATACAGTGTTGGTTTTCCATGAAACGAGTTGTTCCAAATTTATAACAACAAGATGTACGTGGTCTTTCAGGTTCCCCACCATTCCAACAACTTTCATTTTTAACATAAATCTGAGAACTTGATCACACCTCCCCACTAGAAGCTTTTGGACCCCAAAATATCTTTTATTACTGAACATGTGGATGAGGGTTCATACCCCTCACCCTTCCATTCTCAATCCACTAGAGTTTTCCTAAATTCAAAAATTTGAGCTTTTCATGAAAATTGATCTTTTTCCCCGAATTTGGAGACCTCGACTTGTTGTTGTAGATACCATCTTGCTGAAATTTACCAGAATTTACAGGAAAAAAAAAAAAATTTTTTTGAAGAAACAAACATATTCCCTCCTCATTCATCAATCAAAGAAAACTTAAACAACTTGAAATTTTTCTCACCTCGAACATTGTCGACATGACGATGTTTAACCAGTCTTACCTTGCACTTGGCTCGACTCTTGAAAAAATGTGATCGCCATCACCATGCAACATCTTATTTCAAATAAAATACATTGTGAAACCCACAAGAATAAGCTCTGAACCCATTTCCATCTTTTTCCAATTTCTTTGGAACTTGATTTTTGACCTTTGGACTCTCTTGCACCGACATCTTGTTCACATCACTGCTCAACAATGATGCATGCTTCTACAATTTTACCACATCTTTTTTACCTCTTTTGAAAGGAAACATATTATCAAAACCATTAGCAACCTCAATGAAATCAGAATTTTCATTCAATGCATCTCCTTGAAAGGCTTCATTCAGAACATCTTCACACTTGAACATCAACAATGGAAACTTTTGACTAGCATTCACAATTCTCTTCATTTATCCATCGTGCATAATAGACAAATTCGTCTTCTTCCTATGCGATTTAACAATGTACTAAATCCCATTCTTGAACAAGTGATACTTATTATCATGATGATGAAATATTAATATCCTATCATAAAGATATGGGCTACCCAAAACAATACCAGAAATATCAAGCGGAACAACATCAAAAATGTTTGCAGTGATTGCAAATCTAAGTATGCACTTCCTCATCACCTGAAAATTTTCATTATTACATATCCAACCTAAAGGATAAGGTCTTGGATGAGGAATGGTTTCTAAATTAAACTTCCTGACTAAGTCTTCTGAAATAATATTTGCTTACGGACCACTATCAAATAGGGTGTCAATCTTGGTATTCTTTGAAATAACTCTAACATGGAAAAATTGAATTCTTGTTTCATCATCTTGAGTACTATATTGACAACTTAAAGAACTAGTACTTGCAATGTCCTTACCTTTCAAAATCATTGAGGTGATATTTATTTCATCTCTATAATTAGAACCTAAATCATGTGTTATTGCAACAATTGTCTTCTCCTTTTCCTTGTTTTTCAACTTGTTGGGTCTCATCTATGGATGAAGTTTCCAGCAATGATCTTCATCATGTCCATATTTGGAATAGTGTTTTCATGTGATTTTTTCTTTCTCCATCTTTATGGAAGAATTCTTCTTACCTTTATCCTTATACTTACCCTTTCCTTTCTCTTTAGACTCAAAGGTATCCTCACTTTTATCCTCTAAAACATGTTTCCCTCTTGCCTCTAGATGTGTGGCATGTACACATACTTCATCTAAATTTGAAGTATTAAACACGAGAATAGTATGTCTTAGGTAACTATGTAAACCTCCAATGTAATTTAACAAATTTTATTGAGTTTTCAAATCTACACCCAAAATTATTTCTCTTCTCCTAAACTCTTGAGTATAGTTTTGCACACTTTGTCCTTTACTTTTCCTAAAGGTTTTGTAGTCCATTATAGCCTTTTTCATGTATGCTAATGGATAAAATTATCTCCTTAAGGCAACAAAAAAATCATTCCAAGAGGTTAAGACCTTACCATGTTTCTTCATGAACTCTTTAGTTTTGGCTTCCAACCAAATAATAGATGCACTTTCCAATCTTAGTGAAGCAGGTTGAATCTTAGTGTTATCATCCTTGATTCTTTATATCATGCAATAAACTTTAAGATGATGTACCCAGTTTTCTAATCTTTCAGCATCTACCTCCCCATCATACATAAGAAAATTAAAATTAATGTCAAGCTTTAAAAATGGAGTTTTACCATGACCTTTTGGAGAATGTGGAGGTGTTTGCGAAGGGCTTGTTGTGGAAGAAGATGATGGTGAAGATGGTGGTGAGGATGATGGTGAGGAGAATGGTGTTGTGAAAGGTAGTTTGTTGCCATTATATTTACCTTTTAAAGGCTTGTATCCATATTCGTCTTCTCCTTTTGAAGACTTATCTCCCTTTGGAATATTGGAGCTCTCAACTTGCATCCTTGTGAATCTCTCCTCATAGATAAATTTCACCATTATTGTCATAGAAAATAATGCTTTCCTTAAGGCCTTCTCACCCTTTGACATATTTTCAGGCTCTCCTTCATGTGACACACTTGTTGAATATTCAAATGAAACTTTAGGAAGCATTTGTGGTGGAGATTGTGGAAAACTTGCTCTCCTTGTCCTCAAACTAACTTCAAGACTTGTAACCACAAGATTTCCTTCTCCTCTCTTGAGCTTCAACCTTGTGAGCATCACATACACTTTCAAACAATTAAATCCTCACAGTAACACGAAAACCAAATATCTGATACCAAAATTGATCTCTATGAGATCTTAATGAAAATGTGCTTGAGGGTTTATAAATTACAAGTGTTAAAAACTGAGTTTTTGTGAGATTTTATGTTAATTTTTATACACATAAAGCATGCATTAAAACTATGGAAAATGTAGAAACATCAGACAAATGCACCATAAAAATAACCACAAAACAACAAGTGATGAAGGAGTTCACCCCTCTTGGGCTACATCTCCTTCATCTAGCTTCCAATGGATTGGACATATTTCATTATGCTCAAAATGGTGATTGCATACATTTACAGTGGTCAAATGACTTCAAAACACATTCCATCAGCTCTAGAATAGTAAAAATTTCCTGTCTAGCCTCTTTTTGCTCTAAAATTGGTCAAAAAATGAAGAATTTAAGAGCCTCCCTAGTTTTGCTGCTAATCGCACCAAAAATTCCACAAAATTCGGACCAGTCCTATAAATTCGCCCCATCATCTGCTAATGAAGTTCCATTTTGGCATAAATTCGGGCAAAATTGTCAGACGGTTAATTAGCATAATGATGCCTTAAACCTAAATTAACACCAACTTAACCGATGATTTTAAATTATTTTTCAATTGAAAAAATGAATTAACAAGGTCGTTTCCCTTGTTCCCCACCGGTGGTCTTATGGTATCATATGGGTGGGGGGCTAAGCCCTGGCCCCTTCCCTCCAAACCTTCAATGCATATGGTTTAAATATAGTTTTGTGGTAAGGAACTCAATGGCCTGACGGTAAGACTTGGCGCGATTATGAAGAAGGTCACTTTGTCGAGGCTGCCAAAGGTTAATTCAGATTGCAAACAAATTTTTGGTGGCCCTCGTGCTGGCACGTGGTAGCCTCCGGTTGGGCCACGTGGCAACATGTGGTTGGCCATCAACCCAACCAATAAAAATCCCACAACTAACACCCTTAGAATGTGTAAAAGTGGCACAACCTGATTGGTCAACCTTTCCCAGTCAACCATGCCCAGTTAGCTGTATGGACTAATGACTAGGTAGGCTACACAATTTTTCCAACTTTTTGCCTATTTGGGAAAAAAACAGAATGCGTTTCTCGAAGCATACGATGTCGGTTTTCCACGAAACAAGATGATTTATATTCAGAACGATGAGATCTACGTGGTCGTTTAGGTTCCATACAATTTCAGAAACTTTCATTTTTTAGGATAATTTTGAGCACTTGATCAGTCATATCCTACCTCATATCTAGTGCAAAAGCCAACAGATCTAGTTGAAGCAACACTAAAGTAATTTAATCTTCCCACCAACTCTTGTTTCCGTAGTTTAGGAATCATATTTTTAAAGAAACATAGATTTTGTATTTTCCCCAATACTAATGAATGTGATATTGCATATTCTAAGATTGCGACTATGGCACCCCAACTTATAGGCCGAGCTCCAACCAGAGGAGATTTTCTAGACCACCAAGGCATGTCATCCACTTGACACGATAATCCACCCTTCACCCCACATAGACCTTATTCCCCAGCCAATCAAACACACACTGTGAATCTGGAAAATATGTAACTCGCAAGCCTAAGCACACAAGCAAAGATCCTAAGCAGTAAATGAATTGATGGGATTGATGGTTTTCTTAGTGAATCGATATCTTTTTGAGCGAAGTGAAGCACCTCACCCAAGTTGGGTCATAAATTTATGTTATTTTGATACTGGGGTGATGTGAGAGTAAAGGTCACTATTTTATTCTTCCAGTCACAGAGCTCAAGTATAATATGTTTCTATTACCCACTAAAGCTCTAGTAGAGCATGATTCTTCTTGATAAAACTCGACCTCCTTCATCCCAATCTACCCTTCATACCTAGCTATCCAACTCCCATGTCCCCCTTGGAATTTCCACAAAGAGGCCAACCCGATCGCTATCCAAGAGAAAGTTGCGAGGAATGTGAGTGTTGGGCACTTGATCCCGCGGGATAAAGTAAAAACATTTCATTTTCCTTTTTTCTTAGTTTAAGACAATTTCATACCACTTGAGGCAACACGATGCACTAAATGTTTGCTTTTCTTTTGTCTTTATTTAAGACAATTAACAAGTTAGGAAATCTATTTAAATCTGTTTAGGATGAAATTAAATTTTTGTCTTAAATATACATCTTAAAACACCTCTTCTTGTAGTAGTGACAAGAGTGACACGGTTTCCTTTTTGAAGGAATTTATTTATTTTACTATGCCATTTACATATGTCATGAACATTATAGAAAATAAATATGATTAAATTAATATTTTGTACATAATTAGAATTAACATTAATATTTTTATTTTGGAATCAGATTTTCATAATTTTATTTTTATTATGAATAAATATTTTATGGAATATTCTAAAATATTTTTAGTAGCATTCACAAATCAAAGGTTGAAATTTATTTCAAAATTAGTTATGTTTTTAATTTTATAATTAAATAGATTAAATAAAAAAAATCATTATATGAACAAGTGTCATATGAAATGAGTTTTTTCTAGGCATTTGGTATTGATAGAGCCATGACATTGTAATAAATCCTATTTACAAATTAAAAATATTAATCTCTATAGTTAAAATTATTGTTACATATTTTTAAAATGTATATATGATAGCCTAGATCCATTTTAACTATGAGATCAAATTCCTTAAGATGTAAAAATGTTTTAGAGTAGAAAGAGATTTGATCCCTCTATGTGCTTGGTAGATTTGAAGTTAAGATGGATCAAGGTTGGTTTAACTATTAGCCTTTAAATATGCCACACTAGAAAAGAATACTATGACAAAATCTATGGGTTAAGAATAATATAGGAAAAATTATGGGTTGGAGTTCGAAAATGTTAAATATGACATTACAACATATTTACCATATTGGGATCTAGAGCACCTCTCGTGCAATTAACTTATATATCAATTATTTTTATAATTAATAATAATAACTAGCCTAGATAAAATATTAGAAATATTTAGCGATATGGAGAGCACAAGGGTTCCACAAGGCTCCAGTGTAGGTGCTATGTTCACCGATACAATGACTGAATCCGTTGGGGTACCTCTTGACCACAGAGATGGGGGACAGATCCTGATCCGTGGTGCTGCACTCAAATTCAAGAGAGGTGTTCTGATGGATGAAGGAGCCTACGCAAGCATCTGTGTAGCATCTCCCACTACTACTATCATGCAACAACTCAAACTTCCATATCTGAGAGCATGGAGATCACGGGAGCCTCCGCTTGGTGGAAAGATCATGTTCCACTGTGACGCACTCATCAACAAGAGAGGCGATTATAACACTGAAAGGTTTTACACAGAGGTATGCACAACATCTCCCACCACAACATTCATGCAACATCTTGGCCTAACGGATATGTGCACTCAAAGGCTAGGGGAGCCACTGCCTTGTCTAGTGCCCTACTGTGATTACAGCTGGGATGGAAAGAAGGTGGAGAAGGCTGGCGATCTCCATGCTGGTCATATCGAGATGGTTCTATATCCCGATATGCTGCTAAAGGAAGTTGTGATCTCTAGTGCTAAGGTTACCACCAAGAAATACGTTGAAAGTTATAGCCTTCCCCAACTCCTCAATATACCCTCGCTCCAGCGCATAGCCCGAGGGCCAAAGGGCCAAGACTGTTTTCCCACAATGGAAAATGGTAAATGTGAAAAGGAAACCTTGGGTTGCAGTGGGCCAGTAGGAACCTATAAATTTGGTCTCCCGACGTGTGTAGGCAGAAAGGGGAACCCATAAAATTCAACCCCATCCTTTCAGATTCAGATCACTCTGCTCACTAGAAAAACCATGATTCTTTGGGTTTGCCATACAGATCTAGTGAACAGAATTTCTCATGTCCTTGAATATAGGATTGGGATACCTTTTTCCTTTCAGCGACTTCTCTACAGAGGTAAAAAACTAGAGAACTTCCTCCTGCTCTCATTTTATAATATTGAAAAAGATGCTTCTTTGGTTTTAATCCTTCGTCTGCGAGGAGGAGCAGTTGGCAAACCATAGTCCGCTCAAGATTTCTCTTACAAGGATGTTTTACATGCATAACCTCCCAATAAATTTGCCCAAACCTCTGAGGATCCCAAGCCATTTATGGTTGATAAATTGGAGGATATTCCAGCTGTAGAAATTTCCCACCCAACACTTGAAAACCAATTTCAAATGTATGCAAAATCAGCCATTATTTGCATATTTAATAGATTATGGACTCGCTCAGTAGATCTTTACCAATGGATTCATTCCAGTTTGATAACTAACAACAAGGTTATATTTTGCTCAAAGGGTTTCTTCATATTTCTGTTTGCTTTCAGTAAAGAATATCAAAAATCCTTAGCAGAAGGTCCATGGTTTCGAGGAAATGCAGGGCTATTCCTCCCACCATGGTTCCTAGACTTCAACCCTTCAATGAAAATCATTACCAAGCTTCCCATTTGGGTTAGGCTTCCAAATTTACCTGCCCCTCAATGGAACTTCTCATTCTTTCAAGGAATTGGAAACACCTTCAGACGTTTTCTAGAAATGGATCCCTCTAGGGGGGAAGCGAGCATATACACCTATGGTATAATATGTGTTGAAATATACATAAGTAAAGGATTGCATGATCAAATCAATCTCAAAGTTGGTAACTTCCACTGGACACAGAACTTGGACTACAAGAACACTGCCTTCCGATGTTGTCACTGCCATCAAACAGGGCATCTTCAGAACTCCTGTACCATGTTCCTTGCCCAGAAGAAGAAAATAAATCACAAATAAAACTCTAAAATTTGGAAACCCTGTGCACTGCCTCCCATGGATGACATTGACTCCTTCAGCTCAGATGAGGAAGAGTCTAAAGCATATGAGGAGGTTGAAAAGCAGGAGAAGGAAATGACCCCAGTGGACCCTGGAGGGCCCAACGTTTCTTCGTGTGCTCAGAAATGATCTTATGAGACCTCATCCTTGGAATCGGATAAGGAGAGTTATCCTTTAGTCAACAAAAATATTCAAGTGGTTCTATCCCATCCACCCTAGGATGACTGGGTTAAAGTTTCAAAAAATAAAGGAAAGAAATGTCATACTGAGGACTCTACCCACTCTAGGTATATTCTTGTGTCTGTTTCTCATGGCCCCCAAGTTATCTTCTTGACTCTCTTTGTTTCTCTCTTGGGTAATTAACATGACCAAGGTTGATAGTGCATCATTTCCGGCTCATATGCTATCTAGCCTATCTTGTTTGTAACTCCGTATTGTACCATATGTTTTTCTAATAGAATTAGTCTTATTTACCAAAAAAAAATAACTATCCTAGATCCATATTAACTCTCGATCTACCAAGCTCCCAGAGAGATCAAATATATTTTCACTCTAATTTTTTTTTACATCTATTATGATTTCATTATTAGTTATAATCATAATTATGAATATAATTTTATTTTTATTTTATTTTCAAAGAGTCAAAATGTTAAACAAGACATTACAACATTTGTACCATGCTCGACTGAAGAATTTTATGTTTATTTTATTTTATTTTTTCCCAAGTCAAAATGTTTAATAGGACATGAAAACATCTCTACCATAATTCCCTAGAGAGCGTCCAACCAAGATCCATTTAAATCTAGATCTATCAAGTTTGAAGAGGGATCAAATGTCTTGAGAAACAAAGATATTTGATTCCTATGTGTGCTTGGTAGATTCTGAGTTAAGATGGATGTATGTTGGTTTAATTTCCCCTTTAAATAGGTCATATTCCACATGAATACCATAAATATATGGATTCTCATAAACTTGGAGCACAAAAACCACGAGTAATGTAACCATGTCAAGTTTAGCTTAACTGCCCAACAAAAAGTAATAAAAATAAAAATAATAAGAGAATTTTTTTATTTTTTAGATAAGGTTATTTTTATTTTTATTTTATTTTGGCCTAGTTAAATATTTATAGGATATTACATTACGTTATAACATGTATACCATACTGATTTGGAGAGTGTTTCTCTACCCAATAATAATTTAAAAAAGCATTATAATTTTTTTAATTTTATGTTTTATTTTTTAATTTTAGCGACGTGAAATGTATCATGAAATAATATTTTTTATGGCTATCATTGTTTAATACTTATTTAATTTATATGGATACTGTCACATACACCCATCTATAAAACTATTAACTCAACCATAAAACTATTCAAATTCACAATGGTAAAAAGAAAACAACTATGGCTAGGAGGAAATTATTACCAAGATGGTATTACCATCCTGTCATATACAAAAAAATATGACAAAAAATGTTTAATATTGGTAAGGGTCATAACATACAACATAGTTAACATGCAATTTCAAAATCACTCCCATTCATTAAGTATGGCCTAGTGTTTGGTCAGGTACATTCACGTGGGTTCTCAATGTGAAGGGTTATTGGCTTGGTGTAATGTTTATAAGGATATTGTTGATGTTTGTTTTACGAAGAACACTTCTCATTTCATTGAACGTCACTTAGGTTATTCATTCCTCATGAAGATTATGCTAGATGTATAACTTACAACTGTCGATAAAGACCAATCATACCATTTGTATGTGGGGACATCTGGTGATCTTGAGGTCCTTGATCTCAAGGAGCTTGATATGATGCTTCTCCTTTGGCACGATATGGTTAGGGTAACTAACCCCGTGATGAGGATCATCAATAGGTACATTTTAAGGGGTCACAATGTCACGTTTCAACTTATTAATATATCTCTCTCACAATTATTTACATTTTTGTTATATTATGCTTAGTGAGAAGGGTGAAAGATGTTTGTCATATAATGTAGCCTAATATGATTTAATTGTAGTAAATGAAGCCATTTTTGAGACAATTTGCACATAAGGGCTCAAGGTAGACAACAAGGAGAAATTGTAGGAGGGTTATCCACCTCCTTAACTCCCTCATTCATCCCAAGATCACACCAAGATATCTCTCATCAGCTCGAAGGAAAATGAAGTGAAGAAAATGGTACTTATGAGGAGCCAAGATTGACTCTTCTCGAGATCAAGGAGACTATATTCCTATTTTATAAGGAGATATTGGTAGAGTTGACAGGAAAAAATGCCTTTCCAATAGTAAGGGGATCTCCCCGGTATAAAGTCCCAACTAGACTCTAAACAGTTTGTGATAGGGATCCCGTCTGGTATGTAGGCCCAACTACCGATAAAATGATGAGATATGTGCCCTTTCTCAGATGGAGGTGTAATTCAGAATTGTGAGAATGTACGGATACTTGAACGATACAAAAAAAATGGTTCACGGGTTCTCCTAAAAATGAAACATCATGAATAGAAAAGCGAGATTTGAAGCATGCGGCCAAAAAGAAGTATTGATAGAAAAACATCATAAGGGCCATGCTCATAAAGAGGCTTGCTTCAACATAAGAGAAACAGTTCACTATGATTGAATCACTCTTCAATTTCTTAAGTGTGTTCTCGAAATATTAAGGAAATATCAATAACTAAGTCATTAACACGTCCCTATGCCAAACATCCACATACCATTCATAGATCCATAAAGCTTAAACATATAAAGGATGCGTGAGAAGAAACATAGATTAATTGGTTACGAATGATACCAAACACATAAGGACATAATATTCATAATGTTAACACACATAAGTTTCCATCAACTCCAGTAGTAGAGTCAAAACATTCATTTTTATTCATTCCCAGAATCATACATTCAATGTTGTACAATTATCTCTCTCTCTCCATTTGGAGTCCAAAAAAATGGCTTTAAATTCTCTCCCGAGGGACTACATATAGAATCAAAATGACCTTTGGGCTACCCTACCCTTTCACCTTCTTGACTATTGGCATGGTCTGCGACCTGGGAGGTTTTACAACTTGCGACCCTAGTGGAATTGTGACTTGCGATTGGGAAAAATCTGCGACCTACGACCTGCCTATTCATGCTACCTGTTACCTCTGTCTTTTCAAGGAAGAAACTTGGTGATAGAGAGGACTGGGGTTTCTACCTGTTGCTTTTATTTAAGGTAGGTATTTTAGGCTAAGTAGTCAGCAACCACTGGAGTAATTTGAGGCATGTCTTCTCCCATTCTGTGAAAACATTCAAGAGCATCCAGAACTAAATTACACTTCTTTGTGTTGATCTGGTTGGACAGAGAGGCCAATTCTTCTTGGGCATGGTAGCAGGGGCCTGTGGTTTTTTTTCAGACCATTTGAGTATGATGTGTAATGATATAGAGGCTTATTTCAGCTACACAACCCTTTTCCTAGTTTCTGCATGGGCCCATACCAAAGGAGCGATTGTTTATCTTATAGTTATCATTTCCTCGTACACCTGAGTCATGGTGCTCCTTAAGATATCCAAATCCCCTTGACTGGCAGCTTGCAGTCCGTTGGCTTGTGTGAGCGCAAGTTGGAGTCTTTGATTTTCCATTTCTAGGGCCTGCTTTTCCTTCTTTGCTTGGGTGGCCCATTTCTTGGACGTTTAGAGTCTGTTCTATAAAAACATGATTTCTTTGCTCATCCTATTGACATTCTCCTCAGTGGTGGCTGTAAATGTGGTTCCAGCCGATGCTATCATTATGGGGTTAGTCCTGGTGTCCAGTACTATTCCTTTCTCAGTGGTTACTGTGAGAGGTTTGGTTGGGTTCCATGCAAAGCATTTTCTCCTCTCTTTCCTGATCCTATGATTGTACTAATCGTAAGCTAGTTTTGTCAGATATAGTACATCATCCTCATGTTATTCCGAGATGCTGTGTTTTGAGAGTGGGAGGTGTCCTCCTGTCATGGGATTTGCCAGGGGTACCTCAACATGTGGTAGGTCTTCTTCCCCCCCCAGTCTTAGAGGGATGTGACCTGTTTCACTATGCCTCCTTAGATGCATATGCCTGTAACTTCTGAGCTTCTTCCTCCTTTATCTTATTTTTAGCTTCTTCTTCCTTTCTCTTATTTTCGGCTTCTTTTTTATCCTGCTCCTGCTTCAGCTTGTGATCAACCTACCTTTTCTGTCATTCTTCTTCTTCCTTTTTCTTGCGGGCCTCTTCTGCTTTTTTCTTCTTCCGTTCCTCTTTCTGTTGCTTCCTCTATTGTTCTTCGACCTAATTCCTCTATTTTTATTCTTTCCATTATTGTGCCAAGGCATCTTAGGCTTTCTTGAGCTCTTCCTCTCTTAGATTTTTCTCGGCCTCTTGTTGTGCTTCGGTCTCTTTGCCCCCTCCTTCTTGTTGATCCATAGGAGGATTAATGCTTGTATTTTTCTTCGGCCTTTTGGATCAGGAAGATGACACTCCTCCCACAGGGTCCTTCCACTTCAAAGCATCTGCTCTCTCTTCTAGATTTTGGTTGTCCTGACTCCCTTAATCTCAATCCAATTTGGCTTGTCCTTCGTGGGATGCTTCTCTATTTGCATTGTACTAGTTTTTAACCTTCTCTTCTATGGGGCAGTGTGTGTGTTGGTAGTTCTAGTTAAATTTGGCCCACTTGCAGTGCATGGGGACGATCCTTTCAGGATCATAAGACTTGTTGTCTAAGCTTACGAAATGAAATCCTTTGAATTCTTCTACCTCCGCTTCTACTTTTTTGAAGTCCTTCACTGCATAGGCATCAATAGTAAGTGGGAGGGTAGGCCATGGTTTCTTCTTGCCCTTGTTGAGGGTATTAGAGAACCTACTCGTCATTTGATAGAACACCTCTTGTAGCAACAGTTTGTCAGTGACGAACTTGGGTAGTGCGTGAGGTGCCTTGAACGATCTGAATACCCTGACGAAAGTGATTTCTGGGATGGGTAACCAGTTGGCTACCTTGGTTTCTGTTTCCATCACCCTTTTGGACATGTAGGGAGGATATTCATTGAAACGATGTCAGTAGAGCATAGGGATGAGATTGTCTGTGATGGATTCAATATCTTTCTTGTACCTGGTAGCCCATAATACATTCAAATATTTGTGGATAGGCTCATCGTGTTTCGCATCCTAGTTGTGGGGCCAATCATCAAAATTGCACCGTGCACACACTGCATCTAAGAGGTAGGAATCCATGTAAAATTATGATGCAAATCCCTCTTATGGTACCTTGGTTGCTGATATGTTCACCCTGAGAGCCGATACTAATATATGTGCCCAATTGAACTGAGTGTTGTAGGAGGTGATCACATACATGAGTGGGAAACATGATCCATTGAAAGTAGTGTCGTTATTCCTATTTTATAGCCTACACATCATAGCTGTGACAAGCCTGTTAACCTTCCTAAGGCCATCGGTTTTGTATTACTGATCCTTCTTCCCTTTAAAATTCTCAGGGTCCTTCCACTATCCCTTCAAGGTATCCTGTATCGGTACGTTGTGTGTGGCGACCCACTGGGCATTGAAAGATTCCTTCCTAGCGGGAAGTGTGTAGTATACCTCTATGTCCTTTCCAATCAGATTGGCAAAAGGCTTCCCTGTGTGATCAGGGATGACCCAAAACTATGAATCAACCTTCTAGAGGATCCATTCGACTACTTCCGTGCATGGAAATATTGGTGGGTGGGTGCCCACATAATTAACCTTAGACCTCTTAACTTGAATGTATACATGCCGATATGCGAGGTCCTCTAGGAATTATTTCTTTGTGAATTACTGGTAGACTTGATACAATGTAATCTTGTTACCCGGTGTCTCCATAGATGGGGGGCGATGGAGGAGGCATGTATCCTTCTGATAGCTATTTCTCTAGGCTTCTGTTTCTCCTTTGAACTGTTGGAGGCCCCATTTTGCTTGAGGCTGAAGAGATAGAAAAACACTTGAGCTCAACTTCAATATCCCCTGGCATATTCAAAAAATAGTCCCACGATAATTTGGACAGCATGAAAGAAAAAATAAAGGAATTGACTGGACCCACTAAGGCTTTGGCTACTCAGGATAGGTCGCTGCATCCTATGCTGGTCGCTACAGTTTATATTGGGAAGGCTGAAACTTGGTGAAATAGAAACAAGGTCGCAAGGTTGCGCTTGTGTGAACAATACAAACTTTGCGACTCTGTGACTTAGCGATCTGGCAACCAGGTCGCAAGGTCACCAGGTCATGAGGTCACAAAGTCGCGATCACGTGGTCAGTCAAGAGTTTGCAACCCCGTGAATTTGCAACTCAGCAACCAGGTCACGAGGTCACAAGGTCACATTAGGGCTTTTCTCAGGAAAACTAGGCGATCGCGACCTGCGGGGAAGATGTGAAAAGTAAGGGATAAAATCTAAGGAAGAGAGTAAACCAGAGTTGGAAGGCTCATAGGAAGGCCAAGGAGTGGTGCCTAAAGTGGCTTGAGGAGACACAAGGGGTTCAAAATGGGTCTAGGAATGATAGGATTAGAAAGGGGAAGGGAAACCCTAGTTGGAGTGACAGTGAGGGTTGGGGTTGCAATTGAGTGGAACCTAGGGAAATTAATAGCTTAGGCCTAGGGCAGGTAAGGCAATTACCAATGAAAAAGGAAAGAACAGGAGGCTTTGGCAGTACCAGGGAAAAATCACACTCTAATTGGCTTGTTAGGCGTCTCGTTTGCTCTGTCGCGCAGGTTGAATGCGACCTACGTGACCCTTCTATTTATAAAGGGGTCACATGTGTGGTCATTAATGGAGGTCATAAAGTCACAAATCGGGCTTATTCAAGCGTGGATGTGACCTTGTGACCTAGAGTTCACTGGGTCGCAAGGTTGCGTAGTCATAAATATGGAGTTTGAATCAGGTTTTCGATCTTGCGACCTTGTGACCTAGAGGTGGCTGGGTCACAAGGTCGCGTGGTTGCAAATTTCTAAAATTTGAAAGGGGAGCAAATTTGCGACTTTGCGACTAACTTAGAAAAATTGGAATTATCACTTGGTTTTGAAAATACTTGTTGGAGGTGGAATTTCTCGGGGTTCATGGCTAAGGCTAAAATAGACCTTCCTTTATCAAAAGCGATTAGGGGCTCTAAAATTTCAAATAGGTGCCAAATCTTGGAGGGTGTTGTAGCAGCTACAACAATTGGTGATTCACTGGTAGAACCCAGAATCTCTTCCTACACTTAATGTTGAGGGGGGACGGGAGGCTTATCAGACTCTTCCTTCCACTTTTGTGGGTCCCATTGGCCTCATATCAGGCTTTCATATGTTCACTTCACCCATTTGCAATTGCGCAGAATGTTGTTCACCGAGATTTTCATTCCTGGAAACCAGACGGAAGGGGTAGGAGTAACCTTATGAGATTCAAAGTATTCGGTATAGTTATTTGGTCTCATGTGTTTCTCTACTTCCAGCGAGCTGGATGGGCCCTGATGGAGTCACTACCTTGCAGTCATGAACGTTTCTCCACTGTCAGCGAGCCTAGCCAGTACCCCAACAGACTCATCACATTACCTCTCTACGCAGGAAGCCTTTCTCAATCCTTTACCCTTATTTCATGTGCTAATAGCACTTATTTGTATGTTCTCAAGGCAATTATTTGTATGTGCTCAAGGCACTTATTTGTTTGTGGAAATTACTTCCTAGGAAGATGAGGGATCCCAACTTATGTTACTTTACAACAGAGGTTGCTCCCCGTCTTTATTTGGAGACCTTTGGGTTTTCCCGAATACCCTTTTGTTGTCTGAAGTTGGCCCTTTTCCCCTCTTATCTAGTGACCTGTTCCACTATCAATTTTAAACAACAATTTCTGAGTCAGTGCGCTAGGTGACCTACTCGCACTTGTGTCCCATAATTCGGTCATGTTCCCCCCATGCGGTGGCTATCACGGACATACTTAGGGCATTTTATGTTTCAGGACTGATCCTTCGCAGGTAGAGATTCAGGCACAAATTTCCTATTGAGTAACTACTGCACCAATCCTTAGACTTGAGGCATTGATCGATGAAATTCTGGGGACTTGCACAAGGCAAGACATTTATTAAAACAAGAAAAAAAAAACAAAAGAAACATAGCAAAAGTGATAAGACAAAACAAAAATATGGTACAAAGGGTGGAGACAACCGTGGGGCTGTCAGGTGAAGTAGTGTTTGAGGTCGTGCCTATTAACCGGAAGGATATCAACCCTCCCTTCCAAGTTCTGGAGTCTATACGTGTAAAAAACAACGTATTCTTTGATCTGGAACGGTCCTGTCCACAGGGCTTGAAATTTGGTATGTTTTCCCTTGTATTTGTGAGCTTTGTCCCATTTGAGGACGAGGTCGCCTACTTCGAAGACATTGTTCCCGACGGATTTTTTATCGAACCATCATTTTATTCGGCTTTGGTGGATGGAAAAATTTTCCTTGGCTTTTAGCCTCTCCTCCTCTAGTTCAAGTAGGGTGTATATGCTAGTTTGAAAAGTGGGGCATGGGGTACCATGTGATTCTTAAGATAGCTAAAGGGCAGGGAGAGAGAGATTAGGGGGAAGGATGGCCTCCTTCCTGTAGACTTGAAAAAATGAGGAAATTCCGAGAGAATTTTTAGGTGTGACTCAATCATCCCAGAGAGAATTGTTGAGGGCATTGTGTCAGTTTCAGTGTTGGGATTGCAGGGTTCTCTTGATGATCCGAACGAGGTTTTTGTTAGTTGAATCAACTAACCTGTTCCCCTAGGGGTAGTAGTTGGTGGAATTTTTGTGAACGATATCGGTTTCTAAAGAAAATTCATATAATTTAAACGATGAAAAATATGTATCATTATCAAAGACGAGAGAGGTTGGAACGTCGAGCTTGGTCATGATGTATTGAGTAATGAAAGCTATTACCTCTTGGTCATTGATCTAGCGTAACAGTATCGTTTCAACCCACCTTGTGAAATAATCCATGACTGTGATGATATACCAATGTTTACTTGAGGAGTGTGGAAATATTTCCCTGACCACATCCAGACCCCATTGCTGGAAAGGTTCTTTCACTGCGACAGATTGTAGTGGAGTGTATGGTGTGGATTCTCTACTAGCGAACTTTTGGCATGCGGGGCATTTCCGAGAATAGGCATGAGCATCCTTAAATAGAGTGGGTCAATAAAACCCAACATGCATGATCTTGTGAGTTGTAGTGTCCCCTACGTAGTGTCTTCCCACCGGGCTGTTGTGTAGTTCACTTAGAACTTGTTGGGCTTCTCTTGGTTGTAGACAATGTAGCAGGACACCGTTGTGATGTTTGCGGAACAACTTGCCTTTCAATATTTGATAGGAAGCAGCTTTCAGCCTTATTGCTCATTTTTTTGGGGCCGTCAAAGTGGGTTCCATGGTACCGTGACCAAGATACTGTAGGACATCTGTGTACCATACCAAGTAATTTTGCTGAGAAGTGTCATCGGCCTCGTACATATCTATCTCATGTTCCCAACACTCATCACCGTTGTCTCATGGTTCAGCGGCTTCAGCAGCCATTCGGCACAACCCCTGTCCCTTGACTGTGTGTGTAGGATTGAAATCTAAGTCATACTCTTGAAGACATGGCATCCAGTTTCCTCATCTCTCACCCAACTCCTACTGCACGAACATCGAGTAGATTGTTGGGTGAGGTACGAAAAATGTGACATAGTTCCTCAAAATATATGGCCTAAAATTCTTAACTGCCTTATATACCACATAGGCTTGCTTGTTGATGTCTAGATAGTTCAACTCGATGTCTTGCAATCTTGTGATCATGAAAGATATGGTTCGTTCATCGTTGTTGCAGTATTTCTAGGTAAGAATGGCTACAAGTGATGAATCAGAGGCAAAAGTATACAGGATAAAGCCTATGCTGAAATCTGGGTTGTGCAGGGAAGGTGCTTCTGTGATGAACTTCTTAATATTTTTGAATTCTTCTTTCTCGGTAGGATTCCATTTAAAATTTGTATTTTTCTTAATCATATTTTTTAGAGGTTTCACCATCTACGCAAAATCTGATATGAATTTTCGGAGGAAGTTGATTTTCCCAAGAAATGACTGAATGAATTTCTTACTACTTGGGGGAGCAATTTGGGGGATGGATTTTGCACAATCTGGATCCACCACTATGTCATCTCAGGTTATGATGTGGCCCAAAAAATTCCCTCCTGAGACTATGAAAATGTTTTTCTTGGGGTTTAGCGAGATCCCGTACTTTCGACATCTCTCAAAGATTTTCTTTAGATGGTGCAAGTAGTCGTGTCTCCGTTTGGAGAACATTGTAACATCATCGAGGTAGACCACCATGCTCTGTCCCATCAGCTCTTGGAAAGCGATGTCCATGGCCCTTTGGAAAGTGGCCCCAGCATTGATCAGGCCGAAGGGCATGCGCCCGAAAGCGAACATTCCCCACTTCATCTTGAATGTTGTCTTCAAATGGTCTGGCTCTGCCACTAGCACCTGATTGTATCCTAAGAAACCATCCAATAACGAGAAAATTTTAGATCCTGATATAGTTTGAAGAATATTCTCCATGGGGAGAACAGGGTAGTTATCCTTATCATAAGACTGGTTCAGATTTCAGAAATATACACACACGAGGATTTCGCTGGATTTCTTGCGGACTGAGACCAAATTTGACACCCACGTGGAATGTTGAACTTTGAAAATGATGTGGGCATCTAGGATCTTTTTAAGCTCCTTCTAAATCATTGGTTCCAAATTTGGATGTACTTTCCTTAATTTCTGTTGGAATGGTTTGACTCCTTCCTTCATTGGTATCACAGGTTGGATAATTCTTGTGTCGTACGTGTGCAACTCTTCATATGTCCAGGAAAAGACATCTCAGTACTTCTTAAATAACTCAATGAAGGAATTCCGCTCTTGGGGGTGCACTTGGTACCAAGATTAATGAACTTTGGGTCTTTCTCTATTCCAAGGTTCACCTGCTCGTGCAATAGAGTGGAAATTTTCACCTTTGTATTGGGAGGCCACTAGAAGCGGTTTTGCAAGTAAAATAATTTCTCGAGCGAGACAACCCCTTTAGGTATTGGGTTCCCCTTGCATTCTCCCCTTTCCTTTTGCAATGCCAATTCATGCTCCTTTCCTCTATGACTACGTCCTTGAATACGTCTGTGTTTAACATTTAATCCAACACCTGTTGATCATCATTGAAAATGCGGAAATTAGTCACATTATTTGGCACCGAAGGCTTATACACAATTTCAATAGAAAAGCCATCCCTCAGTGGGGTAAACCTAGTGGTCACGTTTGATAACATATCGGTCACTACATTGTGAATTCTAAGAACAAATTTAATATCAAAAGCATCAAAATTAGAAATTAACTGCCATACCTCTTGCTGATACCATTTTAAATGGGGTGAAAGGCAGTGGATAGTGCTGTGTACCTGTCGGGGGAATGATTTTGGAGTTGCTAATTACCTTTAAGTAGCTAACTTTGAGGTCAATTTCTTCCTTGAGGCATAGGATCAATGCTTCGTATTCATCCGTATTGTTGGTGCATTTAAATTCTAATATGCAAGAGATCATGAACTTGTTTTTCTGGGGGTCTATCAAGATACAGTCGACGTCGGCCCCGTCACGAGTTTTGGAACCGTAATAGTACAGGGTCCAAATTCCATCCTTGGGTGCTTCTACGTTTCATGTGTTCACAGATAATATGCTTGGGAAAAAGTTATCGAGTGGACCTTTCGACATAGTTGGGTGGGGAATAATACAAAGGATAAACTCTAACTGAGCGTCTTAGGGGACTGGGTATTGAATGGCTTGGTAGCACTCAAAAGCAACCTCTAAGATACACATCCCAAAATCTTCTTGTGCAAATATGATGGGTTCGTTAGTTGCTTCAAGTTCAGTCACCATATGTTTCTTATAAGCCTCTCTTTAGACTCATATCTGATTATTCCTACCCTTGTATGGGAGCCACAAATGGGACCAGTCCATGGCGAAGTATCCCTGTAATTTTCTTGACCAATCCCAGCTTAGTAGCACCCCGTATTCTTTCGAAATATCTACGACAAATATGTCGATGCACTGATGGACTCGTGAGTTTGAGGAAATGCGTATTAGGATGTTATTCAACTCACGTACGGTGGGAACTTGGGACCTATCAACTTGAATGATCCTGGAATCAATTTTTGTAGGGCGTATGTTCAATTTTTTGCATAAATATAGAGGCATGACATTGGTAGACGCCCTAGAATCTATGAGGCAGTTATGGACGTTGAAATTGAAAATATAAAACGATAAGAGGAACGGGGTTGTAGATCCTCGAGAGTTGGCATTGACGACATTGAAAATGGAATGGAGATTCACTGAGGCTTTTCAGGGCATGGAGCTTATGGTTCTCATGGCCGAGGTCGGCTTGTTCGTCGAGGATGGGTCGGCGAAAGCCTTGAGAATCAGATCTTGTTGGTTGGCTATTCAGGCGAGTTCATAAAGTGATATATTAGCTCACGTTTTCTTCATGTCTTCGATGATATTGTACTTGAACTCTGGGTGTGGAGGTGTCTCCATAGGTGTACTGGGTGAATTGGGTGACAACATTGCCTTAGGGGTGCCTCGACCAGTAGTGGAGCTAGAATTTTCAGCGGTCAGGGTTGATGGGTTATTTTCTTTACTTGGGGGTAGAATATTTCTCAAGAAGTCTTTCCTCTTTTCCTCAAACGAGTGATTAGAAACTGGGCCTTTTCTCCTTAGACTATAGTTCCAGAGGGGTTTGGATTGGGGATCATCAACCATATTTATCTTTGTCACTGATGGGGGTCCCTCCCCGCAGATCACTTCGAAGGTGAGAACTGTTGTCCCCAAGTTTTCATCTGAGCAAGAGGTTTCTTCATCATCTGAGTTAACTTCCTCCTCTGGATCCCATACCCTTTGGTCTTCTAGGAGTTGATTCACTACCGCGGTCATACTGTTTGTCCATTGCAGGAAAGTTCTTTCCAAGTGGGAGGCTTAATGAAAAGAGAAAAAATTATCTTTGTCAATTTCTTCTACGTTAAATTTTGTGTTGGGGTTGTTATGAGGGTGGTTAGGCATGTTAGTGTTCTTCCTGAAGAAACACTTTTGAATTTCTCTTCCTGAGGTGAGATCATTGTTATTTCTTTTCAAGTCGGAGACTTTGTTTGTCAAGAGCTTTAGGGATTTAGCAATGTCTCAAAGTCAAAATGGTCTTTATCCTTGTCTCCAGATTTACTGGTTGAGGGTTGTGCCCTTTTCCGGAAGATGTCAGATCATCCCGGTTGTCGTGATCTAGAACCCCTATTAAAAGCATATATTTCTCAATAGCGAGAGCGGTGGTGAAGTTTTCGGTTAGGGTGTCTCTAGCTTCGTGTTTAACAAATACGACGATGTCACGTGGTAGGGCCCTCGTGTAGTAGTCTATCATAATGGAATCGTCAAGGGCCATGTTCGGGGGGAACTTGTTTAAGATATTTTTGAAGCACTTGTTGAAATCCTTGAACTTCTCCTTTTTTTGGCACATCAAGGTGCTCAATTCTGTAAGGAGCATAGAAGGGGTTTTGTCCTCAGAGAATTTTTCGAGGAAGGTGCCGTGGAATTGCTCCCAAATCGAGATGGAAGCAACACGAAATGAGTGATACCAGGTAGTGGCTTTATTTTTCTAAGGTGTGTGGGAAGAGTTGGCATGCTACATCATCGTATTGAGCCCTCATCATCTACAAGGTGAAATAAAAGTTGCTAATATGGTCTTCAGCTAACGTCCCCTTTTCGAGGTCGAACTTGGGAAGGTATTTCTCTGGATGCTGGGGCATGTCATGGAGAGGACCCCGAACACCTAGAGGGGATTGTTCCATCTAGGCCAGGGGTTTCACACACCTGGCCCTACGATAAGGTGGTATGAAGACATGTTCAGTGTCATTTTCGAACTTTCTCCCAATGCCAGACCTGGAAGATTCACCTTCATGTTGAGACTGCATGTATTGGTTTTAGTTAACTCTGAGATATTCGAGATTCCTATAACCTCTCAAGTTTCTAAAGCCACCAAATTTTTCATTGAACAGAAAAGTTTTCGGTTCCGGATTCGGTGGTTTTGATGAGCATGGTTTGTGTTTCGACCATGCCCTTGGCCTCTATTTCCCCGACCTCTTCCGTCCCCTCCCCCATGTGGATCATTAGCTTCGGTGTTATCATTTAGATGTTGATTTTCTTGGGGTTTGGTGTTTGGTTTGGGTCTAGTGACTTTAGGTCCTCCTCTGTCAACCCCTCGAGGGATGTCGGGAGGTTCAGTTGAGAGCCGATCAACCGTGTCTCTGTAATCTTCAAGCATGAGGCTTATGAGTTGAGGCACGAAATTGACCAAGACACCCTGGTGAGTGTGGTGTGTTTTAGGGGTTTGTAGATTGGCCAGGGAACTAAGTGGCGGGGAGGTTTTGGAGACCTTTAACAAGATTGCGGGTGAGTGAGCATAATGCCATTAGCTGGTCTGTCGTAACCTCATAGTTGGGAGGGTCTTCCTCATGCGAGTGTTCTCGAGGGGTGGAGGACTGGTGTTTTCGAACCCGATCTCTCCCCTCTCTGGGCCAATGAAAGGGTTCGTCGGGGTTTGGAATGGGATGTTATTTGTGTGGTGGGAGCCTACAATCAGGCCCTCCTTCTAGCACCAAATCTGTTGATGGGAAAAAATTCCTTGCCAACAGTAAGGGGATATCCTCGGTATAAAGTCCCAACTAGACTCTAATCGTTTGTGATAGGGATCCAGTCCAGAATGTAGGCCTAGCTACTAATAAACTGATGAGATATGCACCATTTCTATAATGGAGGTTTAATTCAGAATCGCGATAATGTAAGGCTACTTGAACGATACAAAACAAATGGTTCACAGGTTCCCCTAAAAATGAAACATCATGAATAGCGAAGCGAGATTTGAAGCATGCAGCTAAAAAGAAGTATTGTTAGCAAAATGTTATTAGGGCCATGCTCATAAAGAGGATTTCTTGAACATAAGAGAAACATTTCACTATGATCGAAGCACCCCTCAATTTCTTAAGCGCGTTTCCGAAAAATTAAGGAAATATCAATAACTAAGTCATTAACATATCCCTATGCTAAACATCCACATACCATTCATATATCCAAATAGCTTAAACATATAAATGATGAATGAAAAGAAACACAGGCTAATCAGTTACAAATGATACCAAGCATATGAGAACATAATATTCATAATTTCAACACACATATGTTTCCATCAGATCCAATAGTGGAGTAAAAAAAAACATTCATTTGTATTCATTCCCGGAATCATACATTCCCTACTGTACAATTATCTCTCTCTCCTCTTGGAGTCCCAAAAAAGGACCTTACATTCTATCCCAGGGGAGTATATATAGAATAAAAAATGACCTTTGGGCTACCCTGCCCTTTCATCTTCCTGACTGTTGGTATGGTCTGCGGCTTTGGAGATTTTGTGACTTGCGACCTGAGTGGGGTTGCGACGTGTGACTTGGGAGAATCTGCGACTTGTGACCTACCTATTCCTATGACCATTAACTCAGTATTTTCAGGGAAGCAACTTTATGATGGAGCGGATTGGGGTTTCTACCTATTTCTGTTCTCTAAGATAGGTCTGTTAGGCTAGGTAGTCGGCGACCACTGGAGTAATTTGGGGCATGTCCTCTCCCAGCCTATGAAAACATTCTAGAGCATGTCCGGGACTAAAGTATGCTTATTTGCATTGATCTAGTTGGATAGGGAGGAAAACTTGGTGTAGATCCGGACTGGTGTAACAATGTACTAGGCGATGTTATCCTTGGAGGTTGGGAGATCCTGTGAGGTGGCTGCTTGTTTGATGGGTTATAAGAATGCTTTGATATCTTGCATTACTTCTTCTGTCATCCTATGCTTGGTCAGTGTTCCTAAGGAAGGGATGTGGTGCACTTGTCCCATCGAATCTATGCCACTAATGAGGTGCTCATAGGTAGACATCACCTTCTCCACATGTTTTGTGAGTTGATCCTTGGATTACAGCTTCATCTGTATCGGTATGTTATCATACTGAGTGTGGATTCAGTCCTTCTTGGGTATTTTTTAGACCATTCAAGTATGTTGTCTAATGTTTTAGAGGCTTCCTTCAGCTGCACAACCCTTTTCCTAGTTTTTGCTTAGGCCCCTACCAAAGGAGCAATTGTTTGTGTTATAGTTATCATTTCCTCATATACTTGATTCATGTTGCTCCCTAAGATATCCAAATCCCCTTGAATGGTGGCTTGTAGTCTGTTGGCATGTGTGAGTGCAAGTTGGAGTCTTTTATTTTCCATTTCTATGGCCTCATTTTCCTTCTTCGCTTGGGTGGCCCTCTACTCGGACGCTCTGAGTCTGTTCTATAAAAAAAAATATTTCTTTTCTCATCTTGCTGACACTTTCCTTGGTGGCGGCTACAAATTTGGTTCTAGCTGATGCCATCGTTATGGGGTTAGTCCTGGTGTCCATGACTATTTCTTTCTCAGTGGTTACCACGAGAGGTTTGGCTGGGTTCCGTGCAATGCATTTTCTCCTCTCTTGCCTAATCCCATGAGTGTACTGATCGTAAGATAGTCTTGTTAGATCTAGTACATCATCCTCATGTTCTGCTGGGATGCTGAGTTTCGAGAGTGGGAGGTGTCCTCCTATCATGGGAGTTACAGGGGGTACCTCAATATGTGGCAGGTCTGCTTTCCCCCCAGACTTCTAGGGTTGTAACTCGCTTCCCTCTGCCTTCTTGGATGCATCTGCCTATAACTTCTGAGCTTCTTCCTCCTTTCTCTTCTTTTCGGCTTCTTCTTCCTTTCTCTTCTTTTTATCTTCATATTTATCCTGCTCCTACTTCAGCTTGTGCTCAGCCTATGTTTTCTACCGTTCTTCTTCTTCCTTTTTCTTGTGGGAATCTTCTGCTTGTTTCTTCTTTCGTTCCTCTTTCTGCCACTTCTTATACTATTCTTCGGCCTATTTCCTTTGTTTTTCTTCTTCCCATTGTTATTCCAAGGTGTCTTGGGATTTCTTGAGCTCTTCCTCTCTTAGCTTCTTCTTGGCCTCTTGCTGTGCTTCGGTCTCTTTGCCCCCTCCTTCCTCTTGATCCTTAGGAGGATTTATGCTTGTAGTATTCTTCGGCCTTTTGGATTGGGAAGATGGTGCTCCTCCCACACAGTCCTTCCGCTTCAAAGCATCTTCTCTCTCTTCTAGAGTTTGGTCATCCTGAGTCCTTGATCTCCATCCAAGTTGGCTTTTCCTTCGGGGTTGCTTCTCTATTTGCATTGTACCAGTTTTTAACCTGCTCTTCCATGGGGTACTTTGTGTGTTGGTAGTTCTAGTTAAATTTGGCCTACTCGCAGTACGCGGGGACGATCCTTTCAGGATCATAAGACCCATGGGCTAAGCTTACGAAGTGAAAGCCTTTTAGTTCTTCCGCCTCTACTTTTACTTATTTGAAGTCCTTAATTGTATAGGCACCAATAATAAGCAAGAGGGTAGGCCATGGTTTCTTCTTGCCCTTCCTAAAGGTCTTAGAGAACACGCTCGTCGTTTGATAGCACACCTCTTGTAGTAGCAGTTTTTCAGTGATGAACTTGGGTAGTGCGTGAGATACCTTGAATGATCTAACTACCCTCACTAAAATTATTTCTGGGATGGGTAACTAGTTGACCACCTTGGTTACTATTTCCATGGCCCTTTTGGACATGCAGGGAGGATATTCATTGAAAATATGCAAGTAGAGTTCAGTGATGAACTTTTCTGCAATGGGTTCAATATCTTTCTTATACCTGGTAGCCGGGAACACGTAAAAATATTTGTGGATAGGCCCACTGTGTTTCGAATCCCAGTTGTGTGGCCAATCATCAAAATTGAATCATGCACACAGTGCATCTAAGAGGTAGGAAGCCATGTAAAATTCTGATGCACATCCTTCTTTTGGTACCTAGGCTGCTGATATTTTCACCCTCAGAGCCAAAACTAAAATATGTACCCAATTGAATCGAGTGTCGTAGGAGGTGATCGCATACATGAGTGGGACCCATGCTCCATTGAAAGTAGTGGCATCCTTCCTACCGTACAACCTACACATCATAGTTGTGACAAGCTTGTAAACCTTCCTAAGGCCATTAGTTTTGTATTCCCGATCCTTCTTCCCTTTAAAATTCTTAGGGTCCTCCCACGAGCCCTTCAAGGTATCCTGTATTAGTACGTCGTGTGTGGCGACCCACTAGGCATTTAAAGATTCCTCCCTATCCGGGACTGTGTAGTATACCTCTACATCCTTTCTAATCAGATTGGAAAAAGGCTTCCTTGCGTGATCACGAATGATCCAGAACTGTGAATCAAAATCCTAGAGGATCCATTCAACTACTTCCACACATGGGAATATTAGTGGGTGTAAGCCCACATAATGAAGCTTACACCTCTTAAATTGAATTTATGCCTGCCAGTCCGCGAGTTCCTTCGGGAATTATTGCTTTGTGAATTCTTGGTAGACTTGATACCATGTCATCTTGTCACCTTTCCTGAAGACACGGGCAGTGTCTCCATAGATGGGGGGTTAGGGAGGAGGCATGTCTCCTTTTGATAGCTCTATCTCTGGACTTTTGTTTCTCCTTCGAACTGCTCGAGGCCGCATGTCACTTGAGGCTGAAAAGATAGAAATACACTCGATCTCAGCTTTGATATCCACTGATATATTCTGAAAATAGTCCCACGATAAGATGGATGACATGAAAGCAAAAATAAAGGAATTGACTTGACCCACTAAGGCTTTGGCTGCTTAGGTTAGGTCACTGCGAGGTCACAAGGTCGCAAAATCCCTAATGCGACCTTGCGACCTGGAGGTTGCTGGGTCGCATAGTCACAATTATGGAATTTGAATCAGGTTTGCGACCTTGTGACCTGGAGGTCATTGGGTCACAAGGTCGCGTGGTCGCAAATTTCTAAAAATTGAAAGGGAAGTGACTTTGTGACTAACTTAGAAAAATTGGAGTTATCACTTGGTTTTGAAAATACCTACTGGAGATGGAATTTCATGGGGTTCATGGATGAGGTTGAAACAGACTCACCTTTATCAAAAGTGATCAGGGGCTTTGAAATTTCAAACAGGTGCCAAATTTCGGAGGGTGTTGTAGCGGCTACAAAAGGTAGCTACACTTTTGTATAAATAAACATGTAGAAGAGTTCATAAGGATTCAAACTTTGTTTTTAGCTAGTAGCTCTTGAGCTCAAGATTATTGTTTTTTTTACTGTCATATGATGATTTAGACTTTGATGCAATGATAATGAGAATTCGAAGTGTGATCCATTACTGAGTTAGTTTCAGAGGGATGATGCTCTTGGGTGAGGACCCAATCCATTAGCTAAGTCCCTCTTGTGCACTTGTATTCTCTCTTTAATTTTTCGTACTTTTTTTAGTTCTTGCATTCTGGTAGTAGAAAAATATATTAACCTATGATTTTAGCCTCTACCCCATCTCTCTCATGGGAGCATGAATAGAAGGACCTCCAACCACTTGCTAAAAAAATCATGTTTACGATTTCTTGGAAACATGTTTATGATTAGATATCTTGATTTTCACATTCATGTTGTAGCTTAGAAATTAGTTTGTTGGTTAGATCAAAATTTTGGTATGAATTAGATAATATTTAAATTAAACTCATCTTTTCCACTCCCGATTCTTTTATTTTGTCAATAATCAATGAATGGATGCATGTAAAGGTTGTAGGACTATTTGAAGCTGAAATCAAGGACCCCTTCATCACCTTCATCTTTAACTCCATCACTCTTCCCTCCAACCTTCAATTTTGCCACCAAAACCATGTTTCATGAGATCATCTCCATGACCACCACGAGAAGTCGTTCTCATGCAAAATAGGCCCTCAAAGAGCTCTGAGCTTGGTTGAAGGTGTTGGTCGTTCCTCACTCACTTACTTCCACCTCCTTCCAGATCTATACACATTTCTCTCATCCTATTTACCCTTTGAACCTTCTTGACATCCTTCCTATAGAATTTCAAATCTATCTGTAGCAATACAGGGCTCTTCTAGTAGCCTCCTGTAGCATAGATGTAGGTCCCCATTTCCACTCCATTTTTTTTATCATTGTTCCATTTTAACCTAGGATAGGATGTATCTAAGCCTAGCTATGGATTTCATGACCAGAAGAGACCCCTAGGACACTCCAAACCCTTCTTCCCGTGCTGAAAAAACATAGTAGGAATTAGTGTTTATCTCATCACAAAATTAGCATAAATAATACAAAAATTTACATGTATGTGTGAGTTAGTTGTAACAATAGATAGAGGTTTTATTTATGATTTGGTAAAGTGTGTGAGATAAAGTAGTCCCTTTGTTACCAAGTGATTGGACAACTAGATAGATGATTTCAAAGTAGTGTAGTGCTCTTTCCTACAGCTAGGTTAGCTTTTATTTATTCATGATTTGATTTCAATACCAATTTCAAGTCGAAGTTGTTAAACACTCTCTTTTTCTTAGATAGAATAAGTTCTATACATTTCATTAGCTATTTTCACTTTAATCGAGTAGAAGGAATGGTCTAGAAGCACTATTGATCGGAAGACCTAGTTAATGGTGGCGTGAGTAGAATCCATCTACTATGCATATAACACTATCACCTCTAAGTTTGTACGAAACCCATGTTGATTAATAGATTTGGGTATCCCTCAGTAGTTGCAACACTCTTGGTACAATATGAGGGCTCACCAATTTTTGTCTTCATTGCCAGGGAGGTATCTAAGTTTGTATGAACCTCAGGTTGATAATTAGAGTTGACTATCCCTTGGGAGTTGCAACAATCTTGGTGAAATATTGGGGATCACCACTTCTTGGCACCATTACTAGGGAGGTGTCTAATTAGATGCGTGTTTCTGCTTAATAATTGTTTTTTTCTTTTTGTTTTGCATAGAGTTTTGAAAAAAAAGAGAAAAAAAAAAAAAAATTTCTTTCATGCCTTCTAGGAGTATGGAAAACCAAGGAAATTTCTACCAAAAACCCCCACATCCTCACTCAGTCAACCTTCAATCTACTTCAATGACTGTGAGCTTCCCTCTCTGACTGCAGATGAGATAGAATACCCTCTAGGTGAGCACCCTGAAATTTTTGAAGAACTTATTGGGGAAGAAGAAGAACCTATTGGGTAAGAATAAGAACCTATTTCACATATCCAAGCTATGGCTAAGAACATAAACCATGAGGTCATTCCCATCAAAGAAACTAATGGAGATAATAGGATGAAAAACATCAACACTTCATCCCTTCCACACTTCCATGGTCTAACTTCTAAGGACCCTATAAATTTCATGTTTTAATTTTTTGTTGTTTGTAGTACTTATGATTATGCCTCAGATTAACAAAAGCTAAAATTGTTCCCCTCTACCCTCAAGGATGCAGCCTTGCGATGGTTCATGAGTCTGTCTAGGGAAAACATCACTACCTAGGCCAAAATGCAGGAGTCCTTCAATAAAAAGTACAAATATTATTGTATGTCCAAAGAAAACAAGGAAGAAATATTTAGGATCACCCTAGTGCTTGATGAATATTTAGAATACAGTGAGGAAAAGTTTCAACTTAACTACAAGAGGTCCAACTGCACCCTTGATCCTAGATCACTCAATTTAGTTCTAAGTTCTGAGGGATCTGAGAGGAACTGTTGGAGACCCTCAAAATGCTATCTGGAGGGGATATCTATCATTTTTCCTATGATTACATCAAAACCCTATTTAAAAACATCTCTAGGGAACCTAAAAATAAGGGTAGAAGTAACCAAGGCTTGGTTAGTATCTCTTCCTCCACCTCATCCATCAAAAGTGAGATAGGGAACATGTTGGAGTATTTAAAGAGTGAAATTCTACATACCTTTTCATTTCAAATGGATACCATGCAGATTAAGAGAAACAAAGAGGAGGAAGAGAGAGCCCTAGTTATGTTTTTCCCTAGATGCACTAGAAATGACCATATGAATGAATGCCCAATGGATGTCATAGAAGTTTTCTTAGTCTGTGAGGAAAATAAATCAACAAATAAACGCCCTTCTTTGTTAGGCCTAAAAGTAACAAGGAGTGGAATGTGGGCTAGAGAAACTATGCTTCTCAATCAAAGGAGTCCTCGAGGACCTCAAAAATACCAACAAGGAATGAAAGGCACACATTATTATTAATGTAATTCAAATAAAAATGCATCCTTTCAACCTTGTTACTCCTCCACTCATCCATCATGACCCACACCTCCTTCTTAGCCTTATGCTCCTCCATATCATCCTCAACCTGTCAATCAATGATTTCAACCATATTATACCCAACCTCCTTAATGGAACAACCCATCAAAAGGGTGGAGGCCTTAACTCAACCAACCTCCTTCTTCATTGACTCCACCCCAAGCTCAACGAAAACTCATTCATCCTACTCCACCTAAGCAACCTCAAATGTTTGCTCAATCTAATCCGAACCTAAATAGAAAAAAAATACAACAAGTCTACAATGGAGAGACATCTTACCCTACTTATGCTATGGATATCCAAGAGATTAACCTTAGGTCTAAGGAGAGTGCTCCCAAATAACCATCCATCATCTCCACCTGAAGATATTGAAGAGGAAAAGGAAGAAAATACCCCTAAAGTAAATCCACCTCCTTTCCCTAAGAGATTGATCCATCCTAGCCAACAAACCCTAGAAGAGATTAAACTTCTGGGAGAATTGAAGATTTTTTTGTCAAGATACCCCTTCTCCAGGCTATTAACGATTGTTGTGGAAGTAAATCCCCTCTACGGACAGAGGCGATCCCTACTAGCCCAGACCGGGTCTAGCAAAAATCATCACACGCTATAGTGCAGGTTCCTAATTGCAAATAAACCAACTAGCGATGAAGGCTTACTTGGAATCCAACGTTGTCGTTTGTAGAAGAAGTAATGCTCCCGTTCCTCTGCTCCGGCAGATCACAATCCTCACGATCTCCATGATCAAACACCTGCACATGCAAGAAACAAAACAAACGCAAGCGTAAAATCCAGTACATACAATTATATGTCAGTAGGAGAAGACATAACTCATGATCATAATCAAGAACAAGAGTGGAACCATAACCAATAGTCACTTATTATTAATTCATCAAAAGAAGAGTACAACCATAACTCCGACGTTGAATTCTCCTTCGACGGGTCGTCAGCAGAACATGTCTCGATAAAGCCTGTCAGGGATGGGACAAGCCTCTCTCTTGGGATACTTGACAATAGTCTCCTTGCTTGGATTTGGCTTTAAGAGAACTAGGAAGGCTCTTGCAGCATAAGGATGTGAAGGCTTTTGGGAACTAGCTTGCAAAGGAGAATGGCAAGCTTTTATAGATGGAGGAAGAGGAGTTGGGATCCCTACAATCGTGGGATTGGCCCTATCATCAAGGAAGCTTCCATGAGAGGTGGAAAACCACTTCCTCTACATGGAAATCCGTAGCCAAACCTCCCAACTCAAGATAGATACCAGTTTAGGAATTTGTTAGGACGAAACTTCCGCCATTTATTTTTAAAAAACACTCCTTATTAATGCTGGTGTGAGTGCGACTCTGAGACAGAGCGCCAATTGGCGCGCCCTCTTTGAAGGATTTCCCCCATTGGCGCGAGTACTGAACTTGCTGCACGCGCCAATGCAAAAAAGGCTATTTTTAGGGTTTTTCATAAGGAGTTGTCTTCAGGGCAATGAAATCTCATGTTCAGAGGAATTCCATGAAAGTGGTTTCAAGTCTTGTTTTTGCTCACAGGTCACGAAATGAGCCCTCCAATGTGTGGGACAGGGGATTGCAGGGACGGTGACAAATTGATGTGTAATAGATGCCCCGTAAAGCATGAGGCCTGAAAGAGAGAGAGGGGTGAAATGCTTTACGAGAACGTGTCCAACTAAAAACACCACCATCGGAAAACCTGCGTAGAGAAGTACAACTGATATCTCAAGTACATGATATATATGTGGTATGGGTGCATCCATCCATAACAGAGTATACAGTAATCCAGATCCAAGGCATGGGTGCATCCATCCAATGAGGATCGATAAATAGACTCAGGTATGGTCGTAGCCATCCAATCAGTGAGTCATGTAACTAATCATAATAATCCACAAAATCGCAGCCTGGATTATAACAGACAAAATCCAGGGTCTTGCGCTCCATCTCGACCCGAACAAAGTACAAGTTCAAGCATGCGAATATGTGAGCTGAAGTCAAACATGCAAGAACATCGTCTGATTACTAGCCAATGGTGAAAGTTGTTAACAGATGCGAGAGGTACCACCAATAATGACAATGGTCCTCAAGGTACTACAGGTACAATCTACGGCATGTGAACAATGAGCTGACATTGAAGACTCGCAGAATCACTCGATCGGAGGCCAATTATGAAAACCTCATGTCGAATGCAAAGAACCTGCCATTGAGGCATGTAGGCTCCAAGGTACCAGAAGGGAGTCTCTAGATCAGCTTCCTGGATAATGAGCTGAAGTCGACAGGAAGTGATCTTGATCGAAGGTGGGCCATAATGTTTCCCACATCATCGACACGAGACAGAGGAAGATGATGTCTTTGTGAATCAGGATCAGATGAGAATCAGAGGGAGGTTGATACTTGCAGAGGTCAACTTCTCTTGAACATATCGGTGGCACGACAGTGAGTTTGGCAGTATTTGACATCAACAGATCAGAGGTCATAGTGATGGGAAAAGAGCAGATGAGAGGTCAAAAGGGATTACCAAAACCCATGGAGGCAAGTGGAAAACGAGATGAGATGTCCCCAACTCGACACGAATGCAGACAAGTGCCATGTTCAAGAGCAACATACTGCCGACACGACAATGATGTTGGTTCCATTTCCCCCCCACCATTTCTGGCGAGTACCCCAATTATTTTTGATAACAACCTTGAAGGGGATAGCATATGCTTGTAATGTAAATCCGTCCTTCAGACGAATCCATCCTAGTACATTTAACAAGCCCTAAGAAGGAGAAACTCAAATAACGTCATGATTGACTGAATCCGATGTCATCAGGGTTTAACGAGTTTGACAAAGGAAGAAATCAGCGTCTTTTCATGTTTAGAGAGTTTGAAAAGACATCAGAAAAGTAAACTCTAACGGTCCCTTTTCGTAAATAGTTCCTCAGATCCGAAAAGGTAGAAAACGATATCTAAGAAAACCTCCTAGTCGCGATAGGCTAGGGTATTCCTTTTTCGTAAATAATCTATCCCAGCCCGAAAAAGGGGTAAACGTATACTGGGTAGATGTCGTTTCGTAGACACTTTAACGAGAACAAAATGACAAGTGACTTGGCAATATTTTCAGTTTTAGAGAGTCTGAAAAGAGCTGAAAGATGACTCCTCCTGGAGGAATGAGTGGTATAAAGGGCAGCAACTCGTTCTGGTAATGGTGGAACTGCTCAGAACAAATAAAGGTTAAGAGGCTGGCTAACAAGACCACTCATCGCAGTGGTTCCTTAGGAACGGGTAAAACAACCAAGTGAAGTCATATGATTGGCCAAGAAAATAGTGACTATGGAATGAAAAAACCAAGGCTCATCTGGCAAAAACAGGCTGATAAAATGGAAATCACAAGAGGTAAAATGGGAATGGTTTCATTTTTACACAAGCTTGAAAAAAAGATAAACTATGCTTGAAACCAGTTTCATTTTTACTCAAGCTTGAAACAGAAATAAAATATGCTTGAAAAATCAAGCATGCCCCCAGCATGGTAACTCAATTCGAGGTACATGCCCCCCAAGCTTCAATCCATATGATGGAGTGAAGGTTCAAGTTACGAGATCAAGAGAAAGACTCGACTGGGATTTTACGAGATCTAAACAAAGACTCGAATTGAAGGGGAATGTGTTTCATTGTTTTAACGAGGTTGACACATTAAAAGAACTATCCTCAGATGACCTTGTTTTATGGTTTAAGGAGCTTGACACAAGACAAGGAACTCTGCTCCGACATAAAACTCATTATGATGAACAAGAAGTCATCGCTTCCAAGAGTTCCACTCCTAATGGAAGGAAAACATCTTGGAAATCTAGACCCAATGCCCCCAGCACACTATGCATGATGGCATCATCATTGAGCACAGGCACGGGGTAGGTAGCCACATAGTTGACCTGCGGCGGGGCAGATACAACGGGTGGATAAAAACCAGGAAGGGATGATGGCGGGCCAGCTGCCACATCAGGACCAAAGAACGAAAGCTGATCAATAGTCACAATTCGTCCTTCATGTGGAAAACAGACCACACAAAAAAGGGAGGAGACAAGTGCTTCCATGGCATAGGTGTAATCGCGCCCCAAGAGCAAATTGAAGTCCAAGGGGTCTAGAACAACCATCACGTCTAGATGGACAGTTTTACCTCCCAATGTAATAGGTAACCTTGGGAGGATCCTTAACGGTTGACTATTTCTTTTGTTAAATGCCAACAGATTCTGTGTAACAGGCACAAGCGATGGCGAACCGAAAGCTTGCCAAGTAGTTGAAGATAGAATACTAACAGACACGCCTTCATCTATAATGGTGCTGGGTATGACCAGACCAAAAGCCTGTATTGTAATCTCGAAAGGCACATAAGAGGGAAGGCGGTATCCTGCAAATTGACTCCAATCAAAGGAAGTGACCAAACTACTCGGAGGGGCTACCATCGAACCAACATGGTCTTCCCCTAGTGTTACAGAAGAAGAAGGAGCATCCTCCACAACCTCCATCTCGAAGGTGGGAGGAGAATCCTCTAGGATTTCCATCACGGGTGGTGGAGGAGAAACTTCTTGAGATACAGGGATAGGAGAATCTTTCTCCAAGTCTGAAGGATATGAAGAAAAAAGAAGAACCTGGGGGGTATGAGGTCCACTCTCAACGGAAAAGACCTGGTGCACCATAAACGGGGCCAACTCAACCAATCCCACGATCAATGGTTGTTCGGGGATGGATTCTTGAATTTGAATTTCCGAGGGAGCAGGATCGACCAAGGATGACTCTTGACCAATCGTAGGATCAACTGGTGGAAGACTCAAAGAAAGCTGTTTGTAACCAGCCGGAAGGCACGACGCAGAAACAGCCGAGTTGTCCAAAACTCGTTTCGCTTCATCCATATAAGGACAAAGGTGAATGGCATGGTGCCCTTCACACAACTTACAGGGATTGGTAATCTTACCCAGCTTCTTAGGAGCCTTACCAGTACTAATTGAAGGCGTGCCCCCAACCTAGCTCCTGGAAGCCAAAGGCAATGATGGACGACCGTTGGACCATGCTTCGAACACCTTGGGAATGCCAGGGCAATCTCGAAGAATATGGTCTCCCAGACACAACATGCAAGGGAATTTGACTTTCTGCGGAGGGTTGGAAGGTTTATCAATGGAAGGCTTCTTAGGTGCAATAGCCGTAGAGCTAGCCTCTCCTTTATCTAACTTCTTCTTCTTTGTCTTCTTCTTCTTAGCCACTTGGTTACTCGAATCCAAACTTTCACCAGGCAAAGTAGAAGAGGAGGACGCAGGAACAGGTGAAGAAGGGGAGAGGTCCACCTTGGAATCAACATGATGTTGTTCAGGTAGAGGAACTGATTGAACAATAGCTGAGACATTCGGGACCACAAAGGTTGAAAACAACCAAACAGGCAACCCAACAGTTAACCCAGGAAGGGACAACGTTGCCATATAAGGAGAACCAACATTTCCAAAAGGAGGAAAAGGACCAGGATTCCCTTTGGAGGGGATTCCTTGGTTGGTGAACTCCGAAAAAGTGGCCATCAGAAACGATCTTCAGAACAACACCCTAAATAAACTAACTTTAACCAGGAATATTTCGTGGGTAGTTAATTTTTTAAAACATTGAAACAAAACTCTACTGTTTCATCTTTTAAGAGTTGAGAAACAAGCAAAAGGTGACTCTATCTCTTTCAGATTGGAAACAAGCATGAAAGGACAAGCGCTTGATGATATTTTTAAATTTAAAGAGTCAGAAAAGATCAAAATGACTACTCTGGTAATCTAGGTAAAGGGTGTACCGAATAACCGTGAACTGAAATATACACCTTGGTTTCAAAATGAAAGAGAAATCAACCAAGAACTTAATGTACATGCAGGCAATCTCCTCGAATGCTGTGTCCGGTGTATCATGGGTATAGGGTGGCAGACTCGGCTTCCTATGGATAAAGGATAGAAACCTAGTGGGGTCTCCCTTTATATACGCGACAGTACGGGGAGCACAAGTCCGTACTAGTGCTATCTAAAGCCAGGAGGCGAACGACAGCTACTAGGTTTTAAGACATTGGATCACGTCTCTAGCCTAGACCTATGAATGTGTTTTGTTAGATTTCAATGCTGCCTTAGTGTAAATTGAGTAAATTTTAATGTTTATCTTCAATTACGTTTCAGTTTTCAGGCCTTAGAGAATGTAATGTCTCAAAATCTCCTAAATGCAAAACTGCATCCCACAGTATATCATTTCATTCGATGAAAGCTAATTACAAGAGAGTTAAGAGCTTTTCACACAATAATAAAGTGATTAGAAAACAACCAGTGATATCTCTAATGCAGCTAATGGAAACTAAAAACTTTTCTTTCAAAGTTACTAATCACTAATAACACAGAAAATATTTTAATTCGCACTAACTAATCAAAAGAAAAAGAGATTTTTTTTTTTGTATTTTCAATATTTAAGAGCTAGATGCACTAAACAAACTGAAAACTAATGAAAAGAGAAATTAGAGAAATGATGATAAGAGAGCAAAAACAAGCAAATTTCACTCAATATCAATCATAATCAGACCTCAAATTGACCAAAAGTCCCTCAATACCAAGAGAATCCCAAAAACTCAAATGAACCAACGTAATCCAGGCCCAAAATGAGACAAGGCAGAATTCGAATGAAAATGGAACCAATCACTCAAATAGTGCAAAAAAATGATAAACAACTACCAAACGAATGCAGGGAAGCAATCATGAAGTTGACTGAACTGACGAAAACCAAAAACTCCCAAGGGAGGCTCAACACACAAAAGCACCTAGATGCCCTAGGGCTAGAATGTAAATTCGATGGAAATGGGCAAACAACCAAAGGATGGAGGTTTTACTCAGTCAAACCAGGCTTCAGTACACTCAAGAAGTCATAAAAACAAGACCAAAATCACAAATTAGTCTCAGAAGCTCAAAACATAGAAAAACCTAATACCTCATAGGATTGGCACGACTATGAGGCTGAAATTAGCACCAGAATGGAATAGGCGCGAGCGATACACAAGCAACTTGCGCCAATGGGTGTGACTGTCAATCTAAAAAGCACGCCAACCGAGTTAACTATGAAAAAATAAAAAAAAAGCAATCCCAGACATAGACCAGTGATGACAAGGCTAAACCAAAGCCAAACAAACAGAAAAACCAACCCAAAGAGCTGACCAAGCAAGCAAGGCCAAGAATTGACCGAAAAGACAAGACAACACTCCAAGTCGTTTAGTTTATAAACTAAACCAGAGATTGACTGAAGTAGCGTTGATCTACTTCACTAATGCAGAGCGAAATCGTTTCGAAGGCTATCTGGCTATACTTCAAGCTCCGTCTATAGTTTACAAAGCAAACAACAAGCTGACTCCCCAGTGGAGTCGCCAAATTTTTGTGGAGGTAAATCCCCTCTACGGACAGAGGCGATCCCTACTAGCCCAGACCGGGTCTAGCAACAATCGTCACACGTTATAGTGCAGGTTCCTAATTGCAAATAAACCAACTAGCAATGAAGGCTTACCTAGAATCCAACGCTATCATTTGTAGAAGAAGTAATGCTTCCGTTCCTCTACTCCGGCAGATCACAATCCTCACGATCTCCGTGATCAGACACCTGCACACGCAAGAAACAAAACAAACGCAAGTGTAAAATCTAGTACATACAATTATATGTCAGTCAGAGAAGACATAACTCATGATCATAATAAAAAACAAGAGTGGAACCATAACCAATAGTCGCTTATTATTAATTCATCAAAAGAAGAGTACAACCATAACTCTGACGCTGAATTCTCCTTCAGTGGGTCGTCAACAGAACATGTCTCGATAAAGCCTGTTGGGGATGGGACAAGCCTCTCTCTTCGGATACTTGACAATAGTCTCCTTGCTTGGATTTGGCTTTAAGAGAACTAGGAAGGCTCTTGCAGCATAAGGATGTGAAGGCTCTTCGGAACTAGCTTGCAAAGGAGAATGGCAAGCTTTTATAGATGGAGGAAGAGGAGTTGGGATCCATACAATCATGGGATTGGCCCTATCATCAAGGAAGCTTCCATTAGAGGTGGCAAATCACTTCCTCTACATGGAAATCCGTAGCCAAACCTCCCAACTCAAGATAGATACTAGTTTAGGAATTTGTTAGGACGAAACTTCCGCCATTTATTTTTTAAAAAAACTCCTTATTAAGGGTGGCGCGAGTGCGACTCTGAGACAGAGTGCCAATTGGTGCGCCCTCTTTGAAGGATTTCCCCCATTGGCGCGGGTACTGAACCCGCTGCACATGCCAATGCAAAAAAGGCTATTTTTAGGTTTTTTCATAAGGAGTTTTCTTTAGGGAAATGAAAGCTCATGTTTAGAGGAATGCCATGAAAGTGTTTTCAAGTCTTGTTTCTGCTCATAGGTCACGGAATGAGCCCTCCAATGTGCGGGGCGGGGAATTGCAGGGATGGTGAAAAATTGTTGTGTAACAAGGATGTTCCCATATAAAGTAGGCTTATAAAGGAGAAATACTTCAAAAATCCTGGGAAAAATAAGAGAGACACCCCCACCATCAATTTTTTTGGTCAATTATCAGATTTGATGCTGGTGAGAGTGAATTTCCCGAAATACCTAGACCCTGAAATTCCAGTAGTGGATGTGCACATTGATGGTGTCAATTTCCCTCGTACACTGATTGATCTTGGGGCTTCCATCAATGTTATTACTAAATAAACCATTTTGAAACTCAACCTCCATGGAGCCATGAGAAATACCACTACAAATGCTGCAATGCTGCAACTTGTAGATAGATACACAATAGCTCTCGAGGGAGTTGTTGAGGATGTTATGGTCTCAATTGACACTTGGGAATATCCCACTGACTTCCTAATTCTTCAACTAAAAATTGAGTTTATTTGTTATCCTATTGTCTTAGGAATACCTTGGTTGGCCACTGTTGATATCTATATCAGTTGTAGGGCTTGGAACATGACCATTAAGAATGGGCCCTTATTAAAACAACTAATATTATATCCTCCTGCTCCGCCTTCTATTTAACATGATATACCTTTTTGGCTATAGGATGAAGAAGAATATGAAGTGTATCATACAACACCATACCCAACATGTACCTTATATGTTGTTATCAAAGGGGGGAAACCTGATGAAGATGCCCTTATTGAACATATCCTTCAAAACCAACCCCCCACTACAATTCCACTTGATGAACTTGTGAGAGAATATGGAAGGAGTCCTTGTATTGAGATATGCTCAAATGACCGTCAAGAATATAGAGTTTGGCTCATCTGAAACCTTAAATATCAATCCCTCTCTCTTGTCCAAACAAGAAGAATAATTGTGCAAGATGCTAGGAGAGAACTTAGGTGCTTTTTCTTGGGACTAAAAAGAAATGAAGGGGGTGCATCCCTCAGTTTGTACTCACCATATTTACATCGAAGAGGGATACAAGCTTGTGCACCAATGTCAGAGGAGAAAGAAGCTAGCCTTGAAGGACATAGTGAGGGAAGAACTACAAGAGCTGCTGGATGTAGGGTTCATATACCCCATCTCACATAGTAAATGGGTGTCACCTCTAGTCGTAGTCCCAAAGAATAATGGGAAGTGGAGGATCTGTGTTGATTACAGAGAGTTAAAAAAGGCCACAAATAAATATTGTTTCCATTTTCCTCTCATTGACCAAGTCTTAGATGGTATTGAAGAAAAGAAGTTCTTCTCTTTCTTGGATGGATTTAGTGGTTACAATCAAATCCATATGAACCCTGAAGATCAAGACAAGACTATATTTTCATGTCCTTTGGGTACCTTTGCTTATAGAGTTCTCCCATTTGACCTATGCAATGCTCCTGCCACTTTTCAAATAATAGTTTTAAGCATCTTTGCTAAGCTTGTCCATGACTCTGTGGAAATCTACATGGGTGATTTCATTCCCTATGGATGTGATTTCCAGGAGGACCTCTCTAATCTGGGTAAAGTCCTGAGGAAATGCATTGAAATTCATCTCTCCTTGAGCCCTAAGAAGTGTGAATTCTTGATGAAGGAAGGGATTGTCCTTGGCCACTCCATATCTCAGGCAGGAATATAGGTAGACACAAATAATATTGCTATCATAAAAAAGGATCCCTACCCCTAAAAAACAGAGAGATGTTTGGATTTTCTTGGGCTTGGCAAGTTATTAAAGGAGATTCATCAAGGATTTTAGTAAAGTGGCTTCACCATTGTTTGGATTGCTGGCCAAGGACTCAGAATTTGGTTGCTCAAGTAGTTGTTAAGAGGCTATTAAAATCTTAAAATAAATATTGAACACTACCCCTATACTTCGACATCCCAAATGGGCTCTGCCTTTCCATGTCCATACTGATGCATCAGATAAAGTTGTGGGGGTAGATTTGGGACAAATATATTATAAGTTACCCTATGCCATTTACTTCATTAGTAAAATTATGTCGAAGGCCAATTTTAACTACACTGTCATTGAGAAAGAGCTTTTAGCTATTGTCCACTCCCTGAAAAAGTTCAGACATTATATCACTGGGTACCAAAATTTCGTGCATACTCATCATGCATCAATTAAATACTTTATGAACAAAATTGATGTGAATGATAGAATTCTTAGCTAGTTATTGTTGTTACAACATTTTTATTTGAATATTGATAAGCTAGGGAAGGAAAATGTAGTTGTATATTTTTTTCTCTAAACTCACTTTGCCTGCATATGGTGAAGGGATGGTCGATGATCAAATTTCAGATGAGCACCTGTTTTATATATAAATACTCTCACTCTCATATGTTGACATAGCCAACTACCTGGTTGTTGGGATATTTCCTCCAAATCTGTCATCCAGTGTCAAGAGCATAATTGTGAGAAAGAGCACCCCTTTCACTTGGATTGGTGGAAATATTTTCAAACTCGAACCAAATTAGATTTTAAGGATATGTTCCAGTGAAGAGGAAGTATTTTACATCTTTTGGGCATGTCTTTGTGGACCCTATGGGGGTCATTTTTCTGCTAAGAGGACATATTTCAAGGGATTACAAGCTTGTTACTATTGGCCTGCTCTCCATCAGGATGAAAGAAGGTATACCAATAGATGTGATTAATGTCAAAGGATGGGAAAACCCACACCTGGGGATGAGATGCCTCTACAACCTCAAGTGGCCTTAGGTCCATTTGATAAGTAGGGTATGGATTTCATTGGGTGAATTGATCCGCCATCAAGACAAAATAAATACATTATAGTGTGCACTGATTATTTGATAAAGTGGGTTGAGCCAAAGGCTCTCAAAGTAGAAACAAAGGAGAAAGTAGCTGAGTTCATAAGGGAAATTTTTTTTTACAAATTTGGGTATCCAAGGGAGATACTCACTGATCAGGGAGCTCAGTTCACGTCAAAATTTATTAAGAATCTCCCGAGGAATCATAATATCAATCACAAAACATCTACTTCCTATCACCCTCAATCAAAATCATAAGTAGAGGTTACGAATAGAGAATTCGAGAGCATCCTCACCGAGGTGGTGAGCAGTAGTAGGAAATATTGGGTAGACAAATTAGTGGAGGCCACTTGGGCCTATAATACCACCTGGATGACAACCACATGATTCACTCCATATGATTTGGTTTATGGGAATAAATCTTTGATTTCCATTGAGTTTGAATATAATACTCTGAGAATGGAAACCCAGTTGGATTTAGATTTCACAAGAGCACAAAAATAAAGGATACTCCAATTTAATGGTTTGGATGAGTTTATAATTAGGGCCCTCCTCCATGCTAAATTTGTACAATTTCAAAGGAAGGTCTCGCATGATAAGCACATTAAGGATAAAATATTTCATGAAGAGGATTGGGTCTTGCTATATGAATCTAGGTTCAATTATTTTAAGGAAACATTGATGACAAGATGGTTGGGCACATACCTGATAGAGAAATTTCATGACAATGGAGATGTCCATATCAAAACCATTGATGAGGTGGGGATCCCGTTGCTTGTCAATATTTATAGAATGAAGTTGTACAGGAGACCAATTTATAAGGAAGAATTCATCAGTACAATCATCTGAGAGGTCAATGTGGTTGGGAGTATGATGGCTTCCAGTGCATAAACATCCTAGAAAAAAAAGAAAAATAAAAAAGAAAAGAAAAAATAAATATTCTTGGGTGAAAACCTCCATGAGGCATCCAAGGCCAACTCTAGGATTCAAAACCTATCTGAGGCAATCATGGACAAAAAAAAATGGAAAGAAGAAAAATAAATATCCTTGGCTGAAAACCTCTTTTGAAGTGACCAGGGCAGGCTTGTGGGTTTAAAACCTCCTCTGAGGCAACCCACTTGTCTTGTAAAAAAAAAAAAAAAAAACACAATAAGAAACAACATGAGATGATTCCATGATTGCTGAAATTTTTGTTGCTTTGCAGGATTATGCACAAAGGAAGATCATGGCTACATGCCAAAAATAATTTCAAGTTTTCCGCATTCTTCCATCCATGAGCTCCCTCTCCATCATCTCCACTCATATCACCATCCATCTCCACCATTCCATCATCTCAAAAACCAAGTTTTACCTCCTCTTTGTGTTGCTATAGGAGGATCCTATAAAGCCACAGGAGGATCCTATGGTGCTACAGGAGGGTTCTAAAAATCTGAAGGAGGGAGAATTGAGGGAAAGGGTAACCCATCAAGGATCCTATTGTCTTGAAAAATCATTAAGAGGGTCTTCCCACCATTACCCATCACCATTTCATCACTCCTCCATATCATTAAAACAACTTTATCACTCAAACCCTTCACTCTGTCATGCTTGTAAAAGAAAAATTTCTACAAAAACATAGAGGTCCTTATCCTCATTCTTACAAGCCTACACTACTCCCTCATGATCCTATCACTATCCTAAAGCCTTTACACACTCTCCCTCATCACCCCATGCATATTGAAGGTTCAAAAATATCAAGAATGGGATGCTACAAGAAAAGTATATCCTCTTGTAGAAAACCCGTGTAGTCACCAGAAAAACACTATATTTTTTTATTGATCATCCAAGGAGACAATGAAAAATTGTGAGGTGACTCTGAGAAATATATGGCACTCGAAGAAGAACTCTCCAATAGCAGCAACAGCTTGAGCCTCAGTAAATCATCTGCACACACATCAAACAACACAATTAAGCACCACAAGGAGAATGAAGACATACATAAAGAACTAAGAAAATAAGGTAAATTATGTTGGTGTCAATCCAATGTTTTAGCTCCATGCAAGGCCCCGCAACATATAGATCATGAGGTAGGCTCAGGTATGGCAGTCTCTCACCCTCTCCCTATGTGTAATTGAATAAAATGAATGAATGTCGAGGGGAGAAGTTTTAATAAGCTAAAGGTGGCCAGTTAAATTGGCCACCCTAAACCATTGAGGTAAAGGTGATTGATAGAGTCCTTGTGCAATGTGGGAATTTCACATCAACTGAATTAGGATCACTAGGAGTGGGTGGTGATTAAGAGGAGAAGAGAATAATCACTTAGAGTGGGGCCAACGATCCAAATGAGGAAACCTTGTGTGAAGGATAGCTCAACACAACACTCCACGCCCAACTCAAAAATGGAATATAATGTACTTGGGTGCATTTTTCTTTATATATTTTCTCACCCAGAATAGTTAGAGAGAAGATGATTTTTTAAGCCATCGAGGATCTTCAAACCTCGACCTGCTACTGCTACAGGGATGTGCTACAAGAAGCATTGCAATTTTGTAATATTCCAAAATTAGCATACAGCTAATTGGAATATTAAGTTTTGATGTTTTCACTTAGGATACAAATAAATGGGTAAGGAGGCACTACAAGGAAAAGACCCTCTAGCGGAGGTTATAAAGGAGGTTTTTAGTGTTATAAAATTGACCAAAATTGTAAAAAAAAAATATGCTACCACATCCGTTTCTGGTAACGGAGGTTTTGGCGGAGCTTTTAACGGAAATTCAACACAACTAAAAAAAATGGGCGGCCGTAGGTTATTATGGATGTTTTTTCATCAGTGCTCTTATTAGGTTTTAATGCATTGGTGCGTATCTATATACAGTGCACCGGGGTGGTCTTAGGAGAATGCACAGGGCCATTAAGGAAAACAATAGCACCGGGCCTGGTGTTGGTGATACAATGCACGAGGTCGTTCTAATTGGTGTTGGGATTTGAGCTGTGCCCATAGGTCATATAAGTGCATCGTTGTGTCTTTATGAGGCACCGGTGCTTTGTATCATAGAAAGGAAATAAGATTTATAATTGGTATCAGTATTCGTGCGGTGCAAATGACATCTAAAAATGCACCGGTGCTTATATATACATAAATGCCCAGGTGCGTAGTCTCACACAAACACACTGATATTTATAACTGGAATCGGTATTAGAGCGGTGCCGATAGAATCATAAACGTACTGGTGCATATAGACACATAAACGCACTGGTTTTCATTTTGTTTTTTTTAGAAACATCAACCTCTGACAGTCCAATTATTGTGATTGTTTTAAATTCACTATTCATCAAAAGTCGACACATCTTATAACAATATTCATATTAATTACATTTTTATTAATGCATTTGAATGTGTTGTTTGGATTAATTTGTTATATCATATCAAAATTATTGTGGTTTTTCTAAATTCATTATTCATCAAAATTCGACACATATATATAATATTATAACAATATTCATGTGAATTAAATTTTTATTAGTGCATTTGAGAACAACAATGGAGAACGCAATAGAATAAATTAAAAAATATTTTATGATATATATATATATATATATATATATATATATATATATATATATATAAGACAGTATTTATCATACAAAATGGGACAATTATTCGTATCCCTTTATCTTTCAATTGGGACACTATGTCCATTACATGAAACAAAATGTCTGATTTAATAGACATATTTCAAAAAATAAAATGCCTTGCTTTGATATCCAAATTACATAGTGATCATCATTCTTTGCTTGAATTGCTGTCACTCCTGGAGCTACTTCCATGACTTGGGTTATTTTCAGTAATGTTGTGTTCACGGCGTTGATTGTTTTCTTCTTCTTCACTTTCCATCTACAAACATAAAAATAAGCTGAAATGAGTGTATATACATTGGTGAGAATAATGAAAATTCCTATATTAAATAATATACATCAATGTAAATCGAAAAGAAAAATGACGTACCATAGCAACAATTGACTCATAAACTATACACATTCTTTCAAAACCATGTACCATGCCATCTTTCAAAATTTCATCTGTTGGCATAGTTCCATACTTTGTTTCCTGCAAGTTTTATACCCCATAACAAATCATATATTTAATATAAAAGATGTTTTTGTTCTATTAATTATAGACAGAGCTAATTAAAACAAGATCGATAGATGCTTACAAATTCCACAATTAAATTCTGATATGCCAACATATACTCACAACCCATATTTAACCCAATTTCAATAAATTTGTCTGATGGTTCTTATTTGTATGTTAGCACCTGTTTGAAGACATTTAATGATGATTTTTGTAAAAAAACTTAAAAAATACAAAAATGAAATCTAGTTAGGTTGTTATAAGGAAGTAACAATTACTCACAAACTTAGCGATCAACCATTTTCTTCCTTGTCGTCTTGTTTTATGTGCTAAATGGGTTCCATTTTCTTTTCTTTTCTGCAAGAAAATTCTTGAAAATTAATATTTAATGCTAAATTGTTTATTTATTGTACCTAATGATCGAAAAATGCAATGATTACATATTACATTTGAAGCATGTTGTTGTATTCGTTCCACTAGATCCCTCAAACTTTTGTAAAAGTTTTTCCCCCTTTCGTTAACTTCCAGCACCACTCTAGATGAGCCAAGGAGCAATTCATTTTCATTTGCATGTTCTATTTTTTTTTTTTTCTTAGAACAACATTTCTTTTCTGAGTTGTTGGTCTCTGTAGAACATTAAACAGATGTGAATTAGTAGTCTGTTTGACACATGTTATCTAATAATCTTAAGTATATTATTAATGATAATTAAAAAAAGAAACTCATATTGGGTCGATAGTATTGTTTCATTCACTTGATTCATCTTTTTGCAATTTTTCCATTAAAATTTTACGCTCTTCTGGTCGTATATCAGAAATAATCATATCGAGCTTCGTCATTTTGTGGCTCTGCATGATACACAGTAAACAATACATATTAGTTAAAGTTACATATAGTTCAAAAATAATATTTTTTATAAAGAATTTACAAAGAACTTGCTTTTTTTGCTTTTCTTGATGTGTTAATGGTATTTTTGTTACTTGATATCCTTTCAGTCATTTCTTTATCAATATGAAACCTGTAACATATCATTCATTAATATATTTAAAAATAAAATCTCAACTTTTCAGGTAGAAAATAAATCTCGAGACACCGGTGTGCCTTTCATGAAATCCGCACTGCCGCTGGTGCGTGGATATATTAACAATGCACCAAAAAAATAGTGTAATAGACCTAATGGTGTGTGAGGTATTATAAATGCACCGCAAAAACATTGTAATACACTGTACGGTGCTTCCCTAGTTAAAGAGAGCACCGATGCCCTATTTTAGATTTGGCGCATGGATTTAAAAAAATGTTTTCAATTTTTTACGACACAGAATTTGCACGGTGCACTGTAATAATACATAGCACTGGTGCGGTGGCGTATGTAGGGCGCACCAATAAAGAAAAATCCATTTTTTCAAAAAATCACGCAATGGCCGAATGGATTGGGATCCGACTATGCAAGTCATCCCTTGGGTTGGACATCAATCTAAAATGAAAAACCCTAATTCTGAAATCACAAAAACAGGGAGAAGAAAGGAAAAAAAATAAAAAATGAAGGGTTCAGGGTAAAAATGGATAAAACTGCAGGAAAAAATAAAAAACTGCAGAAAAAAAGTAAAAAAAGAATTAAATTTAATCATGAAATGGTTTGAAATTCTATAATAAAGGGCTTGAATCAATAGAGTTTTGGTTTCTGATTGTCTGAATACTTATGTTCGAATGTATTTCGCCATCCACAGTGCCCTCGTGCTCTCTTGCTCAGGTCGGTCTCCTGTAAAAATCTGACTGAAATTTTTTAGCAAAAATAGTGAAATAATAAAAAGTGTTTAGTATTTAAAGAATTATTTTATCAAATTAGATTTTCGAAAATATTTTGCCGCCCATTTTTCAAATTGCCGTTTTTTTCTTAACTTAAAGAAAATAGAGTTGCATTTTTTTTATTTGCATTTATTCGTTTCCGGTGCGCGGAAATGTGACGCATCGGTGCATTGTATTAATAAAACGCACTGGGGCCTATTAGGATGATAAGCGCACTAGACTGTTTAAATTTTTTTTTTGTATGTAAAATCATAATAAAATAATGATAATTATAAAGTACATGAATTTATTTTCATTATTTTCTAAACTTTATATATGTAAGATCATAATAAATAATGATAATTATAAAGTACATGAATTTATTTTCATTATTTTTTAAACTTTATGTTACAAAAATTTGTATTATTCTAGATTTGTTATTTTACAATTATTTGCAAATTTACAAATTTAAATATTTTAATAAAATCATTTCACATTAATAGAATTAAAATTTTCACATTAATAGAATTAAATTTTTACATACAATTACATTAATTAAAATTACAATTACAATTAGAATTAAAATTAAAATTATAATTTTACATTAATTTCATATACATGAATTATGATTAGAATTACAATTACACTTTTTTTTTCACCAGGAAAAAATTCGTAATCTTTCATTGATGTTGAAAAATTACATGTTACATTTTATGGTATACTATCCAGTATTTTGCAGATTAGCAAATAATTTGTCCATATTACATAGGCTTATCAAAATCAATGCATGCATTAGAGCATTTCTAACAAGTAAGTTCCGATGCATGAACTTACTAGGAGTAAACACCAAAAAGATAGGTATATATACAAAATACAGTTAAAAGTACTAGCAGTCGGTATACTTTCATATGTGTTCAGTCAAAAATGTGAAACTCCCATCAATAGTGCAGTCAAAATAGCAGTCATGAGTCAACTGCATCCAAAACCTGAAGGCCATCCATGAATGGTTTGTGGAAGTATCTATAGACCTATGCACCAACATGTTCAGTAATGAGCCAGCGGCCCCACTCTAGCTCCGTGGCTTCTTTGGATAATTTATCTGCCATTTGGTTCCTTTGCCGTTTTATTTTCTTTTCAGGTTTTCCCATTCCATAATTTTCTTTGTAGTGCACCATTTCCACTATCTTTGCTTCCACCAATTGGATCTCAGAAGTCCCTGGTACAAGCTGCCGTGGGGCCATGGATTCCAGATATGGAACAATGAAAAGTATTTACTTTGTGAAACGCTGCACTGTGAGACAGAAAGATATCCACAATTACAATTTTAATTTTACATACAATTACATTTACAATTTTACATATAATTACATTTACAATTACAATTATAATTTTACAAATACTTTACAAACAATTCAATTAAAATTACAGTTACAAATACAATTACATTTACAATTACAATTACAATTTTACAAATATTTTACATACAATTCAATTAAAATTACAATTACAAATACAATTACAATTTGTGAAATTTACATACAATTAGAATTACAATTACAATTTTACAATTTTTCATATATACAATTACGATCATTTCGGAATAAATTAAATACTACAATTACAATTAAAATTTTACATTAATAAATATTTTACATTCAATTACACTTAAAATTACAATTAGTACAAATACAAATGCAATTTTACAATTTTACATAGACTTAAAATTTAAATTACAATTACATTCACGACATGATATAAATATCATGGTAATTTAATAATATATTAAATTAATTAATAAACATCATCACGATCATGATAACCATCGTACAAACATCATATTCGACTAATAAACACATTCAATTAACATCAAATTAATATTATATATTAACATCATCACAACACAAACATCAAATATACATCTCAATATAATGTCAAATAACTCATGCACCTATCACATATACACATCTATCTGCAAGCTAAACATTAAATGAACATATCTAACATGACTAACAATATGCGCCACATCATGATGATCATCAACATGAAAATTAAGTACAACTGCAACATGAACATAAAATACATGGACCATATATATATATATATATATATATATATATAACTGAATAATGTTAAAAATATACAACTGTAATATAAATCATGTCATGGATCAAGTGCTGGTGGTAATATAACAACATCAATAACACTAGTAGAAGTGGATGTGGCCTTCTTAGTAAAGCTGGGTGCAGCCTCGACAGTCGATGGTCGACTAGCCTACTCATGGTCATGATGATCACTAGTACTGATGGATGCATCCGCTGGTGGTAGTACAACATGATAAATATGAGGCATAGTAGTAGTGGAGGCAGCCTGCTCAGTCAATAGTACTACAGCCTCGGCAGTCGATGGTCCAGCCTGCTCATGATGATCGTGACTAGTACTCATGGTGGATGCTGCAGGCTGCTGATTGGACATGGCTGATGGTCCAGCCTCATCTCCATGATGACTAGTGTCAGATGCTGGCAGTGGAGCCTCATGCTGATCATCAGGCGCGCCGCGAGGTGAACAATCATGAGATGCATCTGAGTGGCTGCTGGCAGACTATCCATCACGTGCCGCAACTCGACTACGCCTATAGCTATAGACAATCCTCCTCAATCGCGTAACCTCTGTCGTAGCTCCTACCACATGCCGCATCAAGCCGTACATGTCACGCGACATGCCTCTCCACATCCGTAACAGTCTATCGTCATCCTATATTTCTCTATAATGAGCGGGCCTGATGCCCGCATCTGAAATCAATCCACAGAGTTGGCTACCCAACTCCATTCGGTATCTGGTCTCAGGTCAACCACACCTAGCAAAAGGCGGTATCGGTGCACCATGAGGTGCAGGATCAACACGTCTCTCTGTTGCACCACCAGCCTCATCCTCTGGCACATCAACGATCTCCTGATCGTAATCATCAAGATCGACACCTGGATCATGTGGTGGATTCGGCATCTCATCGCCATCAAAAGAGCCAATGTCTGTAAAATATACACAAGTACATAACAATAATTAGATAATTTCATTACACAATTTAATAAAAACAAGTTAAAGAACATGTTAGAATAAACATAAATAAAATATTAATATTACCTCTATCATCTGGTGGCTCATCAGGAGTGAAGAGGATGTTGGGACACCCTCGCTAATCTAGTCCAGCATAAGGACATGGGACCATAATGAAGGGATGCAACCTGCCAACACTAGCTAGTAAGTCCAACGAATCATGTGATATCCTCGCCGGAAACATAGTGTCACCCCTCTTGGGCATCATCTGCCCCCACATGCGAATCTGGGCCTTGAACATCGGCCTATGAGGCTGTTGAACAAAACTATGTCCCATCTCTAGAAACCTCTCAAAAAATAAACAAAACAACTCTGAAGCGAAAGGGAAGTTGACCCTCCCTTGTGCATGAGCACGACATCTATCTAAGGCCCTACAAAACTGCCGCAAAAAAATGGCAGACCACCTGACAAGTCATGGCTGTTGTACTAAAGATTCAACATAATATAAAAACAAGCAACTAATGTGTTTCCCTTCACTAGTGTTGTGCGAAATGGTCGAAGCGATAATGGAGAGGCACTGCACATCCTGTCTACCAAAAGCACCTATACGTAACTGACCTCCAGGTACCTAAAACTTTGAAGGAGACAATATATGTCCTCCAATGTATCTCTGGGAGTAAACTAACTGACTCCCTGCTACACAACCAGGTGGCACATCTGGGAATGAGGGAAAATCATCCCCTCTCCTCAATAGTCTTGTAATAAAATAAATATCCTCCTAAGTGGGTGTGTACCACTGGTTAGGACCAATTTGAAAAGCCTATCAGTGGGCATTCCACCTGCGGATAAGATGTTTCAAAAGCACGCTATGGGCCTTTAGGCCGAAAATAGCCTACTTGCATAAGGATCTCCTGGGTATATGTAGTAATAGGGTGAGGGCATCCATCTCTCTCCCTCTCTCTCACCTCCCATTGGTGAATCATGTCATATTGTTCTGCGTATTGTTGCTGCTATTACTCCTGTTCTCTCTGAATCATTGCCATATTAAATAAATTTTTTTATTAAAACATAAATGTATTTATAAATATACATATATAATTTTTTTTGAAAAAAAACAAACATACAAGTTGGTGCTCCATAAAAATAGTAACGCACCGGTGCCGGTGCGTAATAATATTTTAGTGCACCATCCCCAGGGCCCCTAATGAAACAGACCGCACCGGATTCGGTGCATATGTCTATTTTTTAAGCACCATGGACTGCATATAATTCAGAATAGCGGTGCGCTGACTGAAATATATGCCCCGGTGCGTATAGTCGTGTCAGCGCACCAACTTCATGACAATGGAATAGTTGACGGTGCGGTATTTTACCCAACCGCACCGTTGACCCTCTCGGAATGCAAAATGTGGTGCGCTGACATAAACTGGGGCGACAAATGAAGTCAACACACCACACTATGATTTCTGGGGTCAACAGTGTGCCTATATAAATGAGCGCACCACCTTTTTTATTTTTTATTTTAGTTAGTCGGGGTGCCTTCCGGCACCGCCCCGGAAACTGTGTAGTTAGCGTTAGCACCGGTAGCGGTTCTTCCTGTAAATTTTATAGGTAGCACAGTGTGACAAATTATTATTATTTTTCTTTTTAATGGTTATTTTTAAGTTTATTTCAATTTCTAATCCGCTAAAAGGCTTAAATATAGAAAAACTAGAAAAATACCTGTACATTTCGCCGTTGAGGAGGCATATTGGCTGTAAAATTTGAAAAATAAAATTTGCCCACTGTTTTTCAAAATGCAAGCTGGAGATTGGTGGCCAATGCAGAGCAGCAGTGCGTGCAATGCGTGTAATGAGAGCACCAATGTTAGGGCGGCTCAGAAATAAGGAAATAGCACTAGGGCTTGAGAGCTCTGGAGCACTAAGGGAAGTGAATAATGAAGTTTTTTGGTTGTAATTTTTTTTTAATTAACCTTGTTTCAGTGCGCGGGGTTTTATAAACATACTGGTGCGGTTAAATAAAACTGCACCGGGCGGTATCAATTTTAGCGCGTTGTTTATAATGCGCTGGGGTATTTCCCTAACCGTGCACCGAGATGTTTCAGTTTTGGCGCGAAAATTTGATGACGCACCGGGGTAGCATAATGGTAAAGCACCGGTGTGTAATAGTCACAAAGCACTAGTTTTTTGACCTTAATTTTTTTTTTATATAACTCTATTCCAGTGCGTGTGGTTTCTGGCGCACCGGTGCTCTTACAGAAGAACACACTAGCTCGTTTCTATTTTGGTGCGGTGTTTTATGATGCATTAGCACATAAGAGTATTGACGCCCCAGTGCGTTAGAGTAATTGGACGCCCTAGAGGTGTGTGTACTTCGTGCACACTGTCTGGTGTGCCAATGTTCTGTGCACATCGGTGTGTTCTATGGTATCGTGCGCACCAGTAATTGATAGCTCAGGAGCCCTAGAAAACTAAAAAATCCGGGTTTTTTGTCGTAAATATTTTTTTAGTTTAACTCTTTACCGAGGCACATTATTTATAGGCACACCGATACTCTTTGCTACAAACGCACCAGTCGGTTTGTCTTTTGGCACATTTTTTATGATGCACTGGTGCGGATTATGTCTACCACACTGGGTGGTTTTAGTGTTACCATTGTGTTTTATAATGTACCGGCGCAGACGATTTGTGAGGCACCGGTGCTTTATTATGTTATGACGCACTGGGCGGGTGTGTACGGAGTGCACGATTTCTGGTGTGCCAATTATTTTGTCTACACCAATGCGTTCTTTTTTTGAGAGCACCGGGGCGAGTTTTAACGATAAGAGGACCGATAGGAAAACATCTACAAAACCCTCCGCCCACCAACCTCCTCTAGTAACCTCTGCTAGAAACAAATGTATGGGGTATTTTTCTTTGTGGTTCCTCAAAAACATCCGCTAGAGGGTCTTTTCCTTGTAGTGAGGCCTATACATTTTAGAAATAGGAATAAAATCCCTCATAGTGTGAAAAGGGATCATCAGAGGAGATCGATTTCACACCCTCATGTGTGAAAGATGACTTTTGCATGTGCACAAGGTCAAGTTTGACCAAGTCAACAGCGCTGGGATAGGAGGTGGAGAGCATCTTGTGGGAAATCGCAGAGATAGTGGGAGGAAGATTCATTGGTGGAGGAAACCCTACTGAGTGGGACCAAGGGGAGAATTCTTCCATTTGTTTAAAAGGAGGGCAAGGCAGCCATAGAAGGGATGTTATGGATTATTGATTTTATGGTCTGTTTAGACTCTTGTGAAGTCTCCTGTTGTTTAACAGAGTTGCAGTGTTGTTTAGCACAAGGTATTCCTATTTAGGAATTCCTTCTCCTTTCAAGAGAGGCCTCTTGAGGTATCCTGTACTTCATTTCCCCACATTCAGGCTCAAGGCCAGGCCATCTCCTTTAGCTACAACATTATTTTTGCTGAAGTATAATGTTGTGTTGCAGGGTGTTGCAGTGGAGGTTCCACAACACCATTTCCGGAGCTATTTTTCAGAGGAGGGAGCTTCCATTCCTTTAAGAGGTTAGTGAGGAAGGTTTCTAAGCTTATTTCAGACCTTGGCATTGGGCCTACCCATTCTCTAGCACCTACAACGTAGTATCCCTCAGTGACTGCGTTATTTTCAGTGAGCATTTGCAGTGAGGGTTTTGCAGATTATTTGGAGGGTGAGATATTCAGTGTTAGGATCAGCCTTTCACTTGGAATATCCATTGGAGGAGGCCTATTCAGCTTGTGCATCATCTACATCTATCTCCATCAAGGTCTTGAGTTGCAGCTGTTACTCAGTCTTGAGACTGTAACTCCGGCATTTTGCAATTTTTCATATTGCAGCCAATCCTTCTAGGATTGTCTTGAAATAGTGTTTGGGAGCTTAGATCTTCTCTCCCATCATTGTATCAGCCATGTATATGCATATCTATGTTGTTTTTTATTTCCTGTAGCAGTGCTCCATCTATGACTGCACAATTTTGATCCATATACATTCTGCTATGTAGCAGCAATTCACTTTTGACATATGTATTCATGGGAGGCTTGTTTGCCTTGATCATTTGATGTGTATTACACTTATTTTCTGCTGATATATATAATAAAATGGCTTTATGGTTTCCATACATCTTGGTATGATATTATCACTACTACTCCATGTTTATGTTCATGTATAGCTGGATCTCCAATCTTGGGATATTATAAGATATTCCCAACCTTGTTGATTTTCCCTATTTTGGGATATTACAGTGGTATAGAAGCATAATCTTGGCTCAGCCTATGGATCTCAACCAATATGCTATCTAGAAGACAAGAATATAGAAAGAAGACTCCATCCTTTGGAGGAAATAAGGAAGAGAGGCTCTCAAAGCTTCTTCCTAAATCTGTACAGAGCATTCATGAAGATATCAAGAAGATAAGAAGAGAGATGTATAGAGAATATCCAAGAGGGTTTGAATCTGAAACAAACTCTATATTTTCACATAATTAGTGTGAGCATGCAGCCCCACACTATGTTGCAAAGCACAGTCATATGCCTAGATTTTTAGTGAGAGAGATGGAAGAAGAAGAAGGGATGACTAGGAGGGAAACTCTTGGAAATTTTCTGCAAGAGTATGAGTCTCAAACTCAAAAGTTTAGAGATCATATTACTTTTTCAGAGTTTTGCAAGATCAAGGTGAATAGAAGCAAGAAACATGATATATTTCTTCTATCTACTTTTCATGGTTCACCTACATGTTAAACCAAATCTTGGGTCGAAGAACTAGACACCTTTTTGCAGCAACACCAAATTTCTGAAGATGAAGCCATCAAAGTTGTAGTGCTGCATTTTGGAGGTAAGGCCTATGCATGGTGGATATTTGAGTCTTTCTATTTAAAGAATGCAAATACTTCTTCTTATGCTAGGTTCACTAAGACATTAGTGGAGATATTTTATGGAGATATTTTTGAAACATATGTGGTGGAGCCAAACAAACTTAAGCAAACAAAAAACTTGCATGTGATGGAGGAAACTATTAACTCGGATCCGCTTTAGAAAACCATGGAGGAGGCTGACATCTTGCACCATACCTTGTTAGAGGCAATACCTCTATCTCATATTCCTACACAAGAGGACATGGAGATCCATTTTCCAAAAGAGGATCCAATTCTTGGGAGATTGCCCATACATATTGATGAGGATGAGGGCAACAACGATGTCATGTCTAGAGATTATCTAGTACCTCATGCAGAGGAAGGAGGAGTTCTTGCTCCAACAAAAGGGATTCTTGTATCATTGCAAGAAAGTCCCCATGATCTCACATGTGGAGATCAAGGCGCAACTCATGATCTACATGTGCCATTGATGATGAGGTGTGGAACTATGGAGACAAAAGGAGGAGATAGGGAGGAGGACCAGCATCATGTGATGAGGAGTACACACCCCTATCCATTTCAGGAGGTTGATACACCTAAGAGGGAGACTGGATTGTGTAGTGAGGGCAAGGACAAATCTGCCCATTCATATATGCAGTCTACTCTTGATGATGAAGTCTCATTGCAGGGAGGCTTTGCACCAGGGAGAACACTAGATCAATAGAGGAGGATGGATGCTTCACATTTTGAGGCAAAACTCATTGATTTCGAAAGAGTGGAGACCTTGGGAGAGTTGGGTACAACGTTGGGAGTCTTGGGTAGACCCAAGGAGGAGAGAGGCATTCTCTCAACATCACCTTTACCCACTCTCATTTCGGATTCTGCGCTATGGCAGAAGTAGCATGGGAGGGATATTAGCCTTCCAACTTGCATCTTTAGCATGGGAGGTGTCAAAGAAGAGGGCAGCCATATGACAGATGTTCTTCATGATAGATCATCAGTGCTGTCACTATCGAGGATAGATCCATATTGGAACTCCCAGCTCTTGGTGGAGTATTCTCAGGATCTTTTTACTTGTATGATATTGGATGACCAGTTGCATGAGGAGGGATATTCAATCAAATATGGGGTCATCTACTATCATAGTAGGATCTTCTTATCTGGAGCTTCCAAGCTCAAGGAGAATTTGCTACAAGTAGCTCATGAGGATTTCCTTCTCAGCCACACATATTATATGAGATCATACCACACCATCATGGAGGGGTATTTTTGGGAAGGTTTTGAGGAGGAGATATATCATCATATGGGGAGATGCATGGATCATGTGGAGATGGAGGAAATTCATAACTCTTTGGAAGAGTTAGCACAACCACCTCTTTTCTCTTTGAGGATGAGAGGAGACTCAACTATGAGTTACTCCCTTTGCATGAGAAAAACATATGGTAAGGGTATTGATTGTTTGCATAATGATTTATATAATGTATATATGCATCCCTTAACCATACATGTGCAGGATGTTTCTCCAAGGAGGAGCATTCTTAATTCTAGACTTCATGGTCTACTTGAGACCATAAGCAGTATGGGTGATGGCCACTCCCTAGGAGGACTTGGGGAGATTGTATCTTTTGTAGGGCATTATCATTTGGCACCATTCACCATACATTTTCTCCAAGCTTGTGAGGGGATTGGGGTAGAAAGCAAGTGGTTGAGAAGCTACACATTATATCAGTCTCTCTTGTAGTTGAGAGTCAAGCTGCGTTGGTTGCATTTGAGGGACCATTTTCCTTCTCCCTTGCTACATATGGCAGCAAGTATGATTCTCATTATGGTTCCCTATGTTGCTGTTGTTTCTATTTTTTATTAGGAGCATGATTGGGGGAGAGACACATTGGATGGATGTGTCCTTTTGGGAAGAGGATTCCCACATTTTTTGTAGTACATGTTCTAAGGGGGGCATGGGAGATGATATGGCTACCACAAAAAAACACTTGTCTCTTTATGAGGTGGGCCATTAGATTGATGGGATGATTTGGGCCAACATGATTCACAACGTTGGAAGGAAGATATTTGGAGATCTAGTCTTCTTCTTTCCACTTGAGGTTAACATTATTACAACCCAAGATCAGCAAAAACTCTACACTTGTCATAAGTGGAGAGGAGGACAGCATGGGGTAGACTACCTTGCCTACCATGATCAGATTTTCAGCCCACCTACCTTGCATGAGCCAAAGGTGGAGGAATATTTTCAGGAGTTTCCATGTTGGGAGGTAACTCATTTTATATGGATGATTGATTGGGGAGGGGATATTCATATGGGGATGGTAGATCCCAATTCATATAAGACCTCATGCCTCAAGAAGGCCCTTCAGTTCTATCCTTGCAGTTTCTTGAGGACAAGCAACATTTGGGAGGGGAGGAATGTAATATTCCAAAATTAGCATACAGCTAATTGGAATATTAAGATTTGATGTTTTCACTTAAGAGACAAATAAATGGGTAAGGAGGTCTATGAATTTAAGAAATAGGAATAAAATCCCTCATAGTGTGAAAATGGATCATTAGAGGATCTGGATTTCACATCCTCATGTGTGAAAGAGGACTTTTGCATGTGGACAAGGTCAAGTTTGACCAAGTCAACAACGCTGGGATAGGAGGTGGAGAGAATATTGTGGGATAACGCAGAGATAGTGGGAGGAATATTCCTTCGTGGAGGAAACCCTAATGAGTGGGACCCAAGGGGAGAATGGTTCCATTTGTTTAAAAGGAGGGCAAGGTAGCCATAGAGGGGATGTTATGGATTATTGATTTTATGGTCTGTTTAGACTCTTGTGCAGTCTCCTGCTATTTAGAAAAGTTGCAGTGATTTTTAGCACAATGTATTCCTGTTTAGGAATTCCTTCTCCTTTCAAGAGAGGCCTCTTGAGGGATCCTGTACTTCATTTCTCCACATTCAGGCTCAAGGCCAAGCCATCTCCTTTAGCGTGACAACGTTATTTCTGCTGAAGTATAACGTTGTGTTGTAGGGTGTTGTAGTGGAGGTTCCACAACACCATTTATGGAGCTATTTTTCAAAGGAGGGAGCTTCCATTCCTTTGGGAGGTTAGTGAGTAAGGTTTCTGAGCTTATTGCAGACCTTGGCATTGGGCCAACCCATTCTCCTGCACCTACAGCACAATATCCCTCAGTGATTGCATTATTTTCAATGAGCATTTGCAGTGAGGGTTTTGCAGATTGTTTGGAGGGTGAGATCTTTAGTGTTAGGATTAGCCTTTCACTTGGAAGATCCATTGGAGGAGGCCTATTTAGATTCTGCATCATCTACAGCCATCTCCATCTAGTTCTTGAGTTTCAGTTGCTACTCAGTCTTGAGACTCCAACTTCGGCATTTTGCAGTTTTGCATATTTCAGCCAATCCTTCCAAGATTGTCTTGAAATAGTGCTTGGGAGCTTAGATCTTCTCTCCCATCATTGTATCATCCATGTATATGCAGATCTATGTTGTTTTTTATTTACTGTAGTAGTGCTCCATCTATGACTGCGCATTTTTTATCCATAGACATTTTGCTATGTAGCAGCACTTCACTTTTGACATATGTATTCATGGGAGGCTTGTTTGCCTTGATCATTTGATGTGTATTGCACTTGTTTGCTGTTGATATATATAATAAAATGTCTTTATGGTTTCCATACATCTTGGTATGATAGTATCACTTCTACTCCATGTTTATGTTCATGTATTGCTGGATCTCTAATCTTGGGATATTATAAGATATTCCCAACCTTGTTGATTTTCCCTATTTTGGGATATTAAAAATTTCTACAGGAAGGCCAAGGGGGTAAATACGAGCAAAAAAGGGTCTAATTGGTTCAAAAAATTTCCATATTCACCTCAAAACACCTGTCAAAGAAGTAAGTTCGACACCATCCTCATACGACCTCCATGAAAATTGAATATAATTTCTCCTAATAATTATACAGACAGTAATGATAAAATTGTGAAATTTAAAGGCCCTATGGGAAGATAATAGTGGTTAAAACATAAGAATTGGAGTGATAAGAGACACTAGATCCATAAAAGAAACACCTTTCCCTCACCGAGTCAAGAGAAACAAGAAAGAGATGGGGGGTGGGTTTAACAGAAGGGAGCATACAAATACCAAGAGAATTAATTTCCACCCTCCCGTGGTAGACATTTTTAGGAGACACTAATGGATAGGCTTCTTTGAATTGTTGAAAGGGTATGACGATGACATTATTTTCAAGTTTTCCATCACCTTAAATTCACAAACAAAGGATAGTTCCACCACTGTTGTGAGGGGGTTAGCCATATCAATAATCCCTAAACTAATCAGTAGAGTGACCACCATTCCTATACTATTGCATGAACTTAGATTCAAGAAATTTTTTCCTCTTTCCCAAAGATTAAATGTGCCATACATCCTCCTTTAGTTCATCAGAGGCATAAGCCATAAATTAAGAGAGGGAAAGAGCAAAAACCTATCCCACCATGGCCTTATCAAACTAATAGTGGAGGATGCCTTAAACAAGTTAAAAATTATTGTCCCATGGTCCAAATTCATAGACATGGACAAAGAAACATTGATAGGAACCTAGAGAATTATTCCTGGGGAAATTCCTGCATCTAGACTTGGTGGTAAGGACACAAGAACGTAGGAGGAGGAAACAGAGAGATCAACATAAAAGGTACGGATGAACATAGAATAAGAAGCAACAGAGGTAGAAGCAGAAGGAGGGGAATATAAGGAAGAAGAGGGAGAAAAACTAGAAGAGGAGGCCTTGTGTCCTAAAAGGACTACTGAACCAAGGAAGACAAAGATATCCCATCAGCAAACCAGTCTTTCCCAAGGGAAAAATGAAGATGAGGTAGTTGCCACTTGAGCTACCTTTGGCACTCCTGTAAAACCCAAAAAGAAGAGACCAAGGAAAGTTCATCTCTACTTCAAGACCAAGAAGAGCACTAGAGAAAAACAAGGGAGACCACAAAATCTAATAGAAGTCCTAATTACAATTTAGGAGTCGCCAGGAAAGAAAGAGGAAGTGGGGCCAAAAGAGGGAAAATTTGACAAGGTCACCTCTCCAAAGCCCAAACCAAACACTCTTGTAGCCTATGTGAGGAGTCCTACCACTAGAGAAACCTCCTTTAAGAAACCCAAGGCACCCACAGACCTCCAAAAAGAAGAAAAGGGAATGCTACAAGAGAAACAAGGCATGCTACAGGAGAAGCATACCATGCTACAAGAGGGAGAGGGCATGCTACAGGAATGGAAGAATGTGAAAAAACAGGGGAAAGTATAAAAATAGAGGGGCAGAGTGCACAAATATAGGGTCAAGATGTGAAAGAGGAGGTACAAAATAAACAACAACAACTAAAAGAGGCAACAACCTCCCCAAATACCTTTGAAAGAGATATCAGAGAACTTCAAGTTAGATCAAAATTTTGGTATGAATTAGATAATATTTAAATTCAACTCATCTTTTCTACTATTGATTATACTATTTTGTCAATAATCAATGAATGTATGCATGTAATGGTTGTAGGATTGTTTAAAGTTGCAGGAAAGGACCCCTTCATTACCTTCAACTTGGATTCCATCACTCTTCCTTCGAACCTTCAACTTTTCCACGAAAACCTTGTTTTATGATATCATCTCCATGACCACCGTGAGAAGCCCTCCTAGTGAAAAACATGCCCTCAAAGAGCTATGAGCTTGGCTACAGGTGTTGGTCAGCCCTTACTCACCTACTTCCACTCCCTTCCACCTTCCCACACCTTTCTCTCATCCTCTTTACCCTTTGAACCCTCTCGGCCTCCTTCCTGTAGCATTTCATAGCTTCCTATACTAATACAAGGCTCCTGTAGCATAGTTGCAGGTCCCCATTTCCACTCCAGTTTTGATCCTTGCTTCCAATTTAACCTAAGATAGGATGTATCTAACCCCCATCTATGGATTCATGACTAGAAGAGACCCCTAGGCCACTCCAAACCCTTCTTCCCTTTTTGAAAACACAGAGTAGGCATTAATGTTTATCTCATCACATAATTAGCATAAATAGGAAAACAATTTAAATGTAAGTGTGAGTTAGTTGGAACATTAGATATAGGTTTGATTTATGATTTGGTAAAGTGTGTGAGAAAAAGTATTCCTTTTGCTACAAAGTGAATAGAAAAATAGACAGATGATTGCAAAGTAGTGTAGTTTTATTTCCTCCAGATATGTTAGATGTTATTTATTCATGATTTGATTTCAATACCAATTGCAAGTATACATTGATAAGAACTACCTTTTTCTTAGTTAGAAGTAGTTCTCTACATTTCATTAGCTAGTTTCACTTTAATCCATTAGAAGGAATGGACTAGAATCACTACTGATAGGTAGACCTAGTTGAGGTTGGCATGAGTAGAATCCATATACTATGCATATAGCACTATCACCTATAAGTTTGTACAAACCCTGGATTGATAATTAGATTTGATTAGCCCTTGGGAGTTGCAGCACTCTTGGGCAATACCATGGCTCACCATCCTGACCAACACTGCCTCCCTTCACTAACATTTTCTTTGTTGCTCCTTTGGGTGGATCTATGCTACTTCTGGAGGAACCCTATCTTTCTGATGTTATGGATGCCAAAGGTCATATTTCACCTCCGTTCGGGTATTCTATTGTTGAATTCAATGATGTTTCACTCAGTTTTTGGGCTAGGTAACTTATCTTTGTGTTCTTGTTCTTTGACAGGGGTTTCAAGCATTGAGAAGGAGAGGGAACAATGTTATGATGTACCACGAAGAACAACAAATTTACTGGGTAAGATTATTTTAATAATGTGAATCATGTTACCATTTACAGACATTTTTATGTGCGTTTTTTGAAAATTCCTTTAGTTTCAATTTTTTTATGTTGGATGTAGGTTTCGGCATGAAACATCCACATCAATGCAATGTTGAGACTCCTTCTTTTGGACATGGTCTTTCCAGGTTTTTATGGTTATTCAACCCTCACTTTCTCTTGTCTTAAGGATTTTTCACTCTACCTTTAGAGTTCTGCTGAGCTAGGAGTTAGTGTTGTTTGAGGAACTTCCAGAGACACGCATGGACTGGGGTTTATGGCTCTCTGTTATATTTATTGGGACTGTTCTTACTGTAATGGATAATTAATTTTGTTTAACCAAAACTCTTATTTATTCTAGAATTATTGTGGCCCTCTGATAATACACAGTGATTCTTCTGTTTTTTATTATTCTTATACTGGGAAATTTCATATTTTACCTATGCAAATTCTGTTTAAAGAAGGTTAGTTCTTGGGGTGTGAGGCCACCATTTTCTTTGTATCCTGAACTAAATTTTTTCATATTAATATTATCGTTAGCAAGCATTTACATGGTCTTCAAGTTTTTCTTTCCTGTTGAATTTATGATTTCCTTTATTTGATACTAAAATAGAATGGGTTTCTTGTATGGCTTACCTCAATTGATTTTGAATGTATATGAATGGTTCAATTTATGTTTAGGTTACTATTGCTAAAAATGTGACTATAACTCATATTCATAGTGTGAGCGTTGAGTTTATACTATTATTAAATTTGTTGGACATACTTATTTTGTTAATTATCAAGGATAATCTGGTGCTATTTCTCTTTTATTCTCTATTATAATCTATTGTATTTGTCTTGATATTTGTTCTAAAATGCTTGAAAGTTTGGTAAACTTATACCCACGAGGTTTCCATTTGCCCATGCGATGTATATATACCTATAGTTGGCTCGTTTTCAGAGTGTTACAGGACATTTCCTGAGTTTTCCACAAGGACTAACTGAAAATAATTTAAAGGTTTACTGACCACAGGCTCTATTTCTTGAATATATTTATATTTTATTCTTTTATACTTCTATGTTTCCACAAATTCCCTGTAACCAACAATTAGGGATAAGAGGAACTTTCCACCAGGCTTTACCTATCACCGCATTTCCTTTTCTGTTACTATGTTTTGAATAAATAAAATTTTGTATTGTTAAAGTTTCCAGAAATTCCTACCAGTCACATAATAGTTACATACTCATTGCACAATTATCATAAAAATTATAATAATGCAAAGAAGTTATAGATAAACCACAAGTATTACATCTCATATTTATACTTATCTGGCTATTATGCTAGATGGGAATATAACTGGAAAAATCCTCTTACACCCTACCGTTAAGTCTGGCAATCACGTCCAAAAATTTTCCTCGAGCCTCTTCGGTTCAAGTACAGTCAGGTTGGAGAATAGTTTATTTATTACTTAGACCTGAATACCATAGTCCTGTATAAGAAATTCTATTTCTCACAAGGCTTCCACTTATTCAAGATCAGCTCAGGAATACCCCTTTCTTAGAATTTATGCTCTCTTTCTTCTTCTTGGACCATGTCCTATCCTCTTCCTCTCCTTTCCCTTCTTCCCTCGGAGAGCTATTTTCTCCCAGGGTTTTGGGAAAAATAGCTACCATAAATTTCTAGAACTGAAGATGATTTTTCAATACTTTTCACGTAACTTTCCACAACTGAATATAATTAATTTTATTTTTAAGAAATAAAATTTATCATAAACCTTATTCATATTTTTCCAACTTAGTATAATTCACCGTATCACATTCGATAAAAAAAAACAAAATAGTTTGAAAATTATTTAACCTCCAGGGGATATTACTTCTCCCCTCCCTTGTGTGAAACACCATCCTTGGTGTTTATTCTTATCTTAGAAATATGTTTGGGTATGATTCTAATATGAAAATTTCAACCTCCCAAGTGGATTCTTTCGGGCTATAGTGCTTCCAATGCACTTTAACCTCGATGATAACTCACTTCTGTAACATAATTTCTCTATGATCGAGGATGCAGAGTGGTTCTACCATAAAATATCTATCTGGTTCTACTTGTTACATTTTGTAGATGCTCATTAGTCAGGATCATGCTCACTAATAAATATTATTAACAATATAAAATGAAAGAGATCATTTATTTTCTAAATGATTTACTTGTACTTCCTGCCAGTTAATAATATGTTTAGGATCATACACATACATTTTTAATAAGGACACATGAAACACATTATGGATACATATATGACTTGGTGTCTGACATTTCCTTCCATACAAAAATTCAATAGGGCTCATCTTTAATGGTTCGTGGTAATTATTATTATATTAAAATTCAAATAAATGGAGATATTCCTCCCATTTTCTAGGTTGTTGCATTACATACATCGTGAGCATATCATCTAGTACTTGGTTTACTCGCTCAGCCTTCCCATGAGTTTGAGGGTGGTATGCGATGCTAAATTGGATTTGGTTTCCTAGCCCGTCAAAAAGGGTCTTCCAAACTATGGATGTGAATTTCACATCCTGATCAGAAATCATAACCTTTGGCATCCCATGCAGTCTGAATATCTCATGCATAAAGATATTTGCAATCTTAGTAGTTTTGTATGTGGATTGGACAGGGATGAAACGAGCTACTTTGCTCAATTTTTCAACTACCACCATGATTGAGTAATTTTTCTTCTTAGTTTTAGGAAATCTGGTCATAAAATCTAAAGTGATTATCTCCCACTTCCACAAGGGAATAGGCAACGAATGCAACAATCCAGCTGTATTTTGTTGTTCAGCTTTGAATTGATGACACTCCAAACATATATCCAGGTATTCTATGATATTTTTTCTCATTCTTGGCCGAACGAATATTTTATTTATTGTTGATAATAGCTTTTGATATCGAAGGTGAGAAATATAAGGTCTTTTATGAAATTCATCCAGCACTAATTTTCTAATAGATACCTGATTTGGAATGCATATTCTCCCTCTATGAGTTAATAAAATGTTTTTTGATATGCCATATTCGATTTTCTATCTAAAACTTCTCATTTTTTTGTTTTACTGCCATAAAAACACATACTATGGGTCTTTATTTGTAGCTTCGTTAATAAAATCCAAAAATTCAAAGTCTACTTGACTATAGATGACTTCATATATATGATATGCCTTTCTACTTAATAAATCATCCACATGGTTTTCTTTCCCTTTCAAATGCCAAATGTCAAAATCAAACTCACTTAGAAAGGTTTTCCATTTAGCCTGTGACACATTGAGATTAGGTTGTTTGAAGAAGCCCGTAAAACTACTATGATCTATGATTAACACAAATATCTTTCCCAACAAATAATGCCTCCAAACCTTCAAGGCATGCACTACGATGATTAACTCAATGTCATAAGTAGAGTATCTTTGTTCATTCTCTTTTAGTTTTCGGGATTCATAAGAAATTACCTTTTCCTATTGCATCAACATGACCCCTACTCCTTGAATTGCATCAGTGCAAACAACACATTATTTTTATTGGTTTGCAATCATTAATATTGGGGCTAAAGTTAATAATTATTTTAATCGATCAAAATTTTTATGGCAATCAGTTGTCCATTTGAATACTTTCCCTTTTTTCTGGAGGGAAGTTATACGATAGGCTATTCTGGATAACCCTTCAATAAAGCAACAATAGTATCATTCTAATCCCATGAAGGGTTGAATGTCAACCACGTTTTCAGGAGTGGGCCACTCCATAATGGTCCTAATTTTCTCAGGGTCGAACAAAAACCCTTCAACCGAGATCGTATGTCCTATATATTGTATTTTATCTTTATAGAAATCACACTTACTAAATTTAGCATATAGTTGGTGTTCCCGTAATGTCTATAGGACTATCTGCAAGTGATTTTTATGTTCTTCTAGGTTCTTTGAGTATATCAAAATTTCATTAATAAAAATCAAAAAACAATTGCCAAGGTAAGGTTGAAATACTTGATTCATAAGAATCATGAATGTTGTTGGGGAATTAGTAAACCCAAAGGGAATAACCACAAATTCATAATGCCCATATTTGGTTGTAAATGTTTTTTTAGAAATGTCCTCCTCCCTTACTCTTATTTGGTGATACCCAGATCGCAAGTCAATTTTTTAGAATACCAAGGCTCCCTTAACTTGCTCAAATAAATCATTGATCCTTGGTAGGGGATATTTGTTCTTTACAAACATATTATTAAGTTGTCTATAATCGATGCATAGTCTCAAGTTGTCTATATCGTAAAAAATTGGTAGCCCTTTTTTATACATTTTCTTGTTAGGAAGCAGTAATTAGTCATAATTTAACATGTCACTTTATTCCTTGAATTCAGCATCTAATCCCTTCCTTATTAATATAACTTATGGTTTTGTCTTTACAATTCAATAAATACCAATGTCCTTCGAACTAATCCATACTGATTAATATATCATAAGATCCTAGGGGAAACACATTCAAATCTACATTAATTGATTGACTTGCTATGTCTATAGGACAATAAAAAACTTTCATTGTCACTCTTCTTTTTGCTCCAGTGGATAGTTGTACCAACTATGGGTTGTTAAATTTACTAAGTTGCACATGACATAAATCTATGATTTTAGGACTAAAACAACTTAGAATGGCTCCTAGGTATACTAAAATTGACACAACATGGTTATGGAGGGCTCTTGAATATTAGTTTCCTACTCCACCCGGGTACGACGAGGACAATTTTTGTAGTAGTGACGCTCTCCAACACCCCAGCACTATAATGGAGGTCTCTGAGACTGGCCAATCTCTATTTTGATGGATGAGTCTGTTTGCTTAACTTCATTTTGTACTCAAAACTACTGTTAATTATTTCCAGAAATTTTGTTGTACTAGCTCCTGGACAAACTCTCGATATTTCCACTTTTGGTACTTCTCATATTCTGAAAGATTCCTCCGCTCCCCCTTTCTGCTTCATTTTCTGTATTTCCACTTTTGGTACTTCTCATATTCTGAAAGATTCCTCTGCTCCTTTTTACTTGACCAATTCTTATTACTCTCCCCTTTTTGCTTCATTTTCTGCTAGCAGATTCAGGATTTTCAAAGGGCTTCCTCCATTGCTTTTGGGTTATGAAATTCCAAACATTATTTCATAAACAATGGTAAAATCCTCATGAAACACTACACTTTTTCTTTTTCTTCTTGTATGTAAGGAACAAATCAAAAAAATATATATAAATTTAGTTACAAATTCGTCCATTGATAATTGTCCAAGAAGAAGTTCATGAAATTCCTTCTCCTTGTCATCATATAATCGCTCAGTCAGATACCTTTCTTTAAATTTCTTTTTAAATTATTCCCATGTCACCCCTTGCTCGTCAAATGTATGCACAATTTTGACCTCCTCACACTACAAGGTGGCTTTTCCCTGTAATTGATAAATCACGAGTTTAGCCTTGAGATTATCATCATACTCATAGACCTTGAAGTATTTTTTCATATTAATTAGCCATGCTTCAACATATTCCTCCACTTCCCTGTCATAGATTGGAGGTTTAATTTTCTTAAATTCCACTTTCAGTTCTACCCTTCGTTTTTTATTTCTTTGTGGATCTGACACATTTTCAGCTTCTTTCTCATTCTCTTCCTTATCTTTTCATAACCCCTGCATATGAATTCCTTCTGGTTCATTTCCACTCCCTTGTTTAAGATCATCACCTTTGGTTTCATTATCAAAGCTAGGCTTGGAATTTCTATGGTTTTGATGCTCAAAGAGACTTTTTAATATTCGTTCTTGATCTCTTATAATACTTCCATTATCTTCCCTCAAACCAGCCATCTCAGCTCTTAGATGTTGAATAGTTTCTATTAGTATGACAGTGGGATTCAGTTTTTCGCATTCCAATTGCACCCACATTTTTTGGTTAGGCATAGGACCAGATTCTACATAAGGCCTTATCGGTTGGGTACCTCCCGCTTCTTGTCTCATTGAATGTATTTTTCTCTATGCACATATTACCCATTTGTTACTTGATTTCCCATAATTATCCATATATTTGCAACCTTTCTGCTCTGATACCACTTTTTACGTACACCCATATATAAAACTATTCAAATTCACAATGGTAAAAAGAAAACAATGATGGCTAGGAGGAAATTATTACCAAGTTGGTATTACCATCGTGTCATATACAAAACAATTTGAAAAAACATTTAATAATGGTAAAGGTCATACCATACGATATAGTTAATATTCAATTTGAAAATCATCTCCCACTCATTAAGTATGGCCTAATGTTTGGCAAGGTACATTCACGAGGGTTCTCAATGCGAAGGGTTATTGAATTGGTGCAATGTTTATAAGGTTAATGTTATTGTTTGTTTTCTGAAAAAATAGCTCTCATTTCATTGAACACCATTTAGGTTATTCATTCCTCACAATTATGCTTCTAGATGTACCACTTAAAAGTGTCGGAAAACACCATTCCTATTGTTTATACATGGGGAAACCTAGTGATATTGAGGTCTTCGATCTCAAGGAGCTCGATCCGGCGCTTCTCCTTTGGCATGATAGGGTTAGGGTAACTAACCCCGACCAACACTCCTGCCTTTCACTAAAATTTTCTTCATCGCTCCTTTGGTTGCATCTATACAACTTCTGGAGGACACCTAGCTTTCTGAAGTTCTTCTTACCAGCTAAACCCTATTTAGGTCATATTTCGCCTCCCTTCGGGTATTATACTATTTAATTCATTGGCGTCTCACTTGGTTTTTGTGCCAGGCAATTTATCTTTGCATTCTTGTTCTTTGATAGGGGTTTCAAGCATCGAGAAGTAGAAGGAACAATTCTATGATGTTCCATGGAGAATGACAACATTATCGGGTATGATTATTTTCATAATTTGAATCATGTTTCCCTTTACAAACATTCTAATGTGAATTTTTTGAAAATTCCTTAAGTTCTAGTTGTTCTCTGTTGGATGTAGGTTCTGACACCGACCATCCACATCAATGCACTTAAAAGCCTCCTTCTCTTAGCTATGGTCGTTCCAGATTTTTATGGCTATTCAACCCTCACTTGCTCTTAAATTTTCTTAAGGATTTTTTAGTCGACCTTCTGTGTTCTACTGAGCTAAGAGTTAGTGTTATTTGAGGAACTTATGGAAGAACCCTTGGACTGGGGTTTATGCCTCTTTGTCATATTTATTAGGAGTGTTCTTACTTTTTTTTTTCTTTTTTCAATTTGTTAGTACTTTAATATTTTCTATTTATCCATATAAAGCAGGTTACATTAGATAGTAATTTAGCGACCTCAACCTGCCCGAAGGAAACCAGGTCCGTTGGCCACCTTAATGCATTGTAAGCCATCGAAAATTGGAATTGTTTTCTTCTTCTATTTTCCGCATTTACCAGTTCACTATTTAAAACATTAACTAAGTAACAGTTTAAAACTAAATTTAAATCCAAAAAGGTTCTATTAGTCATAAACCAGAAAACATAATTTGAAGACTATCCCTCAGAGGATTCAATTGGAGCTGGATCTTTCGTCGTGGAGCCAGGCATATCAACTTGCTAAAATTGTTGGAGTTGCTACTGCAATTGTTTGATCTACATCTCGATTCGGCCAATTCGATCCGTGGCCTGATACTGAGTGACTTTGATGTGTTGAAGTTGATTGTCTATATCTTGAAGCAGTGCTTTCTCTGGTTGGTCATGAATCTGACTCCCTAAATGGAAGCTTTGCATGGCTTTGGCAAGAACACACTTCATTATCCAATAAGTATGGACTGTTTGATTGAAGAGAGATAGACGACCTCTAGTATTACCAGGGTCCATAATGAAATCCAGGATTTCTGCTTCTGCTTCATTATCCTCTTCGTTAATTAAGCTTTCTCTTTCCCAGCCATGAATAACTTGTATGACCTGAGATGAATTTCCTAGGGAGTAAACTGTTGAAAGGTTCTTAATTTCCTCTTGCTTTGTTTTCCTTCCTCTTTTTCTAACCTCTGGTTTAGGCTTAACCATATTTGTCTTCATTTTGGGTCGTTGACTATCTCTTTTGTCTCTTCATCATCATGCCCGACTGAGGAGATTTCTGAACTAACTCTGAATTTTCAAACAGAGGTCCCGTATGACACAGGAAGGTAAATATAGTAATTAAGCTTCCAGAATTGAGAGTTAATTCAACCAACGGATCAATAAGTGCCTCATGGTAGAGGTATAGCCGAGGTACAGAGATATTTCCACATCTAAAACTAAAAATAATATGACCCAGAAACCAACCCCATAACCGAACAAAACCTATTAAAGTTTCATCTTCCCCAGACATACTTCTAAAATCAGGACATAGACTATAACACAGAGCATATTTCAAATTGGGGCCCTACCTCACAAGGTTGTGAGAAGTAATAAGTAAATCAGAACAAAGACCCTGAAGTTGACTATGAAACGATCTATAGTCATGACAAATGCTAACTTCGTAATTGAAATCTTTTTCCACCCTGCTACCCTGCCTAACAAGGATATCTTTATAAAAAAAGAAGCAATTCCCCAGAGAAATTGAAGGGCAGAATGTAGAGATAAAGTACTGACAAAGGCTATATTGTAGATACCCCCAACATTCCAACTCTCAGGAAAATACAAAACTAGCATTCGAAATCCCAACATTCCCATTTCCGGACTGGACGAAACAAACAGAAGAGAGATAAAAATCATGCATGAGGTTTCTAAGGAAACAAGGATCTCTGAAACAAGGCTCAATAGCCTGTTGCGGGAAGGTCTCAGAGATTTCAATCATTATAGAGCTTCTGAAATTAACATCCCCCGCAGTAAGAAAAATCCTTCTATGGCTAACAGCAAAATACATGAAGATTAATTGGAATAGAACATACCACTGATCCAGAACAATAATCTTGCGAGTGAAGGCTGCCTGTGTTCACCTCTGTTGCTCATCGTATCTTTCGGAGGAGAATGTTTGTAGAAGGGCCAAGATTTTTTTTTTTTTAATCTGGCTTTTCGCCCTTCCTCCTTATCCTTTGATAGCCCAGCTTGTCTATTACTTGTCATAATGATCTGATTTAACGCCGTGTACTTCCACCTGCTTAAACGAACTGCCATACTGATCATCCTCATTTTATGATTACTTCGCATGATGCCTTGCCACCACTTGTGCTTCATCGTGGTCGGTGGCAAGGTGAGTAAGGAACCCCGATCGGGGATCTTCATTTCCAATATTATCTCTATTGATAATAATCTGGAGAGAATGTAATTTAATATCCCAAGTTCTATCTATGGGAGTTACGCCTAATTGTCTTCCCTCATTTCGACAACCCCAGTTTGCTAGATAATCTGCTGCCTCATTTCCTATTCTGCGAACATGTGAAGGTATCAGGTATTAAATTCCTTGAATAAGTGTCCTTATCTCTTTGATAAGATTTGTTGTCCTCCAACTTTTACTAATCTTCTCCCATGATGGTCCTTGCTATAATTTCTTGAGAACTCCTGTGACCATTGTAGAGTTTGTGGTAATTTTCTCTTCTTGCTATCATTAATCCTTGTTTGACTGCAGTCAATTTAGCTTCATTATTGGTTGCATGACCTATGTCCATAGCATAACCTCTATATGCTCTACCTCGGGAATTTCAAAAAATCCCTCCTGTTGCTTGCCCTGGATTCCCTTTTGATGCTCCATCAGAATTCATTTTAATGAATCCATTTTGAGGTAGCTTCCATTTCTCTTCGGTGATTTTCTGTGGGGCCTGAATTTCCAGAGGGTGTTAGATAGCATTTGGGGTTTCAAATTTAGTGACGCCAAGATTTGGGTTTCTAGACCTTCAGTCTTCCATTCTTCCTCCATCCATTCCTCTGCCATAATGGTTTCTATGATATTTTCAACCATTTTCTACCATATTTGATTATTGTTCTTGAATTCTCCTCTGAATATCCTATGATTTCTTTCTTTCCAAATTCCCCATAATAAAAACCTAGGGATAACCTCCATGCTCTATTCAAAAATTCACTTTTAAAGCCTCCTTTCCGGCAAGTTATGATCGTTACATTTATACTTGTGTGGTCTCTATCAGTTTTCCTAAATAGTCTTTCAATATTGCTCCACATATTCTCTGATACTTCATAGTTATTTAAGAGGTGCTTTATCGATTCATCTCTTTTCCTACACATATAGCAGATAGAAGGTCCCTGCATTCCTCGCTTTTGCAACTGGTCCAAAGTTAAAATTTTCCTATGACTTAGGATCCAAAGGAAGTATTCTACTTTTGGCGAGTGGTTGAATGCCCAGATTTTTTCCATATAGTTCTTCCATTATCGGTTTTATTTTTTACATGAATGTTATAACCCTCTTGTATAGTAAACATTCATTTACTTTCATAACCCCATCTAAGAATATCATCTCCATTTACTATAACTATTTTCCTTGTACTCAACTCTTTTCTCAGATTGATCCATTGTCTCGTTTTTGGTGCCTCTTGCCAATGGATTTTATCTTTCCACATTCTCCACTAACTATTTTGTTGTTGGCACCAATATTTATTTATGAGTGTATTATTAGGGGTATTTGTGAATATGAATAGTTCCCCTAAGTCAAGCTGGCTGAAAATTTTCTCTTTGTTGCCTTGAATCTTCCCAAAAGAGTGTTGTTTTGCCTTTCCTTACTTCCCAAAAAATTATGTTCCCGGATGAGGTGTCTATTCTCTGCAGCTAGATTCCAGATTGTAGACCCTTTTGGTACAACATCAACTTTTAGTTTTCTTGTAACTGTATGAGGCATCCCATATTTCCTTTCCCATATTATTTTCCAAAGATCTTGGCCTTCTTGAATCCATCTCCACCATAATTTGCACCCATAACTTGATTTAAATCATACGGGTCCTGGAGCCCTAGTCCTCCTGCTGATTTTCCTTTTATTAATTTATCGCAAGACAAGAGTGCCCATTTTTCTGCAATCTTGTGCTCCTTGCCACAGGAATTAGGAGTGTTCTTATTATAATGGATAATTACTTTTGTTTAACCAAAACTCTTGTTTCGGCTAGAAGTATCGTGGCCCTATGATGATGCACAGTGATTCCTTTGTTTTTATTATTCTTATACTCGGAAATTTCATATTTTCCCTATGCATGTTCTGTTTAGAGAGGGTTATTTCTTGGGGCGTGAGGCCACCATTTTCGTTGTCTCCTGAACTGAACTGGATATTTTTATATTAATATTCTGGTCATCAAGAATTTATAAGGTTTTTAATTTTTTATTGCATGTATAATTTCTGCTTTCCTTTGTTTGATACTAAAATATAATGAGTTCCTTGTATGTCTCATCTTGGATGATTTAAATGTATATGAATGGTTCAATTTATGTTTAGGTTATTATTTCTAGAAATGTAACTATAACTCGTATTCACTGTGTGAGCGTTCATTTTCTACTATTATTAAATTTGTTGGACATACTCGTTTTGTTAATTATCAAGAATAATATGATGCTATTTCTCAAATATTCTCTGTTATAATCTATTGTCTTTCTCTTGGTAGCTATTCTAAAACTCCCAACAGATTGGGAACCTTGTACCTACAGGGTTTCCATCTTACCATGTGGTGTATATATACCTAACTGTTCCGAGAATTTCATGGGTTTCTCACAGGAAATAACTGAAAATAATTTATAGGTTGATTAAGCAAATGTTCTATGTCTTGAATATATTTATATGTTCTGTTTTTATACTTTTATGTTTCCACAACTTCCATGTAACCAACAATTAGGGATAACAAGCATTGTCCACCGAGTTTGACCTATCACTGCAATTCCTTTTTTGTTTACTATGTTTTGATTAAATAAAATTTGATATTGTTAAAGTTTCCAACAATTCCAACCAATCACATAATAGTTACCTACTCATTGAACATTTATCATAAAAATTCTAAGCATGAAAAGAAGTTACAGATAAACCATAGTTATTATATTTCAGATGTATACTTATCTGGCTTATACTAGTCGGGAATAGAACTGGAAAAAGACTCTTCCACCCGACCGTCAAGTTTGGAAATCACTTCCAGAACTTTTCCCCGCGCCTCTTGGGTTCCATTACAGTCAAGTTGGAGAATAGTTTGTTTCTTTCTTAGACCTAAAGACCATAGTCTAGTCTAGGAAATTCTATTTCTCTCAAGGCTTCCAGTGATTCAGGATCAGCTCAAGGATACCTCTTTCTTAGTATCTATTCTCTCTTTATTCTTCTTAGACAATGTTCTGTCTTCTTCCTCTCCTTTCCCTTGTGCCCCAACGAGTTGAATTTTCCCGAGGGGGTGGGAAAAATAACTACCATAACAGTCTGGAACTTGAGATTATTTTTTAATATTTTTTCCACAACTTTTCACAACTGAATATAATATATTTTTTAAATAAATAAACATTAACATAAACTTTATTCATATTTTTTACATTTAGTCTAATTCACTGCATCACATTCAGTAAAAAAAACAAGAGTTTGAAAATTATTTAACCTAAAAAAAATATTACAGATACCCTAATAATAATGAATTTTGTGATTTGGTAAAAGCTAAAATATTAAAAAACATTTCCATGTAAAAGTCTTACTCTAGATAATATAGTTTCTTAAAACTTTATCAGAATAATCAATATTAATCATTCATCCTATACAAACTATTATTATTATTATTGACTTTGAAATATTTTTGTTGCAAATTAAAAAAATGCATTAGATATCATTTTTCGGGATTCAACTACATTAAGTAAGTCATTCATCTATGAGCATTTCCATGAGAGGTAATCGTAACTAACTAATTTCTCATGACTTTTGAATAATCCACTTAGCACTCATTGCGTTAAAAAAACGCATTTTAAACTTCTATACATATATAAAATATACATCAACACATCTTTATCAAAAATGCTTTAAAACTAAATAAATAATAAAATAATATCATCAACTTTGAAAATTTGGGCATCCCAACAAAATAATATTCAATAACCATATTCAATAAGTAAATAGTCTTGATCTCAATCACTTTCAAGGGAATCCAATAATTTAATTATTCAACGACCATATTCAATAATTAAATAGTCTTGATATCAATCACTTTCAAGAGAATTCAATCGTAGTTGTTAAATAGGTAAGTGACAAAGTAATACCGCACATTTTGAAAAAATGAATTTCCAACAACCATATCCAATAATAGTTGAATAGTTGCAAATTTAAATTTGAATGATCTAAATCATTTAACGACTTTATTCAATAATTTCATGATAATCATTTAAATTACTAATATTAAATTAATATTCATATTATATAATTTAATTTTTAATATTAATTTTAATATATTTTAACATAATTAATATTTTTAATTTAAAATTTAAAATGATATATAATATTAATATATAGCTATAATAGAATGATATTTTTTTCAAGTTCGTTTTAAATTTTACATTTTAAATAAAATTTACATTTATTAGAGTTGTGGTTAAGATACATTTATATGAATATCAGAATAGACCTTCATCTACCTTAACTTCATTGAGAGGATCAAACCGATTGATTCAAAACTTTTTATTAATATAAATCTTAAATAAAGATTTATATAAATTTGATACTCTCAGTTTAGCAGATTCGTAATTGGTTTTTAATAATATTATTTTTATTATAATTTATATAGATTATATACAAAATGTTTTTAATAATCGTGAGTATAGAGAGTTTAAATATATTTCAAAAATAATAATGACATTTTTTTTAAATTTTAGATTTAATTAAAAAATATAAAATTAAATTAAAATAAATTACTTATTTTTTTGGGTATGTGGTATTGATAGGGAATATAGTATTGATAAGCCATGGTATTATAAAAAAATTTATTTACAAGTTAATAATATCCATGATAAAGTAAGGGTCAATATCCATGGTTAAGAATCTTGTTATATTGTTAATATTAAGTTTTTATGTGCTTATTGATTAAATTTAATTATGGTAATGTAATCATTATTTTAATTTCTATGGTAAACTAAATTTTAATTTATAGATATTATTTATATGTTTTAATGTGATATGTATATTATGATTTTTCTTTTATTTAAAAAAAATGTTCATAATTTTATTAATAAAAACAAAATAACAAAATAACAAATTAAATTGTATTATTTTTATTACTTTTAACTTTTTATTATTAATTAAGCTAACATTTAAATGTTTACACTAATTTATGAACACTATAACAGCTAGAGCATGCTAAGCTTTATATTACTTTTAACCTTCTATTATTTTTTTTTAACTAAGCCAACATTAAATGTTTACAAACATTTACACTAGTACAACATTGCCCCCATATTGAGTTGTAAAGTGCCTCTAGGCGAAATAATCTAAAATATACCCCTAAGCATGTAACCATACCCCTATACCTCTCTTCTCTAGCCGTAATAATTTAAACTACATAGTTACTTAACCATACATATTATTCATCATATTTTGGTATTCAAATATTTTATTATGGTATATATATATATATATATATATATATATATATATATATATTTAACTATGAGTTTTTTCTTAATTACTTTATATTATGTTTAACCTTTTATTACTTTTAATTAAGGTGACACTAAATGTTTACAAATATTTACCCCACTACAACATTGCCTCCATATTGAGTTGTAGAGGGTGCAATAATCTAAAATATCTTTAAGCATTACTTAACCATATGAGGACTTTTGTGATCCATAAAGTAGATGAATGTCATTCAGATTAATCACATCATTAGGATTTGGTCAACATTTCTAACCAACTAATGTGGTTCATCCCCAAGACAAGGTGAAAAAATCCATGGATCTTATTGAATAAATGGTGTGGATGCATCATTGCCTTGAATTAGTCATTGAAAATTAGCCATTGAACTAGTCGTTAATGAATTAGTTAATTAGTTATTTTTTTTTTAATAATACATTTTTAAATGATTAAATATTATTATTAAAAAAGGGAAGAGAATATAAATCTTTAATCTAATGATTTATTAATTTTTTTAAGAAAATTATTAATAAATATTATTTATATTATTCAATTGATATAATATATAGAAAATATATATTATATTATATATAGGAAACATATAATATAACTATAAGATAATACATAGGAGAATAAATAAGATAAAAACAAGGGAAAGAATAAAGAAAATATCTAGAAATTTGAAAATAAAATAACTAATTGACTAATTCATTAAGGGCTAGTTTTTAAAAGGCTAGTTCAATGGCTATTTTTAAACAACCAATTCCGAGCAATGATGCATCCACACTGTTTATTCAATAAGATCCATGGACTTTGTCACCTTGTCTTGAGGATGAACCACATTAGTTGGTTTGAAACATTGACCAAATCCTAATGATGTGATTAATCTGAAAGACATTTAAAAGAGGTTTAAACTTTCTAGTTTTTCTTAAGTTTTTCAATTTAAAAGAGGTTTGCACCTCAAAATATTTTACCAAAATTTTCTCCACATGTAAACTTTCTTTCAATTTTATACTTTAAAACAAATTTTCACCTCAAAATATTTGATAAGGTGACTTTTGATTTGTGATTAAAATGAATCTATATAAGTGTAGTTTAAAATACATGTAAATATTACTTAATTCTTGAAATATTTTATTTATAACTCACATTAAATTTTATTTTTAATAATATTATAATTAAAAATAATAAAATAATATTCACAATAACATATTAAAAATAATTGTACGAAAAAAATGACTATCATAAATAAAATACTTTAATTTCCACTTTATTTTATATCAACTATATAAAAAAAGATAAAATAGAATGAAAAAAAATAGTGAAAATTACAAAAAAAAAATAATTTGAAATATGTGATACTTAATATAGACTTAACAACGACATCCTTCAAGAATCTTTGTCGGATTTCTGAAGGAATAGAAAAAATTTAAAACTCCATCCTCACCTACTTAGTTTATAATCATCGACTGTCGAGAGACTGCCCTTTGGGTGTGGAGGATTTTAAGGGGTCACAATGTCACCTTTCCGCTTATTAACTATCTCTCTCTCACATTTATTTAAATTTTTGTTATATTATTCTTAGTGAGAAGGGTGAAAGATTTTTTTCATGTCATGTAGCCTAATATGATTTAATTGTAGGAAAGGAAGCCATTTTTAGACAATTTCCACATAAGGGCTCGAAGTAGATATCAAGGAGAGATTGTAGGAGGGTTTTCAACCTCCTTAACTCCCTCAATCAACCCAATATGACACTAAGATATCTCTCATTATCTCGAAGGAAAAGGTAGCCAATCAAGTGGTACTTATGAGGAGCCAAGCTCCACCCTTCTCGAGATCAAGGAGACCATATTCCTATTTTCTAGGGAGTAGTTGGTAGCTACCCTTTTGTATAAATAAACATGTAGAAGAGCTCATGAGACTTGGAACTTTGTTTTCAGCCAGGTATCTCTTGAGCTTAGGATTATTGTTTTTTTACTATCATATGATATATTAAACTTTGATGAAATGATAATGAGAAGTTGTTGTTTGATCCATTACTGAGATTGTTTCAAATGGTTGATGCTCTTATGTTAGGGACAAAGCCATTTAATAAGTCCCTCTTTTGTACTTATATTCTCTCTTTAAGTTTCACTACTTTGTTTAGTTCTTTCATTATGGTAGTAGAAAAATATGTTAAATTGTGATTGTAGCCTCTTCCCCATCTCTCTCATGGGAGCATGGGTAGAAGGACCTCCAAGCACATTCCAAAAAAACTTTTTTTATGATTTATTGGAAACATTATTATTATTAGCTATCTTTCTTTGCACATGCTTGTTGTAGCTTGGAAGTTAGTTTCTTCGTTAGACCAAAATTTTGGTATGAATTAGATAATATTTAAATTAAACTCATCTTTTCCAGTCCTGGTTGTTTTATTTTTTCAATAATTAATGAATGGATGCATGTAATGGTTGCAGGATTGTTTGAAGATGCAGGAAAGGACCCCTTCATCACCTTCAACTTGGAATCCATCACTCTTCCCCATTAGGGGAATTTTGAGGTCTAAAATGAGCCTCCTAAGAAAAATGTACAACCAAAATAAACTTTATGAGAACCAATAGGATTAAAGATGATAATTTCAACCATGGAGGTTGATTCACCATTTTTCGAGTAAAAAAGTAAAAATATTAAAAAATAATAAAATAATAAAACTACATTTTCTACTCATATTTTCAACTTATCTCCCTAAGGGTTTACTCAAATTTCGAGCGGGAGTACTCGTTGGATGAAAAATTTAATTCCTCATCCAAGGAATACCCATGTTGCATATTTTTGATGGACCCTGCTACATGAAAAATAAGAAATAAATTAAAAACGTGATTGCAATTACGTTTTTCATGTATTTATCATTTTTCGTGTAGCAGAGTCCATCAAAAGTATGCAACATGGGTACTCCTTAGATGGGGAATTAAATTTTTCATCCAACGAGTATTCCTGCTCAAAATTTGAGTAAAAAATTAGGGAGATAAGTTCAAAATATGAGTTGAAAAAAGTAGTTCTTTCTTTTTTCCCTATAAAATTTGATGATGGAATCAAATATTATTTTATTATTTCCACTATTATTTTATAATTTCCTTAGGAGGCCCATTTTAGACCTCAAAATTCCCCTAATGTCCAACCTTCAATTTTTTCACCAAAACCCTGTTTTATGATATCATCTACATGACCACTGTGAGCAACCCTCCTAGTGCAAAACAAGCCCTCAAAGAGCTACGATATTTGTTGGAGTTGTTGGTCACCACTAACTCACCTACTTGCACTTCATTTCACCTTCCCACACCTTTATATCATCCTCTTTACCCTTTGAACCTTCTTGACCTCCTTCGTGTAGCATTTCAGAACTTCCTGTAGTACTACAAGGCTCATGTGGCATAGCTGTAGGTCCCCATTTCTACTCCAGTTTTGATCCTTGCTTCCAATTCAACCTAGGATAGGATGTATCTAACTCCCATCTTTGGATTCATCACCAGAAGAGGCCCCTAGGCCACTCCAAACCCTTCTTCCCTTGCTGCAAAAACATAGTAGGCATTAGTGTTTATATCATCACATAGTTAGCATAAATAGGACAACAATTTAAATATAAGCGTGAGTTAGTTGGAACCTTAGATAGAGGTTTGATTTATGATTTGGTAAAGTGTGTGAGAAAAAGTATTCCTTTTGCCACCAAGTGATTAGACAACTAGAAAAATGATTGCAAAGTAGTGTAGTTTTATTTCCTCCAGATAGGTTAGCTTTTATTTATTCATGATTTTCTTTCAATACCAATTGCAAGTAGAGGTTGATAAGCACTCTCTTTTTCTCAGTTAGAAGTATTCCTCTACATTTTATTAGCCATTTTCACTTTAATACAGTACAAGGAATGGTCTAGAAGCACGATAGGTAGACCTAGCTAATGGTGGCATGAGTAGAATCCATCTACTTTGCATATAGCATTGTCACTCCTGGAGCAGGGTACCCTAGGGTACACTTTTTGGGTATATTTTTGTATAAGTTTGTATATGCACGTTGCATGAATGAGTCAAGGGGCTTTGGGGTTGGTCAAAGTCCATGTTTTTGATGTAAATGGGTTTAAGGGTAAACTTTAGAGCTCAAATCATGTTCCAAGACTATAGTATCTGCGCGATTAGAAGAATATAAATAGATAGATTGAGTCTAAGGAAAGAAATTAACTTGATGTGATGATTTGAATATTTATGTATCTGTAATACTTGCGTAAGGGTTTGTCAGGGTTGGGTAGAAAGGCTTTTCCTGGATGTGTGTGGGGAGACCTAGTCCTGGCTGTGTGCAGTCTCCACTGGCTATGTGCACGGAAGGGTTATGTGTAAGGGTAAAGTCTAATCTATTGAATTGTGCTGAAGCTAATATAAGTACATATTTTGGCGTAATCATTATGTTATTGATCTGAGTTTTCTGTTTACTCTTTCTCACTTTAAGATCGCATTGCTTCTTTGTTTCTTATTTATAATTGTGCGAAGACATATGTTATGGTTATTTATGCATATTGATGGTTGATGAAACTACTTAAGTAATTACACATTGTTAGATATGGATCTGGTTCAGTTATGTTATATATGTGTTAAAGCGATCTGTGATTCTGTCTTATTATGGTAAGTATTACGCACATGTGTTTATGTTTGATATATGTCTCAAATCGATCTGCTTAGGGTCACTTCATTATTTTCTTCCTCAAGGTGTAGAAACCAAGTTCTAGCACCCCCCCATACTACTTCGAGTGAGAATTTGATTTACGCAAGTAGGTCATTGCCGAAAGGGCCAATAGTTGGAGGGTTTGTTGGTTGCGTGATAAACTCTAAACCTGGGTCAAGACCCCTAAAGCCAAAAAATGGTTCTGTTCCCGGGACCGGGATCATTTTGAGGGAGATTTGATGTTGTGGCACCCTTCGCGAAATGAATTGAAAGATTGGCTGGATATAAATATCCTTAAATTCACACTCCAAGAGAATTGAAGTACTAAGCTATCTAACAAAAAGTGGGTGCAGAAATATCTATACAGAAGTTCATGAGATATTCTTTTTCTCCTTTTCAAATGAGCTGCAGGAGTGGTTGTCACGCTTGATTGAATTCATTACCTACATGAAGGATGATGCAGTCACTGAGTGGACTCCTGAATTGATTCAACAAGTAGAAAATTTAGACAATAAGATCACCTGGGTAGTAGATCATTGGGTCAATCACCTCTTGCGAGGATTTGTGACTGAATTTTCCACTAATCAATTTGTGTCATATTCTGAAGTGGGAGAAGGTTTTTCAAAGGTCCTAGAGGTAGGTTCTTGAACTCTTTGAAGTTATTGCTGAAAATGCTATTATGTGAACTATTAGCCCCCCCATAAATTTTTGACAAGCAAACAAGGGGGCTAAGATGTTTCTGAGCCTTCAAGGAATGCATTTCCCCTGAAAACACATCATCCTTGAAGCCTCCTTATGCTTTTGTCCTTTGATGAATCCCCACTGCTGATTCCCATTATAAAAACCTCTCCATTTGTGAAGAAATGCCCAAAGGCCTCCTTTCCCCCTTATTTCATTTCCCCTAAGCCTTTGTTTTCATCCTCCTACCTCTCCCTTCTAAATTTCCCACTTACCCACTAAAACCTCCCAAAATCCCCTTCAAATTCTACCCACATCCCTTGTTTGGGCTAATTCACCCTTTATCCCTCTATCGTTCCCCTTTCTAACCTTTAAATCACGTTAAAATGGGAAAAAACCCACTTTCCTACCTTATAATAGGGCCTAAACCCCTTTTCCCCCTTTCCAATTATAAATTTCATTGTAAATCATTTTGAAAACAAAAATATGCGATTTATATAACCACTTCCCCAACCACACCCGTAGAACTTTATAATAAACAAATGTCAATGTTTGTTATAAAGTCCCGCCCTTTAAACCACTTCCCCTTTCCATACCCCGCTTTGTATATTATAAAACTTTATTACAAAGTTTTATGTTATATATAACCCGCCGCATTTAAATCGCAATCACAAATAAGTTCCAGTCGCATGTTCTATTGTGAATGCTCCGATCACTCATCGCAAATATTTGCAATGTGATTGATTGCGTCGCAAATATTTGTGATGCGATTGATCGCACCTATCCCTCCGATCGCTCCGACCTCCGATCTGCCCGATCGGAATGTATCTCCGATCGCTCCGACCTCTGATCCGCCCGATCGCAATGTATCTCCGATCACTCCGATCCACGATCGCTTTCCCCTCCGATTGATCGCATCGCAAGTTCTGTTCTGTGATTGTGATTCCTCCCCGCTCCCGATCTCCGATTGCGATTTGATCCCCCGCACCCCACCACTTAAATCTTCTGTCCGTTCATATAATAAGGCCTTTCCCCTTTGTAATTCGGAAATTTGTTAATATTTCGGTTTTACAAAGGTTTCCTTTCCCCTTCCCCAATCGCATCGGAAGTTCTATTATGTATCATTTCATCCCGCTCTCTGCCCCGCTCCAAATTGCGATTGTGATTGCTGTATGGGTCCCGCCTCGTACGATCATTCCCGTCGGTTTTTCATTATATTTCATCACATTTTTTTGTATTTCCGTTTATATTCAACCCTATGCATTTCTCATTAAACTTTAATGAATCGACCTCCGCCATGATCGGGCCCCACATCCGTGGCTCCGCTTCATTGTTTTTCCCTGTTTTCCTGTGTTATCCGCCCAAGCGTTAATCTTTGGGCTTTTACACTAATAATCATTTCCTCCACCACTCTTCACTATTTCCTTTACTCTTGACTGTTCTGCGACCGTTCCTCTGGGCCTCCGCTGCATTTCTACAGCACTGCCCGGATTGGTAATAGTTTCATTTTATTGTGTAGATAGCACAGAGAAGGCCTTTTCAGCATTTTCCAGTGGATCAGTGGAAGAGATTCAAGGGGATTAATGCTTGTTATTGATATGATCAATGTTTAACTCTGCATTCAAAGGAAAAGACACAGTTTGAAGATTTAAGCACGCTGTCAAGTCTTATTAGTTCTTCCGGCATCAGCAGAATGTTTTCTTCAGACAGACACCTCCGGACAGTTTTCTCCATGCTTCCTCGAGCCATTAAACAGATGAGGACACTGACAAGAGCTTCTTAAAAGGCTGTCAGAGCTGCAGTAATGAAGGTATGGAGAGACCCGCGGACCTTCTCATCCAGTTTATCATGTCCAGAAGGCTAGCGCAGAGTACCAAACACCAGAAAGGACTCCAGAGACATCAGAGGTCGATCTTGACTTGACAAAGACTCCCCAAGCGGCTTACAGAGTACACACAACGATGCAGGTGCCATTAAGAAGAGTGGGCGTGAACACTTCTGCCATTCTGTCTTAATGAGATCCATTTAATTGTTCATCTACTTCTATTATTCTTTCTCCTATATGAAATCCGTGAGAACATATTGTAAAGGTTGTTGTCCAGTTGTTGTTGTTGTAGTTAGAGGGATTTCATTTTGACTGTTAGAATAGTTTTGGGAGGAGATAACAGGGCAGTTGTTATGTAATAGGTTGGGAGGAGAAGTTTGTATTGTATTCAGCCATTGAGCTCTGTGTATGTGACTGGTTTTGCATCATTAATCAAGCAGATTTCACAGGATCCTGATCTATTACTATTGGTGATGTTTTCTCTAACACTGTTCTATTACATTTTTCATGTTGTTCATTGGTCTTCTGGCTTGCATCAGAAATATAGCATAGGATTTACCCTTGTTAGGTACCCTATGCTTCTGCTCTCCTTGCTTTAATGTTTTTAGACTAATTGTGAAGTCTAAGAGTAAATTCAGTTAATTTAACCAGTGTAGTGGTTCCATATGCTGCTAGCTGATGTATGAATTTGGGGTTTGCTGCTTGGATGTTTCTTGCTGGTGTCAGAGTAGTGAAGGTTCAAATTCCTTCCCTGATCTATATACCCTAGCTCTATTTAAACTCATCTATGTTTTTCCCTTGGAGCATGCTAAAGCTGACCTAGAGTTAAATGACCTCTGGTCCGATCTACAAGCTGCCCTTTGTTCCTCCTTTCTTTCACCTTCTTTCCTTAATGTTCCATTCCACCATCTATCTAAAAATATCCTTTAGTATAGATGAATTTACCTCTGAAAGCCTTGGCTAGTTGTTGCAAGTAATTTCCTTTCATGACTCCATAGCCCAATGGATGACACTTTCTTGACCTATCCCTTTTGCTGAAACATCCTATTGCTTTGTTCATTTCTCCCATTACTTTCTCAGTCCATGAACTTGTGACCAACCCAGCAACCAACCAACCAAATTATTTTAAACCCCCTTTGTGATTCATAACTAGCCTAATACCTCATTTTGAGCTCCAAAGATATACCATTCTTTGTGTTATTGGAGAGATCCCTCTCCGGGTCCAGGAGGGCTAGATCCTAGGGCCCAAAAGTGGTTCTGATGTTGTCTCATCTTTTGGTCTTGCCAATCTGGCCAAAACATGGGAACCCCAACATGAACAAGGCTCTATGTGTGAATATATTGCTTGAATTCCTCGAAGAGGCCCAACTATGCATAGTGGAAAAGTTTATCGCGAAGATATAGAAAAGCTTATTTATAGCCATCTGAAGCCTAGATCTGATAGCGAAGGTGAACCATAATTTAGTAGCTCTAGTGACTCTGAAAGATAAGGTTCATCACACCAGAAACCCTTGAATATTTTTCCAACCCCATCCACCCCACTTCTACACTCATATCACAAAACACACACTCCACCATGCAGTCCATCTCCACCACCACCTCCACCTCCCCCAGAAGCAGATATGGTTGTGTCAATCAAGATACTTAATTTCAGAGGCATTGGAAATGAGGATGCTGAGCACTTTTGGTTTCTGACTGAGGTTGTATGGCAGGCTCACTAGGTTAACAATAATGATATTAGGAAATCATAGCTAGCCACTACCTTCCAAGATCGGGCATTAGATTGGTACATTAGGTATGTTCAAGCAAGCCCTAATGCCACCTTGGACCAAACAAAAGATGCCCTAAAAGAGCATTGTAAGAACCCTAAGTCATACGCACAGTTGGGGACACAAATGAAAGAGATTCATCAAGAGGTTAATGAATCTGTATGCGAGGCAGATCAGAGGCTTACGTGCACTATTAGAGATGGTGGATTTTTCATCGATGATACTCAACATAAGTAATGATTTATTGCTATGTTGCTTCCGCATTTGCGCCATCCCTTAGGTTAGAAAAATGTTGTCACACAGGTTGAGGTTGTGGAGGTTGAAATGAAACTAGAGGAGACTCCAACGCTTGTTGCACTAGGGACTCAATAAATTAAGAATTAGTTGGAAGCCATGCATCTAGAGATTCAAAGCCTGTGCAAGGACAAGGGAAAGGAGGTATGCGCAGAGGTTTGGTGCATAAAATGTAAATTTTATGGGCACCATAAAGATCAATGTCGTGTCTTCAACAACTATCTGAATGTTGGAGGGCCTAGTCCATTGAAGAGTCGTATATGGTGCACAATCTGTCAAATCGTTGGATTACATGAAACCGATTCCTGCCCAAGGATCAGAAAGTATCAACCTAAGTTGAATTAGTTGTTTTAAAAATTTTCTTCATCACTATGAAATGATGAGAAATATTGTCTCACTTACGATATGATTTTGGATAAATCTGAAATATATAGGATGCAGGTAGAGCCTACTTCTCCAACATCCCCCTCTCGGCATGGAGGATTTCAGGGGAGAGGAAGAGGCTGAGGAGGTGGATCAACTGGTCTAGGAAGAGGGAAATTTATTTTCTATAATTTTGGAGATGCTTCTCATTATGTGTGCGATTGTCCTTATCCAACGTGAAAATCATGCTGATATTGTAGGAAATTTGATCATGTAATAGAATATTGTCTTGTATTGATTGCTAAAATGTAGGAGAAGACAACGCAAACTCCAACACAAAATATTCGTATGGTTAGAGCAGAAACCCATGAAGAAGTTCCCAGTGTTAATGTGGTTACTAGGAACGGTGTAGCCACTAAAGAAGATAAGGGAAAGCAACCAGCCACTAATGTATGGATCCATAAGGCACCTGAAACCAAAGAAGGATTTGATCTACAGTGCGCAAAGGAGAATTTTTTTGAAGCGTGAAAATAATTTTCAGAAGGTAGTGCATCAAAATCAGGGAGACCGATGAAGGAAGTGGGAGGAGATGAAGAAATCAAACCATTCATAAAAGCATGTATAAAGTTACTGCACAAAAAAAAGGTAGTAGAGAACCTTCAGGCTCTAATATATAATTGCACAAAGAAGGAAAAATCGATGATAGAGCGGAGAGTGGTCAATAAAATATACAAAAATAAGAAGAGAATGGGTAGGGAGATGCATATGACAGTGCATATTAGTGCTTATGAGATGGACTAGGTTATTATAGATCTAGGATCGAATGCTAATTTTCTACCTAAGAAAACATGGCAGCACATGGGAGAGCCCAAGCAGGAGTGGTATACCATTCAATTGCGCATGGTAAATCAACAGAAGAACATTACCTTAGGGAGACTGCCACAAGTTGTAGTTAGTGTTGAGGGTGTTAAGGTGATGGAAGACTTTGAAGTCATACAGATTGTAGATGATACTGATCCTTATCCTGCATTTCTTAGGTTGGACTGGGCTATTGACATGGATGGTGTTATAAATCTGAAGAAAAGGAGAATAGAATTTGAAAGCAATGGAGTCAAGGTCATAATTCCTCTAGACCCTGAAGAAGGAAAAAGATATATGGAGCCTGTGCATGCTGATGATGATATCGATCAAATCTATAAGCTAACCTTGTGTGAGGAAGATTGGATTAATCCAACAATAGATGGAAATCTTAATTGGGAGAAGGATAGCTATTGTTTTTGAGATTCTGATGAGGGACTAGAAAAATGGCAGAATCAGTTGCATGAGGTATCTCCGTTGCGTTGTAATCGTGTGACTGGATCTTTGTGATGTATAACATATGAGGTACATGAATTACCACACTATGATGGATTAACTCATATAAAAATGTTTATAGGGGAGCTTGAAGGGATCGTACATGAAGGAAAAAGATTCCATGCTTTGGATCTCAGATTGCGTGCTACTCTAGCAAGATGGTGGGAAACTCATAAGGAAAACATGGGAAACTGGGAGGAATGTGCGCGCATGATGAGGTTACGATTTGAATGTCCAACCATCAAAATGGAATATGTCTACTTTGGCAAAGATTATCTACACAGATATTTGGTGAGATGGAATCAAGTATGGAGCATAGAACCAAGATCTGAATGGGTCCACATTTTTATTCACACATTGGGAAAGGTACCTACTGAATGGTATTTGGAGACAAAGCTGCGCCGAGCTACTAGTGAATGGTCTGCGATGATAGAGATCTTTATCCTAACATTCTGATTTGAGTGTATTTGATCATATTGGACAAGCTTTGCATAACATTCAATAAGTCATATTTGATACAACAAGGCCTATAATCGAGTGCACCCCACCTGCATGGGATGCGCAGATGACAAATGTTGTAAATTGTAGAAATCTGAAAATTGTGAAACCTAGGGGACATGGCGCAGTCGCTGGAGCCTCGATCTCTCCCCCTAAGAATGACAGCTAGGTGCTCTCACTGATTGGCCTTGTTGGGTGCTATAGGAATCATATTCATAGCTATGAGTTGATAGCTATGCCCATGACTAAATTACTTAGAAAGGGTGCGACATTTCATTTAGATGATGGATGTTAGAAGACGTTTTAATTATTAAGGGATGCAATGGTCACTACCTGTTATGCTTTGAATTACCTGATCAATATGCCTATGTTGGGGGGGGGACGATCTGCAGATGGTTGTCATTAGATATGGAGTGTATGCGTAGAAACGTGCGATGCATGCGTAGTAGTTGCACTAGGAGGTTGACTGGGTCGCAGAGGTGTAAAAAAATAGTCGTTAGAGCAATAAATCTAGAAAATACGGCTTTATTACCATTTATAGGAGCGTCTAGGTTGCATTTAATGAAAAAAATTTGCCAGATTGGGACCATTTTTTCATTTATGGAGACACATTAATGCAAAAGGAACCGTTGAAGATGCGCCACAAGTATAAAGATGACCTATGGTGTCGCAATAGTTCCCTTTGCTTTCTGAGTGAATTATTTGCTTTAAGCCTTCTGATTTCTACTGCATACTTTGTGTCTATGTATGGTTTGGATCCCGGATTCGAGGAAGAGTTGCACCACGCAGGGTTGGGATACATAATTCTAGGCAGTATGACGGCCACACGACCTAGAGATGACCCTGCTGCGCCCGAGGTCTCTATTGTTGAAACACCTGCGCCCACGAAGTACGACAAGGGGAAATAATCTGGTGCAATAAAATCCTCAAGGGAGAAGACTCTGAAGCCGCGATCCACTAAGGCTAAGCGTTAGAAAAGGCCCATGGTAGAGCTCCCAGAAACTGTTGTGGAGGAAGATGAGGATGTGGTCAAAGTGGCCCCATTCTCGCTGTTGCCGACTTATGTCGCACCGCGCAAATCGACGGCTAGAACACCCAAATATATTGATAAATTACGCGTGAGAATTATAATTCCATTGATCCCAGAAAAAATCTCGATGGAAAGGGACATGTTTTCCAAAGTGCCTCAACTGAGGTTGAGGGATTGGGACATTGCGAACATGAACAAATTCCCTGAATTTTCGCTAGAGTTCTACCTTGACCAAGTTCAGTATGAAGGGTGAATAGTGCACCTCGATCTAAAGATATGGGTGTTGGGTCTACACAAGACATGCCTACTGAATCTATTACAGATCCCTCATTTTTAGTGTAGCCCAATAAACAACATCAGTGTCCAGCAATTTCTTGCACTGGTGCATGATGATGCGATATGGTTGGGATAGCGCATCCCAATTGATGAGGCATTGATCCGTAGGATCACAGGTTAACCTGGTAAGGGAACCGATCCAATTTTGGATTTTGGAGGAAAGCTACAAGAAAAATCATCGCAGACCAGATCAATAAGAAGTATCAAGTCTCGTGGAAGAGCTGAGGATTTGTGGTCAGCGAAATAAATGACTCGAATGTTAAGTTCGGCACACTCATCTTGGCTTGCAATATGATTCGCAAATGCAGACCAAAGGAGGTGTTCACGCATGCGATATCTCTCGCATGATAGTGTGAGAAAGGCGTAATTTATAACTAGTCTCATTATTTCTGTAAGCAGTTCCTATAAAATGTCCGCGAAGCACAGGAGGAAGGAAAACAATTTCACTATGCTTAGTTGTTGTTGTTGACTACATTGATTGGGTGGAAGACCCCTAAGGAAACCCAGTTGCCTGAGATTGAGCCCCAAATGTGTGAGGCCACATGATATGTGACTCTCTGGAACTCATCAGACCCCGCGCGTGCTAAGGAGAATAAAATATTATGGTTCCTTTATGATGCTTCACTATACCAGGTTGTGTATTCTGTTGTAGCCTAATTTGACTCAGCTAAAAATTAAGGTAGGTTCTGAGCAATTCAAGGTTGTTAAGGAACAGTTGTTATAATGTCAAGAAGACTTGCAATATGCTCAAAAGGATAACCACAAGCACAATGAGGATTCATTATCACATGTGCACTGGAACCAAAGTCAGGGAAGCAGTAACAACATTAGACCATCAGCACAGGCAAAGGAGCAAAGAGGAGAAACTTTAGAAGAAAAGGCAAAGGCAAAAAAGGAAGTTAAGGTAGAAAAGGAGCAAAGGAAGCTAATCAGTAAAGGCAGAGTTGTGAACATGCTAGATAGAGTCGTGAATAGTAAGCGGGTCAAGTCGTGAATGTGGGCAAAGTCGTGAACGAGTCTAGTGTTCTACGAACAACAAGGAAGAAACGAACGTGCACAGCCAAAGGAGAAAGTTCAGAAAATCGGAGTAAAGATACAGCGAGGACCATTGGATCTAGGTATAGATCAACAACGGAGATTAAATCGCAATTATAGAGATTTTGCAAATCACATATTTTAGTGTTTAGCGCTATGGAATCGTGCAGTACATTATTTGGATTATGATGCGATGAGGAGAAGGGACACATGTCAGCATAACGCACTAGCACAATGCACATTGCATAAATTATGGTTTAAATCTTATCAGTATAGCCTTAAACTTGTGGGCGGCGATTTATCATAATTTGTAAAAGTTGTGATGCCGCGATGCAACATCGCCATCGCAACCTCGCATCGGTGATTTCATCATTTAGAACTATAGCTATTTGTTATAATTTTCGACATGCGACATCAAATAAGTTTCGAAGTGTGATTGCTCCTGATTGGTCACCATGTTGTGGGACCCTACAACCACAGTTCCGTGTGTATGTAAGTGGTTTGAGTTTATGTGCGATCTATTTTAAAGCGACCGTTGTTGATTGCTTCTATATGTATGTTTAATGAAACTCCAATATTCGGATGAGATGTGGTTTCAAAGGTGAACACCAAAGGTTTTCAAATCCGGAGGTAAGGCAGTTCTTGTGTTAAATTGCATCAGAGGGAGAAAAGAGGATTATAACGTAAAGCCGGTGAAATACCTTGGTAATGAAAGAAATTCTGAACGCGGGTAGAGAGACTCGGGTATGTGGTCCGACATAGGGAAAAGGAGAAGAAAATACATAATGTAGTAGGCATGAGTAGAGGAGGCAAAGTCGGGTAGCAGGTGACATGATGATAACATTCAAAACACAAAAGTATGGGCAGATTTGGGTGGAGATGCGTTTATGCAGACTATTGGGACATCGCAGCCGAAACGCACAAAGGCATAGACAAAGTTAGGCAGAAGAGAATATAGTGGCATTGTTGGACGCACGACAGCTGGGCCAAGTCGGGGACAGGGGCATTTTTGCAGAACTGTGCAGCTATCTCATCATAATGAGAAAGGACACCTCATCACTTTGGAGAGACACATAAATAACAAATCAGACTCAGCAAAAGGATTATTCCAAGTGTATTATGTTTTCTTTGTTAATATCGAAGCTACAATGGTGTCCTCGATTGCAATGTAATAATTAGTTTAACAATTTAGGAAGTTTAGGAGTTCCAAGAAGCTCGAGCAGTTACAAATTGCTTTTGTTTGTATTTAAAAAAGAGAGAAAGATAGAAAGAGGGTCCGGGGTTCTGGACCTCTTGGGGATTACATTTTGTACTTATTTTTTTGATTGGTAAATTAAAGTAGAAGCAATTTTCTTACAATGGTTGATGGTGATTCGTATTTCTTGTGCCATTTTGTGTCCCTTCTTATTTGAATGAAGTTAAGTACTGTAGTAGTTGGTCTCTTAATTTCATTTGTGTGTAAGAGTTAGATAACCTTAATTTGCGCTCCTTCACTCCAACTTTTCTCTCTTCACCAATTCTCTCTGAAAATTTAAAGTGGTAGATTCTACTCCTCAGCATATCATTTTGATTTTCCCCTCTTCACAAAATCCTGATGAAACTTTAAAGTAATAGATTCTGTGTTTACAACATATTATTTCGAAGTTTCCTCTCTCTTCATGAATTTCCTCTGAAACTTTAAAGTGGTAGATTTTTCTCCTCAACATGTCATTTTGAGTTTCCCTTGCAGTTCTTCTTTCCATTCAAATATCAGTAGTGAATGGCATTGTGAAATATTTTATTATTCCAAATAATTAAGGGTTTTAGAAAACTAGTTCCCAGAGGGATAGAACAATTACCTCATGATGAAATAATTCTGGTGACACACTTTTAAAATGTTCTTAAGCATTGATTCCTTTCAAAACCGAGGGATTGTATCTTAAGATATAATAAAGTCTAAGCCAAGGTTGTCTCCGATGTTATATGAGAAATACAAGATGATAACCGACTTCAAGGCCACATTCCACAATATGCACATCCGCGTGAAAGGCCTCGTGGAAGGAGTTTGGTATGAGTTACCATACTCAGTAACCGAATATGACTTGATCAAAATTACGGCAGAATGGCCACTAGCATGGTTGGAGCCTAGTGCGTCCACCTCTATCACCAAAACGCTGACAAAGCCACACATTGACATTCAGTGAGATAAAAGAATAGAAAAGGTGACTGAGAATCCTGTAGAAAAATAAGCCACGCTGACCACCACTGGTGAGACGATCGACTTAGAAAAGGACACTACGCCGGAGAAGAATGGTTATGCAACAAAATATACCTTGGACGACGTAGAAGTGCAGAAGGTCTTGACGCTGACAAAGGATGATTTGGACGAAATTGCTAACATAGTCATGTTTGTGATCGAGGATCACTAGTCATACACGAAAGTGCAGTATAAGACTATGCTTGAAGTTGTGCAGGTTGGGACACAAAAAATCAAAATGCAAGCAAGCCTGATCCACGCGAGCGTTGCTCAGGTAAGCCAGACCAGTGCGCAAGTCACCTGCACACAATCATTGGATATCACATTACCAGCCACTGAGGATTCCCATCTTGTGCACTTGATGCACACCATGATTGCCAATGAAATCCAATTCTGTGAGGCTGTTTCTCACACAACTGCTAAAGAATCCAAGAAACAGATCGAGGATGCACAACAAAGACAAAAAGCTACAGAAGTAGCATGTCGCGCAGTCGAAGCTCAACGCACTACGCTAGAAGCCAAAATTCACCAAGTTTGCAATGATGTCCCAACCATCATGGCCATAGCTGCCCCAGAAGAAAAAATGGAAGGACTGGCTGCAACCCTAAAATCATCGTGTGCTGAAGTGCAGACCATTTGTATAGAGACTGAAAAAAAAATTGTGGACCTACAAATGAAGTTGCAGCCTGAGACTCCATGAGAGGTCCATGCAAAAAGAGCAGCCAAAGTAAAACAAGCCACCGAAAATATTGTTGCTGCAATCACCCAGTGTGAAAATATTTTGGATGAAGCTATGGGCATATGGACATCCATGCAGAATTATCCTATATTACAGCAGCATCGCAACGAGAGGCATCAGAAATAAAAACAATTTGTTGAGATCCTAACAGTGGTGCCAACCCTTATTCTTCCACATCACCTCGCTCATCTGCAGGAGGGCCAGATCATCCACACATAGATTGAAGACCTGCACCGTAAAGAACAATTACTACAACTATGTATGAAACCATGGGTTGAGGAGACACTTTAGCTTTCCAAGACGTTGGACACTGCCTTGAATGTGATTCAATGGACACAACGTAGTATAGAGATGGCCACTTAAGGGCCCACCAAGGAGAAGTTAGTTCTATAAGCCCAAGGAGTTGCAACACAAATTTTAGATATGGTGTTCCCTCTAAAATCTTATGTCAGTGTGTTCCAAGCCAAGATTAAGGATCAGATGCCTCAGTGACTCAGGACGAGTCACATGTTTGTGTTGGGGACCTATTGGAGCAAGGTCCCCTGAGGTACACTGCGGGTATATTTTTGTATAATTTTGTATATGCACACTGTGCGAATGATTCAAGGGGCTTTGGGGTGGGTCAAAGTCCCTATTTTTTATGTAAATATGTTTAAGGGTAAACTGTAGGCCTCAAACCATGGCTTCAGACCATAGTTATATCTGTGCAATTATAAGAAAATAAATAGATAGATCGAGTCTAAGGAAATAACTTAGCTTGATGTGATGATATGAATGTTTATGCATCTGTAATACTTGTGTAAGGGTTTGTCTGGTTTGGTTAGAAAGGCTCTTTTTGGCTGTGTGCGTGGAGACCTAGTACTGGTTGTGTGCAAACTCCTCTGGTTGTGTGCGCGGAAGGGTTATGTGTAAGGGTAAATTCTGATGTATTGAATTGACCTTAAGCTAATATAAGGACAGATTTTGGTGAAAGCATTGTGTGATTTATCTCAGTTATCTTTCTACTATTTCTGTCTTTAAGATCACATTGCTTCTGTGTTTCTTATTTATAATTGCACAAAGACATTTTTTATGGTTATTTATGCATATTGATGGTTGATGAATCTGCTTAAGTAATTACACATTGTTATATATGGAACTGGTTTGGTTATGTTATATCGGCACTAAAGCGATTTGTGTTTTGTCACAATTTTGTTAAGTATTGTACACATCTTTATATGATTAATATAAGTCTATAATCGATCTAATTAGGGCCACTTCATTATTTTCTTCCTTAGGGTGTGGAAACCTAGTTCTAGCATCCCCCCATACTGCTTCGGGTGAGGCTTTGATCTATGCAAGAAATTCATTGCCGAAAGGGCCTGTAGTTGGAGGGTTTGCTGGTTGCGTGATAAAGTTTGAACTTGGGTCAAAACCCTTCAAGCCAAAAATCACCTATAAGTTTGTACAAACCCTGCATTGATAACTAGAATTGAGTAGGCCTTGGGAGTTGCAGCACTCTTGGTGCAATACCATGGCTCACCACCCCGACCAACACTCCCTCCCTTCACTGACATTTTATTTGTCTCTCCTATGGTTGGATGTTTGAAAATTTTGGAGGAACCTTATATTTCTGATTTTATGGATACCGGAGGTCATATTTCACCTCCCTTCGGGTATTATATTGTTGAACTCAATGGTGTTTCACCCACTTTTGCGCTAGGTAACTTATCTTTCTGTTCTTCTTCATTGACACAATGTTATGATGTGCCACGAAAAGAAGCAACATTACCAAGTAAGATTATTTTCATAATGTGAATCTTGTTACCTTTTACATACATTTTGATGTGCATTTTTGCAAATTCCTTACGTTTTAGTTTTTTTTTCTCCATTGGATGTAGGTTCTGGCACCAAAAATCCACATCAATGCAATCTTGAGCATCATTCTCTTGGTCTTGGTCGTTCTAGGTTTTTATCGTTATTCAACCCTCACTTGCTATTTTCTTAAGGATTTTTTAGTCGACCTTCAGTGTTCTGCTGAGCTAGGAGTTAGTTTTATTTGAAGAACTTCCAGAAACACCCGTGGATTAGGGTTTATGCCTCTCTTTCATATTTATTGGGACTTCTCTTTCTGTAATGGATAATTAGTTTGTTTAACCAAAACTCTTGTTTCATCTAGAAGTGTTGTGGCCCTATGATAATACACAGTGATTCCTCTGTTTTTATTATTCTTATACTAGGAACTTTTATATTTTCCCTATGCAAGTTCTGTTTAAAGAGGGTTAGGTCTTGGGGTGTGAGGCCACCATTTTAATTGTATCATGAACTGAATCTTTTTATATTAATATCCCGGTCATCAAGTATTTATAGGGTTTTTAAGTTTTTCTTTCTTGTCGAATTTATGATTTCCTATGTTTGATACAAAAATAGAATGAGTTTATTGTATGTCTTACCTCGACTGATTTTAAATGTATATGAATGGTTCAATTTATGTTTAGGTTATTATTTATAAAAATTTGACTATAACTTGTATTCTCGGTGTGAGCATTTAGTTTATACTATTATTAAATTTATTGGACATACTCGTTTTGCTAATTATCAAGAATAATATGTCGTTATTTCTCTTATATTCTCTATTATAATATTGTCTTTGTCTTGATAGTTGTTCTAAAATTCCTGACAATTTGGTAACATTGTACCTACAGGGTTTCCATCTTCCCATGCGATGTATATATACCTACAATTGGCTCGATTTTAGAGTGTTACAGGACATTTCCTGAGTTGTCCATAGGGACTAACTAAAAATAATTTATAAGTTTATTGACCATGGGTTGTATTTCTAAAAAATATTTATATGTTGTGATTTTATACTTCTATGTTTCCACAATTTCTCTGTAACCAACAATTAGGGATAACAGGCACTTTCCACCGGGCTTGACCTATCACTGCAGTTCCTTTTTTGTTTACTGTGTTTTGAATAAATAATATTTTATATTGTTAAAGTTTCCTGCAATTCCTACCAATCACATAATAGTTACCTACTCATTTCACATTTATCATAAAAATTATAAGCATTCAAAGAATTTATAGATAACCACAAGTATTACATCTCAGATTTATACTTATCTAGTTATTATGCTATTCGAGAATATAACTGGAAAAATCCTCTTCCACCCAACCGTTAAGTTTGTAAATCATGTCCAAAACTTTTCCCTGAGCCTCTTCGGTTCTAGTGCAGTCAGGTTGGAGAATATTTCATTTATTTATTAGACCTCAAGACCATATTCCAATCTAAGAAATTATATTTCTCACAAGGCTTCCACTGATTGAAGATCAACTCACGAATACCCCTTTCTTAGCATTTATTCTCTCTTTCTTCTTCTTGGAAAATGTCCTGTTCTCTTCCTCTCCTTTCCCTTCTTCCCCCGACAATCTATTTTCACTCGAGGGTTTGGGAAAAATAACTACCATAAATTTCTAGAACTGATGATGAATTTTCAGTCTTTTTCCCGTAACTTTCCACAACTGAATATAATTAATTTTATTTTTAAGAAATAAAAAATAACATAAACCTTATTCATATTTTTCCAACTTAGTCTAATTCAATGTATCACATTTGATAAAAAAAAAAAAGTTTGAAAACTATTTACCATCCAGGGGATATTACATTTCCCCTCCCTTATGCGAAATACCATCCTCAGTGTTGATTCTTGTCTTGTGAATAGGTTTGGGTATGATTCCCTTATGAAGCATTCATCCTCCTAGGTGGATTCTTTCGGGCTACAGTGCTTCCAATGCAATTTAACCTCGATGATAGCTCACTTATGTAACATTATTTCTCTCTGATCGAGGATGCAGAGTGGTTCTACCAGAAAATATCTATCTGGTTCTATTTGTTACACATTGTATATTATCATTAGTTAGGATCATGCTTAATAATAAATATTATTAACAACATAAAATGAAAGAGATAATTTTGTTTCTAAATGTTTTACTTGTACTTATTGTCAGTTAATAACATGTTTAGGATCATACACAACATTTTTTAATAAGGACACATGAAACATATTATGGATACATATATGACTAGGAAATGCAAGTTGATATGTCATAGGTCCAACTCTTTCTAAAATTTGGAAAGGCCCACAATATCTGGGAGCCAATTTTGCGCATCCCTTCCACTGCAAAGTGATCTTCCATGGTTTAACCTGAACAAACACATGGTTCCCAATATGAAATTCTCTATAAGTTCTTTTCTTATCTGCTTAATCCTTTTGTTGATCTTCAACATCTTTTATATTCTCGTGAACATTTTTCATTATCAGTTCCATCTCTTCTTACATATCTAGTCGTAGAATTAACTTGTCTTTCAGATTATTCCAATTAATGGGTTTCTGACATTTCCTTCCATACAAAACTTCAAAATTGTGCATCTTTAATGGCTCATGGCAATTGTTATTATATGCAAATGAAACTAAATGGATATATTCCTCCCATTTTCCAGGTTTTTGCATTACATAAATCCTGAGCATATCATCTAGTACTTGGTTTACCCACTCGGTCTTTTCATGAGTTTGAGGGTGTTATGAGATGCTACATTGGATTTGTGTTCCTATCCAATCAAAAAGAGTCTTCCAAAATGTGGATATGAATTTCACATCCCTATTAGAAATCATAACCTTTAGCATCCCATGTAGTCTAAATATATCATGCATAAATATATCTCCAATTTGAGTAGTTTTGTATGTGGATTGGACATCGATTAAATGAGCTAATTTGCTCAATTTTTCAACTATCACCAAGATTGAGTAATTTTGCTTCTTATTTTTAGGAAACCTGGTTATAAAATCTAAAGTAATTATCTCCCACTTCCACTTGGGAACAACAAACAAATGTAGCAATCGAGCTATATTTTGTTGTTTAACCTTGACTTGCTGGCACTCCAAAGATATAGCCAGGTATTTTGTGATATTTTTTCTCATTCTTGGCCAAAATAAATTTTTATTTATTGTTGACAATAGCTTATGATATCCAAGGTGAGAAATATAAGGTCTTTTATGAAATTCATCCAACACTAATTGTCTAATAGATAGCTGATTTGGAATACATATTCTCCCTCTATAAGTTAATGAAACATTTTTTGATATGAAATATTCAATTTTCTATTCCAAACTTCTCATTGTTTGGCTTATTGCCATAAAAAATTATATCTTGGGTCTTTATTTGCAGCTTCCTTAATCAAATCCAAAAATTTGAAGTCTACTTGACTATAGATGACTTCATATATATGATATGCCTTTCTACTTAACGCATTGTCCATGTGGTTTTATTTCCCTTTCAAATTCCAAATGTGAAACTCGAACTCACTTAGAAAGGTTGTCCATCTAGCTTGCCACACATTGAGATTAGGATGTTTGAAGAAGATATTCAAGCTAATATGATCAATGACCAACAAAAATATCTTTCCTAGAAAATAATGCCTCCAAACCTTCAAGGCATGCACTACTATGGTTAACTCGAGGTAATAAGCAGAGTATCTCTGTTCATTATCTTTTAGTTTCTAGGATTCATAAGAAATTACCTCGCCCTCTTGCATCAATATGCCTCCTACTCCTTGAATTGCATCAGTGCAAACAACAAATTATTTTTCTTGGCCTGCAATCCTTAATACTAGGGTTGAAGTTAATAATTATTTTAATTGATAAATTTCTTTTTGGTAATCAGGTGTCCATTTGAATACTTTCCATTTTTTCTGGAGCGAAGTTATACAATAGGCTATTCGAGAGAACCCTTCAATAAAGCAACAATAGTATCCTACTAATCCCATGAAGGATCGAATGTCAGCCACGTTTCAGGGAGTAGGCCATGCCATAATGGTCCTAATTTTCTAAAGGTTAACAACAATCCCTTCAGCTGAGATCATATGGCCTATAAGGCTATATTTGATATTTGTAGAAATCACACTTACTAAATTTAGCATACAATTGGTGTTCCCGTAGTGTCTGTAAGACTATTTGCAAGTTCTTTTTATGTTCTTCTAGGTTCTTTGAGTATATCAGAATGTCATCAATAAAAAACAAAACAAATGTGTCAAGGTAAGTGGTGAGCCTTGGTATTGCACCAAGAGTGCTGCAACTCCCAGGGGCTACCCTGCTTTACTTTATCAACCCGGTGTTCATACAAACTTGGAGGTGAGAATGCTATATACACAATAGATTCATTATGTTCATGTCATCCTCTTCTGCTTTACGAAAGGGTGCTATCTCTTAAACTATGATAACAACTAAAAAGTAAGTTGCTTGGAAGTAAATGACAGAAAAGAAACTAAATTTATCTATAGAAAGGAAATTACGGACATGAAACTAATTTAATGTACAGAAAGGAAATGATAGAAAGAAACTAAATTAAATTGCTGAAAAGAAATTGCAGAAAGGAAACAAATTCTAAACCGCACTTAACTTGGCCTAATGGCTAAATGAATTCTATTTATCCTATGGTCTATCTACCATGCTTCTACCTATGCAACTAAGTTATCCATGGCTTAATTCTAATTGAAAGAGAGCTAATTTGAAGCTTGGAGGGAAGAAAAGGGCTAAAGAGGCTAATGGAGGGCTTAACATATGAAATGAGGCTTAGAAGCAGAAAGAGGGGGTGAAAACCTTAAAAAACTTTATTATAGTGCAAAAAATGACTTTGGAGTAGAAAGAATTCAAAAATGTGATTGTGGAGGTGTGATGGAGACAAAAGTTGAGATATGTGATGTCGCAATCGCAATATCGCAAGTTTAAAGGGATAGCAGAAAGGTTGTCCAGGAGCAGGAGCGAAGTGCGATGAGGTAAGTTTTGCGAAATGCGATTTACAATGGGCGACGTAGTGGTGAAGTGAGATAATGATATCGCAATCGGCAAATGAAAGTGAAGTGTTAATGAAAAAAATCAAAAACAAAATTTGAAATGTGCAATGCAGAGAGGTGACGTGGAGGTGGGGCCGATATCGCAGTTGCAATTTCGCAGATTTGGAGCGGTAGCATTAATGAAAGAAAAGATGCGATGAGATATTTGCGAAGTGGTAGAGTTGCGGTAACAATATCGCAATCGGCAAGGAAAGGAGCGGTAAGTCTTCAGCAAACAAGGAAAAGTTGTGATGTAGTGAATATCGCAACGGTAGTTGGAAAGCGATAATTATTAATGGGAGAAACTTAAACCATGTGGAATGCAAAATATGAAGTACAGTAAGGAATTGCGAGGAGGAAGGTGAAGGTCGGGTTTTTAATGGTTTTCAAGGGTTTTTGCATTAAAACGATTTTGGTGACGATGATCGATAGAACAAAGGAATAAGGCAGACAATCGGCAAAGGAGAGCGATAAGACTTCAAGACAAAAGGTATGAGCTACGAAGTGCGATTTCACGAACATGCAAAGTACGATAGAGGAGAACCGAGGAGGAAGGTGGAGGTTGTGTTTAAATGGGGTTTGAATGGTTTTTTTTATGTGTTTTGCGTTAATAAGGTAAGGTAACCATGAATGGAGAAAATCAAAGGAATAAGGCAGAGGAAATAATAAAATAATAAAATAACAATGGGCCTCCTAATGAATGAAAATGGAATGGAATGGACTGCATCGAATGGACTAGAATGGAATGGAATAATAATCGCCCTTAATTAGCTCTTGATCAACTTTATTTATCCTCAAAGGCATCTACAAACAAAACCCTAAAACATAGTGATTGAGTCCACTTTAACTCCCAGTGAAGTATGCCATGAGTGTACTTGGTCTTGAGTTGCTTGGATGCCTCTGGAAATCGAATTGCTGGAGGGGATCTCATGAGGATATTTTGGCTGCCCTTGAGAGTTAAGGAGGGTGGAAAACCCCCTTTAATTTCTCCAAGATTTATCCCTAATTTCCTGATATTGTGCTCATTTATTCTCCAATATTGATCTTCCAGTGGCAGGGAGCAAGCCCCTAAATCATCTCCTTCTCCAAATCTATATAATCTTCCCAATATTCTCACGATATTTTACAAAAATAACCAATATTAGGAAAAACTATGCAATTACCTTTAAACGTTCCTAAGAAATATTGAAGGATAAGAAAACATTATTAAGTGCAGAAGGAGAGATTTAATATATCTTTTATGTGCATAAGGAAGGTAGATGGGCTTAAGAAAGGTTATATGGGCCTTATTATATGTCTAATTTACAGGCCAATCATCACCCCCCTACTGAAACTGTTGCTCATCCTCTGAGAAACCTATTCATCCTCCCTGCCTTATGGTTCTTCCACATGCTTTCTTATTCATATTTTGTTTATTGGCCCATGCGTTGCTCCCCCTTGCTAATATTATTGCTACACTTCTATCTGCAATTCTTCTTGTAGGTGCTTCATGGAGGTCCTCAAGTGCCTTAAGAAAATCTATTTTGCATGCCAAGAGGTGGTGGATCCACCTTTTATTTAATGTTTTCTATTTTGTTCTCTCACTTTTTTTTTTCCTTTTTCTTTTTATTGCATGCAAAGTAAACTGACAGTTCCTTTTCTATAAACTGAGTTCACCCTTCGCGACCCCTTTGGCACTCCTTGTCTTCCATTACAATGAACTGCTTACTACCCACTTTCTCATGTCCTTTCTACCTTTTTCTTGTTCCTCTTCTTGGTGGAAAAAGTGAGGCTAGTTTCTAGATAAGGCTGAGGTTGCTCTGCTACTGATTTTGGCTATATAAAAAAACCTTCTCATAGTTTTTAATGTTTTATTAAGCTAAAATAGATTTGAAGAAAGGGTTAGATGATTGCATACCTGAGCCTTACCATTAAATTTTTTTTTTTCATGTGATATTGAGGCTACTATTGATATGGTTGTTGAAGTTGTCTTTGGTGGTTCTAAAGCTGCATTCGATAATCTACTTGAGGTCCTTTTGGAGCTTCTGAGCACGGGAGGAGGAAGTCCATGTTTGACTACATTTGAATAAAGTGTTGACAATTTTTTTTTTGTGCCAAATTGTTTTTTTCTACTTACAAAGGTTGGAGAGCACCTATATTCATCAAAGAGAGATACATGGAGAAATGATTTTTTTTTTTTTAAGGACTACTAGCTGCCTCAATGAGGTTTTCAACTAGAAGGTCTGCCTAGGTGCCTCAAAGGAGGTTTTGACCTAGGATCTTTTATTTTCCTCTCTTTTTTTTCAACTCAATTATTGCCTCATGGATGTTTTCAATTAGTGAGCCAACATCATACGCCTCAAAAGAGGTTTTCACCTGAGATTTTATTCTTTTTCCTCTTTTTTCTTCTTTTTTTTCTTTTTCACTTTCCTACTCTACTTGAAAAAAACAAAACCTTTTTCAAGTATAGGAATACTTCCAATGGAGCCATGTACACATCAAGATGATAGATAAAATCATTCTCTGACATGTACCTGAATATGAGAGATGAATTTCTTTGACTGGGATTGTATCAAGTATTGTTGGAGAAGAGTATGTTGCTACAGTTTAATGATTGTTTGGAACCATATCTCAATATAGTTGTGATGCCCCTGGTTCACTTGCTGAGTTGGATCACCTTGGACTTCCTATTCTATTATGACATTCAAATATTCCTCTTTTTTTCTGATTGGTCTCTTGAACACATGGAGGAAATGTTGGTAAACATGAGGAAACTTTCTCAACATCTAATTCTGATGTCGCCTCTTCATCAAGTGCAACTCTTGATATTTTGATATCCAAATTTGGATCTTATTCTTCTTGATGTTGTCCTTCAATGACATTAAGAAAATATCTTCTTTGAAATACCTTTCTTGAACTAAGATACAAACCATTTAGATCAAGAGGATATGTTTGGTAGTGTTGTAACTCAGCATTGTAAGTGGGCTGAGATACTTCATGGTGTGGGTTTGGAAATGGTGGTACAGGTAGTTGAGTGGGGGTGGATATATGAGATGGATGTGGTTGAGGCTGTGGTTGTGGTGGAGGTTAATGTTATGGATGCAAGGAGTTGGGTATGGAGGATATTGAGGGAAATATTGAGGATATTGTGGATTTTCCCAATAAGTTCCTTTCCAACCATGTTTCCAAGATTGGTTTTGGGGTTGATATGGACAAGGTTTCCAAGGAGGGATTGTGTCCCAATTAGTTTGAGATGGATGTGAATAATCTTGAAATTGTGAAGTGGATCCTTGCATCATATCAAGTTGACTAGGTTGCCAAGGTATCCTTGGAGCTACATAACATAGCTTCTTTGGTGATTGCCTTGCTCCATTGTCTTCCTGGGAAACTTATTTAAACATGGAAAATGATGAAAAACATTGAGTATCATATCATTATGCATGGATAACAAAAATATCAGCATCTTCTTTTTGTTCATTTTTCATTCTTAACATTTCTACTTGTTCACTTAGATTGCTAAGAATTTATGTTTTAAAGTTATCAAACAAGTTTCCAAGTTCCTCTTTCCTTACCAATGTTGATGCTGATTTACTTACTCTTTCCCTTCCTCTTGATATGCGCTTGCATGCTTCACAAATTTCTTCAAATGAAAATTGGTATACATCTCCTCTACTCATGAGATTAAGGAGATCAATCCACTCATCCCTATTCATTCAAAGTAAGGGGGTTTTTAGTGTGTCAAATCCTAGATGATGAAATTTTTCCCTCTTAACATTATACATTAACCTCTCTATTAGATCCTCAAGGCTCTCATCTTCTTCTTGGCTCATTCTAAAAAATTCTTCTCTAAGATCACGATCTTTATATTTTTCTAGAAATATATTTTGCATATCATTCTATAATCTTATTGAATTAGTACCTAGACTCATGAACCATTTAAGATCTCTATCCTTCAATGTTTCAGGAAACACTCTCAGTTTTTGAGTGTGTGATAAGTAGCCATAAGACCTACAAAGTATCTCAAATTCAAAGAGAAATGTCTTTGGATCTTCTGTCCTCATACCATAGAAGTTGGGAAGGAAAGATGGAGGGATTTTCTTCATATGTACACTGATGTCCATATCTTGAATGGAAACCCAATAATATATTCTTCATTTTCATCATATCCATCCATCTCTTCTTCCTTCAAAATTGTATGGTGATGTGGTTCTTACTGCACCAAGTGGTATTGGAGAAGTATTTTAAAAAAAAAATCTGAGTATCCCTATTCCTATGAGGCATGAAAATCATATTTTTTTTGTATTTTTCAATATTTAGGAAACAACATGAAAAAGGAAAGCAGAAAAGAATGCTAAAAATAGAATCAAAGCATCTACTAGACACCTTCCCGACAACGGCGCCAAAAAGTGCTGAGCCCTGGTATTGCACCAAGAGTGTTGCAACTCCAGGGGCTGCCCACTTTACTTTATCAATCAAGGGTTTGTAAAAAATTGGAGGTGATAGTGCTATATACACAGTAGATGAATTCTGTGCATGTCATCCTCTTCTGCTTTATGAAAGGGTGTTATCTCTTAAACTACAATAACAACTGAAAAGTAAGTTTCTTGGAAGGAAATGATAGAAAAGAAACTAACTTAATCTGCAGAATGGAAATGAAGGAAATGAAACTAATTTAATGTGCAGAAAGGAAATGACAGAAAGAAATTAAATTAAATTGGTGAAAAGAAATTGTATAAAGGAAACCAATTCTAAACCATACTTAACTTGGCCAAACGTCTAAATGAACTCTATTTATCCTATGGTCTATCTACCATGCTTCTACCTATGCGACTAAGTTATCCATGACTTAATTCTAATTGAAAGAGAGTTAATTTGTATCTTGGAGGGAATAAAAGGGCTAAAGAGGCTAATGGAGGGCTTAACACATGAAACAAGGCTTAAAAGTGGACAGAGGCGGTTAAAACCTTACAAAACTTTATAATAACGCAAGAAATGACTTTGTAGCTGAAATAATTCAAAAGTACGACAGCGGAGGTGCGATGGAGACAAAAGTTGTGATATTCGATGTCGCAATCGCAATATCACAGTTTTAAAGGGATATCGGAAAGGTCATCTAGGAGCGGTAGCGAAGTGCGATGAGGTAAGTTTTGTGAAATGGGATTTGCGATGGGCGACGTGGCAGTGAAGTGCGATAACGATATCGCAATCGGAAAACGAAATCGGTAAGTTTTAATGAAAAAGAAACAAAAACACAATTTGCGATGTACAATGCAGAGAGGTTACATGGAGGTGGGGCCAATATCATAGTTGCGATGTCGCAGAGTTGGAGCGGTAGATTTAAAGAAATAAAATGTACGATGAGCAATTTTTGAAGCGGCAGAGTTGCGGTAACAATATCGCAATCGATAAGGAAAGGAGTAGTAAGTCTTCAAGAAACAAGGAAAAGGTGTGAGGGGTGACTTGTGATGTAGTGAATATCGCAATGGCAGTTGGAAAGTGGGAAGTGTTAACGAGAGCAACTTAAACCGTGCAGAATGCGAAATACGAAGTATGGTAAGGAATTGTGAGGAGGAAGGCGGAGGTCGGGTTTTTTGTGGTTTTAAAGTGTTTTTGTGTTAAAATGAGTTTGGTGATGGTGATTGATAGAACAAAGGAATAAGGCGGGCAATCAGCAGAGGAGAGTAGTAAGTCTTCAACACAAAAGGTAAGAGTTTTGAAGTGCGATTTCATGCACATGCAAAGTATGGTATTGGGAGAACAGAGGAGGAAGGTGGAGGTCACGTTTAAATGGGTTTTGAATGGTTGTTTTTATGTGTTTTTCGTTAAGAAGGAAAGGTAACCATGAATGGATAAAAACAAAAGAATAAGGCAGATTTGAAGGGCTTCAGTGCATTTAGGGGAAAAGGTAAGTGTAGCAGTAAAAAGAAGCAAAAAACAGGAGGGAATGGAGGCGTAACATAATCAGTTTTTCGGTCTGTGGGAAGATTTTCCCTCCTCGAGCTCTATTGATAGAGATGACAGGGGAAGGCTTGACCACAAATTTTGAATTTTTCCTCTACTCTATTACCCTCGTAAGAAAATTAATAACTACAATAACAAACTGAAAGAAAAGACTAAACAACATTGAAACTATCAGAAGCTAGCTAACTTTTCAGGATTAAAAATAAATAAATGGCAGAAACAAAACTAGATAAATGAAAAAAAGGAAAGAATGACAACAACAAAGAAGCTGAGGCACATGGGTTGGGCCCTAAAACATGAGCCCAGCTCTCTGGAATTAAATCAGTAAAATGGATTATGTCTACTCATTACATTAAAAATGAAATCTTATTACATCTCGAAGGTCTTAACCAAAAAAATCCTAATAGAATGGACAATGAATGGCGTGGGACGGAATGGAATGAAAATGGAATGGAATGGAATGCATAGAATGGACCAGAATGGACTCAAAGAATGGAATGGAAGAGGAAGCGCCCCTAATTATCTCTTGATCAGCTTTATTTATCCTCAAGGGAAGCTACCAAATAGCTCCCTAAAACATAGTGATTGAGTTCACTTTGACTCCCAGTGAAGTATGGCTTGAGTGCACTTATTCTTGAGTTGTTTGGCTGCCTCTGGAATTTGAATTGTTGGAGGGGATCTCATGATGATCCTTTGGCTGCCTTTGAGAGTTAAGGAGGGTGGACAACCCCCTTGAATCTCTCCAATATTTCTCCCTAATTTCCTAATATTATGCTCATGTATTCTCCAATCTCAATCTTCCAATGGCAAGGAGCAAGTCCCTAAATCATCTCCTTCTCCAAATGTGTATAATCTTTCCAATATTCTCACAACATTCTACAAAAATAACCAATATTAGGCAAAAATATGCAATTACCTTTAAACCTTCCTAGGAAAATATTCAAGCATAAGAAAACATTATTAAGTGCATAAGGAGAGATTTAATATATCTTTTATGTGCATAAGGAAGCTAGATGAGCCTTATTTTATGTCTAATTTAGAGGCCCATCAGTAAGGACGAAATAATCGATTCATAAGACTCATGAATTTTTTTGGGGCATTAGTAAACCGAAAGGGAATAACCACAAATTCATAATGGCCATATTTGGTTGGAAAGGGTTTTTTAGAAATGTCCTCCTCCCTTACTCTTATCTGGTGATAGCCAGATCGTAAGTCAATTTTTTAGAATACCGAGGCTCCCTTAACTTGCTCAAATAAATCATCGATCCTTGGTAGGGGATACGTTTTTTTTACAAACAGATTATTAATTTGTGTGTAATTGATGCATAGTGTCATAGTTCCATCCTTCTTTCTAAGAAACAAAATGGGTGCTCCCCAAGGGGATACACTCGGATGAATATAACCTTTTTCAATTAATTCCTGTAGTTGCATCATAAGCTCAGTTAATTCGGGTATACTCATATAATAAGGAGTCTTTGATACAGGTGCAGCACAACATACTAACTCTATGGTGAAATATATATCCCTTTTTGGGGGTAACCCAAGAATTTCATCCGGAAATACATTAGAACAATCTTGAATAATTGGTATATCTTCTAAGATACCTTGCTTCTTCTTTGAATTAGCATATCCTATATGTATTGTAAAAAATTAGCAACCCTTTTTTATACATTTTCCTAGCTGGGAAGCAGTAATTGGACGTAATTTAACATGTCACTTTATTCCTTGAATTTCTTGTCTAACCCCTTCCTTATTAATATAACTTATGGTTTTGTCTTTACAATTCAAAAAATACCAATGTCCTTCCAACTAATCCATTCTGATTAAGATATCATAAGATCCTAAGGGAAACAAATTCAAATATAAATTAATTGATTGACCTGCTATGTCTATAGGACAATAAAAAACTTTCACTATCACTCTTCTTTTTGACCCAGTGGCTAGTTGTACCAACTAGGGGTTATTAAATTTACTAAGTTACACATGACATAAATATGTTATTTTAGGACTAGCATAAATTATAATGGCTCTTGGGTCTATCAAAATTGACACAACATGGTTATGTATTTTACCTTTAAACTCGATCATAGTGGGTTGATATTATGCTTGACGATCTTCCAAAGAAGTGTTAATATTGGGTATACTTTTGGCCACCTCGCCAAATATGGAGGCCTCCTGAATATTAGTTGCCTACTCCACCTAGGTATGACGAGGACAATTTTTATAGTAGTGACGCTCCCCACAACCCCAACAGTGTAATGGAGGTCTTTGAGACTGGCCAATCTCTACTTTGATGGATGATTTTGTTTTCTTAACTTCATTTTGTACTCAAAACTTCTACTAATTCTTTCCAGGAATTTTGTTGTACTGTCTCCTGCACATCATCTTGGTATTTCCACTTTTGATACTTCTCGTATTTTTAAATATCCCTCCACTCCTTTTTACATGACCAATTCTTATTACTCTCCCCTTTCTACTTCATTTGTTGCTAGAGAATTCAGGCCTTTCGAATGGCTTCATCTATTGTTTTTGGGTTCTAAAATTCCAAACATTCTTTTATAAACAATGGTAAACTCCTCATGAAACGATACACCTTTGCTTTTTATTCTCGTATGTAAGGCACATATCACAACAAATATGTGAATTTAGTTAAAAATTCATCCAAGATAAATGTCTCAGCCAAAGTTCATGAAATTCCTTGTCCTTGTCATCATAGAATCGCTCAGTCAGATACCTTTCTTTAAATTTAGTTTCAAATTATTCCCAAATCACCCCTTGCTCGTCCAATGTATGCACAATTTTGACCTCCTCACACTACAAGGTGGATTTTCCCTGTAATAGATAAATCACCAGTTTAGCCTTGAGATTATCGTCATATTCATAGATATGGAAGTATTTGATCATATTTATTAGCCATGCTTAAACATATTCCTCCACTTCCCCATCATAGATTGGAGGTTTAATTTTCTTAAACTCCCCTTTCAGTTCTACCCTTTGTTTCTTATGTCTTTGTTGATCTGACACATTGTCAGATTATTTCTCATTCTCTTCCTTATCTTTTCCTAACCACTGAGTATGACTTCCTTCTGGTTCATTTCTAGTCCCTTGTCTAAAATGTTCATATTTGGTTTCATTGTGAGAGCCAGGCTTGGAATTTCTATGGTTTTGATGCTCAGAGAGACTTTTTAATATTCATTCTTGATCTCTCATAATACTTTCATTATCTTCCCTCAAACCAGTCATCTTAGCTCTTAGATGTTGACTAGTTTCCATTAGTACAGCAGTGGGGTTTTGTTGTCTGCCTTCCAATTGCACCCACATTTTTTGGTTAGGCATAGGACCAAATTCTATAGAAGGCCTTATGGGTTGGGTACCTTACTCTTATCGCCTCATTGGATGTATTTTTTTCTATCCAGAGATTACATATTTGTTACTTGATTTCCCATAACTGGCCATAGATTTCCAACCTTTCCTCTCTGATACCACTTGTCACATACACCCATCTATAAAACTATTTACTCAACTATAAAACTATTCAAATTCACAATGGTAAAAAGAAAAAAACCATGGCTATGAGGAAATTATTACCAAGGTGGTATTACCATCGTGTCATATACAAAACAATTTGAAAAAATATTTAATAATGGTAAAGGTCATACCATACGATATAGTTAATATGAAATTTGAAAATCACCTCCCACTCATTAAGTATGGCCTAATGTTTGGCCAGGTACATTCGTAGGGGTTCTCAATGTGAACGGTTATTGAATCGGTGTAATGTTTATAAGGTTATTTTTATTTTTTATTTTATTTTTTTTCCTGAACAACACTTCTCATTTCATTTAATGCCATTTGGGTTATTCATTCCTCACAAAGATGCTTTTATATGTACCACTTACAACTGTCGGTAAACACCAGTGCTACCGTCTGTACGTGGGGAAACCTAACGATATTGAGGTCGTCGATATCAATGTAGAAATTATACAACAAGCATGTATATCATGGATTCACCTGATCTAACAATGTGCTACTGTTAAATACTGAATCGCTTCTAAAAATATTTGCAGAATTAAAAACAAAATCGCCAATCACAATATCATGAAGAAATATAAATCAATCACAACACAGATAATCTCTCGGGGAAAGCTCACAGCTAAAAACCCCACTATATTCTATTGTATATTCACATCATGGATCGCGAAACAATTACATACAAAACTCTTCTCACAAGAACCCTCAATACATCAACTAATTGTCTCACACTGTCATACAAAAATTGGTGCTTTACTTAGCCAATTTATTTCCTCCAGACAGCCTACCTTGCTTGTGCAATCCATGCTGAATGCAATCCCTAATTCGATGCAATCTTTCCCTCCTCGACTGCGCAAGTATCATTTTCATATCCAATGGTTGTACAGTTTCATGTGTTCAACCCAATATCCTACAACTGGTAGGCATTTGCCCCTTTCACCTAAATCTCGACTGGGTCTCCACTGGAACTGACGTGCATGTAGTTAACTGAAGTAAAACATCAGTTTCATGTGTGATCACTACATGTGAATTAATTAATAATTAATTCACTGACCTCTCACTAGTGTATCTTCAGTTACAACTAGCACAACTGACTTTAACTCACTTAACTGAGTTAAATTGATTTAACATGCATGAACTCATCTATAACTACACTCCCAACTCTGTTACAACTAGAATTACTCTGCATGTCCACCAACCAACCTCAAACTCAAATTCCCTAAGCTAACTGAATTTATAACTCACTGAGTTAACTTAATACAAGTTCTCATTGAGAATATATTACAATTTAATGTCCATCTAATATTAAGGGATATTAAAGATAGACATGCATCTAAAAATAGATATGCACATACATCTATAAATAGACATACACCTAAAAATAGCCTGAGGCCCCATCCTATTGTAGGTGCTTAATTTTCACTAGGATCTTCTTGTTGAATCTCAACACTCCCTTTTAACAAGAAAGGGATTATCTTTCACTGCGATCCTGTCTCTATGGTATTTGACTTTTCTCCTCGTGAGCGCCTTCGTCAGAATATCTACATTTTGGTCTTCCTTGGGAATGTACTTAAGAAACACGATTCTCCTCTACACATAATCTTGAATATGGTGGTACCAAATATCAATGTGCTTGGACCTATCATGAAACACATGATTAATCGAGATTTTAATGCAATTATGATTATCACACTAAATCATTGTTGGATCCATCTGGGAACCAAAAAAACCAACCAAGATATTTCTCATCTAGATTGTCTCACATGCAGCTTGACTTGCTTCCATGTATTCCGCTTCCGCTAAACTGAGTGTCATGGATCTCTATTTCCTCTTGTACCAAGAAATCGTTATAGATCCAATGCTAAAGATCCCTCCCGATGTGCTCTTTCCATCTGATGGACTTCCTGCCCAATCTGCATCCGTGAAGCCATGCATCTTCACTCCCTCTATCCATCTGTACAAAAGACCAAACTCTAATGTGCCCCTTAGGTATCTCAGGACATGCTTCCGCGCCTTCCAAAAGAGCTTGGTAGGCTTAACCATCACTTGACTTAGCTGGTTAACTATGTAGAAAATGTCTAGTTTCGTGTTCACTAGATACATTAGCGAACCCACTAACTGTCGATAGACAATAACATCGACTACCTCTCCATAAGTAGCATCCTCTTTCCTCCAATTTCCAGGAAGAGGCATATCCATGGGTTTGCAGCCCTCCATGTGAAACTTACCCAATATCTCCTTTGCATAATTTCCTTGAGACACCAAAAATTCACCATCTTGCTGCCATATTTCCAATCCAAGGAAATAATGAAGGAGGCCCATATCCTTCATTTCAAACTCCCTTGCAAGATCCTCCTTGCATGAGTGTATTAGATGCTCATCATCCAGTCAAAATTATATCATCAACATAAACAACAATGATCAAAAACTTACCCTCCACCACAATCTGGTACATGTTAGCATCTGCTTCACTTTTAGTGAAGCCCAGTCCGGTGAAATAGATGTCTATCCGAGTGTACCAAGCATTGGGTGCTTGCTTCATCCCATACAACGCTCTTTTGAGCCTGCACACATGTGACTCACTGTTGAAGATTTTGAAACCTTCAGGCTACTCTATGTACACCTCCTCCTCAATGATCCCATTGAGAAACACAGATTTCAAATCTATCTGATGAATGCGCCAACCCATCTGTGCTGAGAGTGGAAGGATGGTCCTTATGGAAGAGTACCTTGTGATAGGTGCAAAAGTCTCATCATAATCTATCCCCTCAATCTATGAGAACCCCTGGGCCACAAATTTGGCCTTGTATTTCTCCACACTCCCATCAACATCTTGCTTTACCTTATAGATCCATCTCGAACCTACACTGATTTTTCGACCAGTCTTGGGACTATCTCCCATGCATTGTTTTTGACAATGGAGTCATACTCCTCCACCATTGCATCCACTAATGTGGGCTCTTGCACTGCTTCTTGAAAGGAATATGGTTCAGTCATGACACATTTTATCATAAGAGACATGTATCCAGTAAATTGGTCAGGAGACTATCTTTGTCTGTGATGTGAAGTGGGGGCTCCTACATTCTATGCAGCATCAAGCCACAATCTATCAGCTTCCGTGGTGCACTTTCTGCCATTTTTGATAGATGGATCTGCATGAGTGTTTTCCTCCACTCCATGAACCTTCTCATGTGGCTGATCCACATCTTGAGACTCATCTTTGGGAACCAACATGCATGCAAGTCCAACTCCCTCTCAAGGGACAACCGCATGGGTTTATCCTCATCAAATATGATATCCCATCACACAACAATCATTATGTTGTTTAGAAAATGCACACGATAATTATGGGGTGTTTCTGTGTACACCACAAAAATCCCAACTTCAGCAGTCGGTTCCAAATTCTTCCTAGCGTCCTTGGTCACATGCACATAAAAAGATCAGCTAAAAATCTTAAAGTGTGAAAAATCGGGTTTATTACCAGTGAAAGCTTCTTCAAGTTTACTCATGCCAAGCACTCTATGAGGAGAACGGTTTTGCACATGTACCGTTTTGATGCATGCTTCTGCCCACAAATGCATTGGTAGGCCTTGATCATGCAACATCGCTCGTGTTGCACCTGCGATTGTTCTGTTCTTCCTCTTCGTGACCCCATTTTGCTGTGGGTTATGAGGCTCAATGAGTTCTCTTCGAATTCCTTCTTTTCTATAGAAGGCTTTGAATTCATTAGAGATGAATTCACCACCATTATCGCTCTTAAGAGCCTTCACTTTCTTCCCTGACTCTTTCTCCACCAATGCCTTCAACTCACAAAACTTTGAGAATGTTTGATATTTCTTTTGCATGAATAAGATCCAGCATTTACAAGAAAAGTATTCAACAAAAATTACATAGCACTTATGTTTTGATGTTGAAGCAACCGAGAAAGGACCACATATGTCTGTGTGAACTCTCTCAAGGATCCCTGAAGCTCGATTTTCCTTCTCATGAAAGGTGGACTTCACATATTTTCCCATAGTACATCCCTTGCACTGATCTGATTGCGCAAGTGTACCCCTGGGAAGACCAGTAGAGATCTGTTGCATGACTTTCAAGGCTCCATGGTGAAGATGCCACAATCACCTGTGCCATAATTCGCTCTCATCCCGGCTCACCACTTGATCTGCCTTGTCCATCATTGTTGCACAGCCATCTACCTCCAGCTTGTAGAGATTCTTAACTCGAACCCCTATCCTCTTGGCTTGACCCATTGTTTTATGTCACAGGAAAGCTTTTCCATCACTAAAAACAACGACATAGCCTTTATCCTCCAACATTGTGACTGAGACCAAATTTTTCTTCAAACCTGGTACATGCGTTACTTCTTTTAATTGAAATGGTTTACCGGATGACGTCTGAAAGGTAATGGTTCCAATTCCAGTCAGACTGTACCATCCATCCTCGCCCATCTCAATCTGCATCTGGAGATTTTTCTCCTCCAAGTCACTGAAAAGTTCCTTATCTCTCGTCATGTGAAAGGAAACACCACTAGCCAAATACCACACATATCCCAATACCCTAGACACCATGCATGCGATCAATGAGAAGTCAAGCTCAAATTGCAAGGCAAGGGCCTCACCAGCTACAGATCCAACAACCTTCTTGTTCTTCTTCTTTTGTGGACAGTTAGTAGCAAAATGCCCATGTTCGTGACAATGAAAGCACTTCACTTTGGACATGTCTTGATTCTTGCCTTTAGACTCGTATTTTGAATGGTTTTTCTTCCCCTTCCCTTTCCTCACCTTGGCAGCCAAAGCACAATCTTCTTCTTCTTCATTATTAGAAGAAGATCCATCTATGGTGTTTCTTCTGAACTCATCCTGCACCAAATATGACCATAGTCGTTCTCAATCTAGCAATTTTCCCATCTGTTGATAGAGTCTTGATAACTATGGCAACTCTTAGGAAGTCCTAGGAGAGCCAAGCTCACTAAATCATCATCAGCCAATATAATACCAATGCTCCCTAGTTCATCCTGACATTGGACAAAATTTGTTAGGTATTTTGGCATGGAGTCGCCCTTCTCCATCTTGATCTTCCTGAGTTTATCTTTGAACGCCAATTTTCTATTGTCGTTGTTGCTTTCGAATAGATCCATCAAAGCCTTCCACATTGCATATGGTGTGGCTTTCCCATGGAGGCTTGAGACTATGTGGTCTCGTATTCCATCCAACAAGATCCTCCTTGCGTTCGCCACTTTCTTTTTCCATGCATCAAGATTTGCACATTTGCAACATCTCCCTTAAGAACATCTTTGTCAATGAATTCCTTCAAGCCATTGTCTTTGAGTACTTCCTCCATCCTGTCCTTCCAAGAAATTTAGTTTGAGCTGCCCTCGAGTGCATAGTCTAACTTCAAGCCATTGAAAGCCATTTCGATCTTGAATCATTTGTAGCACCAAGAAAGTCTTTCTTCAAATTCGAATTCTATCCAGTCATAAACTCAACTCCTACTTCACTTCTGCAATTTCCTGTGCTCTGACACCATGTAGAAATTATACAACAAGCATGTATATCATGGATTCAGCTGATTTAACAATGTGCTACTATTAAATACTGAATCGCTTCTACAAATTTTTGCAGAATTAAAAACAAAATCGCCAATCAAAATATGATGAAGAAAGATCAATAAACCACAACACAGATAGTTTCCTAGGGAAAGCTCATAGCTAAAAACCACACTATCTTCTATTGTATATTCACATCTTAGATCATGAAAAAATTACATACAAAAATATTCTCACATGAGCCCTCAGTACATCAGCTAACTTTCTCATACTGTCATACAAAAATTTCCACTTTACTTAGCCAATTTACTGCCTCCACACAACCTACCTTGCTTGCGCAATCCCTGCTGAATGCAATCCCTAATTTGATGCAATCTTGTCCTCCTTGACTGCGCAAGTATCATTGGCACATCCAATGGTTGTATGGTTGCATGTGTGCAACCCAATATCCTACAAATAATAGTCATTTGTCCCTTTCACCTACATCTCAACTGGGTCTCCACTGGAACTGACATGCATGCAGTTAACTGAAGTAAAAATTTAGTTGCATGTGTGATCGCTACATGTGAATTAAATAATAATTAATTCACTGACCTCTCACTAGTGTATCTTCAGTTACAAGTAGCACAACTAACTTTAACTCACTTAACTGAGTTAAACTGAGTTACAGCATGCATGAACTCATGCACAAGTGCACTCCGAACTCTGTTACAATTAGAATTACTCTGCATGTCCACCAACCAACCTCTGACTCAAATTACCTAAGCTAACTGAGTTTATAACTCACTGAGTTAACTTAATACAAGTTCTCATTGAGAATAGATTAAAGGTTAATGTCCATCTAATATTAAGGGATAATAAAGATAGACATGCATCTATAAATTGACATGCATCTAAAAATAAATAGGCACATACATCTATAAATAGACATACACCTAAAAATAGCCTGAGGCCCCATCGTAGTGTAGGTGCTTAATTTTCACTAAGATCTTCTTGTTGAATCTCAACACTCAAGGAGCTCGATTCGACACTTCTCCTATGGAATGATAGGGTTAGGGTAACTAACCCCGACCAACACTCCTGCCTTTCATAGGAATTTTATTCACCGCTCCTTTGGTTGCATCTCTGCAACTTCTAGAGGAATGCTAGCTTTCTAAAGTTTCGACTGCCAACTAAACCTTGTTTAGGTCGTATTTCGCCTCCCTTCGGGTATTATATTGTTGAATTCATTAGTGTTTCACTTGGTTTCTGCGCCAGGTAACTTATCTTTGTGTTCTGGTTATTTAATAGGGGTTTCAACCATCGATAAGGAGAGGGAAAAATTCTATGATGTGCCATGGAGAACGACAACATTATCGGGTAAGAATATTTTCATAATGTGAATCATGTTACCCTCTACAAGTTATTCTAATGTGTATATTTTGCAAATTCCTTAAGTTCTAGTTGGTTCTCTGTTGGATGTAGGTTCTCACACCAACCATCCACATCAATGCACTACTAAGCCTCCTTCTCTTAGTCGTGTCATTCTAGGTTTTTACGGTTATTCAACCCTCTCTTTCTCTTAAATTTTCTTGAGGATTTTTCAGTCTATCTTCATTGTTCTGCTGAGCTAGGAGTTAGTGTTATTTGAGGAACTTATGGCAGAACCTGTGGACTGGGGTTTATGCCTCTCTGTCATATTTTTTGGGACCGTTCTTACTGTAATGGATAATTATTTTTGTTTAACCAAAACTCTTGTTTCGGCTAGAAGTACTGTGGCCCTCTAATGATAAATGATGATTCCTTTGTTTTTATTATTCTTATACTTGGAACTTTCATATTTTCCCTATGCATGTTCTGTTTAGAAAGGGTTAGTTCTTGTGGCGTGAGGCCACCATTTTCATTGTATCCTGAACTGAACTCAATCTTTTTATATTAATATTCTGGTTAGCAAGCATTTACAGGGTTTTAAAGTTTTTCTTGCCTGTAGAAATTCTTCTTTCCTTTGTTTGATACTAAAATAGAATGAGTTCCTTGTATGTTTCATATTGAATCATTTTAAATGTATATGAATGGTTCAATTTATGTTTAGGTTATTATTGCTAAAAATGTTACTATAACTCATATTCGCTGTGTGAGCATTCCATTTATACTATTATTAAATTTTTTGGACATACTTGTTTTTTTAATTATCCAGAATAATCTAACGTTATTTCTCTTGTATTCTTTGTTATAATCTATTGTCTTTCTCTTGGTAACTGTTCGAAAATGGCCGAAATATTGGTAACCTTGTACCTATGGGGTTTCCATCTGCCTGTGCAGTGTATATATACCTACGGTTGGCTCGATTTCAGACTGTTCCTGTAGATTTCCTAAGTTTCCCACAGGGACTAACTGAAAATCATTTATAGGTTGATTGAGCATATTTAATTATATGTTTTATACTTCTATGTTTTCACAAATTCCATGTAACCAACAATTAGGGATAACACACATTTTAGCAATTCCTTTTTTGTTTACTGTGTTTTGATTAAATAAACTTTGATACTGTTAAAGTTTCCTACAATTCCTACCAATCATATAATAGTTACTTACTCATTGCACATTTATCATAAAATTTCTAACCATGAAAAGAAGTTACAGATAAACCACAAGTATTACATCTCAGATTTATACTTATGTGACTTATACTAGTCAGGAATAGAACTAGAAAAAGAATCTTCCACCCAGCCGTCAAGTTTGGCAATCATATCCAGAACTTTTCCCCGAGCCTCTTTGGTTCCAGTACAGTCAGGTTGGAGAATAGTTTATTTATTTCTAAGACCTCAAGACTATAGGGAAAATAACTACCATAACTATGTGAACCTCAAATGATTTTTTAATCTTTTTCCCATAACTTTCCACAACTGAATACGATTTTTTTTAATAAATAAAAATTAACATAAACCTTATTCATAGTTTTCCCACTTAATCTAATTCACGGTTAAAAAACAAAAAAAAAATTGAAAATTATTTAACCTAAAAAATATTACAATTTTTTTTATAAATTATTTAACCTAAAAAAAATATTTCAAATACCATAATAATAATGAATTTTGAATTTTGTGATTTGGTAAAAGCTAAAATTGTTGGAATATTGAAAATTCCAGAATAAACAATGGAGAGAGTAATACTCTCCTCTTCTAACACAGAGAAATTAAAAATTCTTGACAGGAGACAGAGTTCAATACTTTGAAAACAAACTTCTATTCCATTCACTAACTCAAAAAAAAAACTATTACAAATACTTCCTCACTAAGAGAAACGTAGTGCAGAAAACAACTCACTGTCACTCTTTGGAACATACATTGCTGTGTAAAATTTCTATGCTCTATCTTTGAGAAAATCATGCACTGTTGTGCGAATACAAAATTTGCACTGCTGATGTGTATAAAAAAAAAATTACATTACATTTTATGCCTCATGGGGCATTTTACTTTATATGCCATAGCATTAATAACAAAAAACAAAAAACTAATACTGAACCTTAGCATCAACAAAATGGTAAGAGCCTCTCGAGCCCACCTAATATTTACGCACATGCAAATATGATAAAACGCATATAACAAATAAAACTATAACTCTCGTGCATTATGTAAAAACATTACAACGCAAACCTTAATCAAAACATAATACCCCGGACTTCAAAAACATTCAACCAGATTGCAAACAAATTTCGGGTGACAAAAGGAGCCCGCTGACGTCACCCAAAGTGTGACCCGAAATCTCATTAAATCCGCCCTATAAAAATGTATCGGGTCCGTTTTGGGCCTGCTGACGTTAGCCCAAATGTGACTCCAAATCCTCATAAAATCTTCCCTATAGTTGTATCGGGTCTGGTTCTCTGCCTGGTGAGCAGGCAAACCAAAATCCTATACCAATGAAATGTTGCCACGCGTCTGCTGACTTGTATGCTAACTTGGCTGAGGAGTGGAGACTGCCAGTCTTCAATCAACCACTCCCGCATTCAAATCGATTCAAACTCTGTCTTGTGCATAAGAGGAAATCCTCTGTTCTATCAAAATACGTACGCTGGTGCCGAATACCAAAATGAATTTGACTGCTCTGTTTTGAAGGACTGTTTGTATTTTTTAAACCCTGACTTTGACTGTTCGAATATTTTGGCAAGCGGTCTGGTGATAGAACTTCTTAAAACAAATATAAAAGGCGGCCCTCAGTACAGAGCAGCTGAAAGTAATATTTCAACACTCCCCCTTACTTTCAGCTACTGGGTTATCAGTCATATCTAGACATTTTCTCAAAAACTCAAAACTCTTCTGTCCCAATGGCTTGGTCAGAATATCTGCAAACTGCTCTTGAGTTCTGCAGTGTTCCAAAGAAATTTCACCATTGTTTACCTATTCTCTGATGTAATGCAACTTTGTGTCAATGTGTTTCGTTCTCTTGTGAAACACAGAATTCTTCGATAATGCAATAGCTGAGCTATTGTCACAATAAATCACTGTTCTTTTTGTCTACTCTTGACACAAACTTCTCAACATCCTCCTCATCCAAATTGCTTGACACGCTGCTATTGTAGCTGCCACATATTCTGCCTCTGCTGTATACAACGCTACAATAGGCTTCTTTTTAGAATTCCATGAAATGGCTCTTGAACCCATGTGAAAAACATAACCTGAAGTACTCTTCCGATCATATACACTTCCAACCCAATCACTGTCAGTGTATCCAACTAAATCTAAACAATCTGAAGCAGTATATAAAATACCAAACCTTTTAGTGCCTTTAACATACCTCAAAATTCTCTTCGCTACCTGCCAATGTGCATCCTTTGGCTTTTCCATGAATCTAGAAATCAAACTAATAGCATGCATTATGTCAGGCTTGGTTACAGTCAAATAAATGAGGCTGCCAACTATGCTTTTGTACAAGCTAGGATCAAAATCCTTGTTGTTGTCCTCTCTGCTGAGTTTTAATCCCATCACTGTAGGAGTGATCGTTGCTTTGCTTTCTTGCATATTAAATCTTTCCAACACTTCATTAACATATTTTGCCTGTGAGATAAAAATCCCATTTTCATCTTCTTCTACTTCTATTCCTAAGAAGTATTTCAACAAACCCATGTTAGTCATTTCAAATTCTTCTTTCATGATTGTTTTAAAATTTTCAATAAGGTAATCATCATTAACTGTGAAAATAACATCATCAACATATAAAACTACAATCAACATTTTACCATCTTTTTCTTTGATGTAGAGGGTGGGTTCTCCCTCACACTTTTCAAATCCATTTTCTAGTAGATAAGAATCTATCCTACTGTACCACGCTCTTGGCGCTTGCTTCAACTGATAAAGAGATTTCTTCAACTTCAACACTTTGTGCTCTTGGCCTTTCTTTTCATAGCCGAGAGGTTGTTCAATGTAAACTTCTTCCATTAACACTCCATTTAGGAATGTTGACTTCACATCCATTTGGTAAACTTTCCACTTGTTTTGTGCTGTTATGGACAACACTGCTCTCATGGTTTCCATTCTACCAACCGGTGCGAAAGTTTCCTCATAATCTATCCCATGCTTCTGCTTATATCCCTTGACAACAAGTCTGGCCTTGTGTCTCTCTATTTTACCTTCAGCATTACTCTTGGTCTTGTAGACCCATTTAACTCCAATGACATCTTTACCTTTTGGGAGTTCAACCAAATCCCATGTCTTGTTTCTTTCTATGGCATTAATCTTCTCATCCATAGCTTCTATCCATTTCTTATCCTTAATAGCTTCTTCAAAGTGGATAGGGTCTTAAACATGACAATATAAAGAAAACAAAGAATTGATACCTTCATTTGCTGCCTCTTGTGCATAAATGTCATTCAAATTTTTGAACTTCTTACCTCTTTCATTAGATGTACAGATGCTTGAAGAAGCACTTGAATTTCCTCCTTATGGTGTGCTTAGAGAAGCACCTTCATTTCTCATCAAGGGTGTGCCTTGCTGCTATTGTGTTGGAGCTGCTGTTTGGGGATGTATTTTAGCCAATTCATCATCATTTTCATCATGAGATAAACAATGTTTAACATTCACTGTTTTCTCTATGCTTCCATCCCAAGCTTCCTCTTCAATAAACTGAACATCTCTACTCACAATAAACTTCTTGGTAAATGGGTTGTACAACCTATAAGCTTTGGATTCCTCACTGTATCCAATGAAAATACATTTCTCCCCCTTGCTGTCCAACTTCTTCCTTAGCTGATCTGGTATGTGTGCATAAGCCACACATCCAAAAACCTTCATGTGTGTGACACCTTGCTTTGTGTCAGTCCATGCCTCTTCCGGCACTTTGTTCATAACTTCTTTTGTAGGGCACCTATTCAAAATGTACGCTGCACAATGTATAGCTTTAGCCCAATACTCATTAGGCAAATTCTTTGCCTTTAACATACTCCTCACCATGTCCATTATGGTTCTATTCTTCCTTTCGGCTACTCCATTTTGCTGCGAAGTATATCTAGTTGTAAACTGCTTATGAATACCATTTTCTCTACAAAAAAGTAGAAAATATTTAGAGATATACTCACCTCCTCTATCAGTCCTTAGGACTTTGATGTGTAGCCCACTTTGGTTTTCCACAAGTGCTTTGAAATTGCAAAATATTTCAAACACTTCAATTTTGTTCTTCAGAAAATAAACCCAAGTTTTTCTTGTAAAATCATCTATGAATGTTAACATGCAATGGCTACTAGCAAGTGATGGAGTTTGCATCGGTCCACACAAATCTAAGTGGACAATCTCTAAGGGTGCCTTTGCCCTTATGATTTTCCCAGAAGGAAAACTTTCTCTGTGTTGTTTCCTCAAGATACAACCTTCACAAAGGCTGTCCAACTTCTCTATCAATGGTAAACCTCTTACCATTCCTTTTCTGTTCAACAAGTTAAGAACTCCAAAGTTGAGATGTCCAAATATCAAGTGCCACAACCAATTTTCATCTTTTGGTTCGCTTTGGATAGCCTCTTGTGCCACTGCTGCTTTCTCTTCACCATTCTTCAAATTTGCTCTTATTCTAAGAGGGAACATCATGTTCCTTGTCATCTTCACTTCAGCAATACATTGTTTGCTGGGTGGTTTGTCCATGATGGTACAAACATCATCCTCAAAAAATACATTATACCCCTTTTGAACAAGTTGTCCAATACTTAAGAGGTTACACTTCATTCCTGGAACATAATAAACATCTGCTATGGATTTCTTTGCACCTTTCCTTGTTAAAACATTTACATTTCCTTTTCCCATAACAGAAACTTTGCTATCAGTTCCTAGTGTGACTTGTGACTTCACACTCTCATCTAACATAGAGAACATTGCTATATTTCTTGTCATATGGTTACTACAACCGGAGTCTAGAAACCATAAATCCTCACTTTTTTATTTAGCCATATTACAAGCTAAAAATAAATTATCTTGGCTGATATTTTCTCTAGTGAAATTTGCACTAGTTCTATTTCCCATATCATGTTGCTTCTTTCTACATTCATTAGCATAATGACCATATTTTTTACAATAGTGACATTGGACATTGGACTTATCATAACTTTGTCCTTGAGCATTCTGCTGACCACTTTGCTGGCTGCTGCCTTGGCCTTGATGTTGATTTGGATTGTTGCCCCTTCCTTGAGCATTTGCTGGACTGTTCCTTCCACCTCTGTTTTGGCTTCTGCCTCTTCCTCTCTTGTTTCCTCTGCCTTGCCCTCTTCCTCTTCCGAAAGACATTTGGGTCTTAAAGGCATGCTCAAGAGATGAGTTTTCACTCCTACCCAATCTCTGCTCATGAGTCATCAGTGATGCATGTAGCTCATCCACTGTGAACTTTGAGAGATCCTTAGTCTCCTCTATGGTGGTGACAATCACATCGAATCTTGAGGGTCGACTCCTCAAGAGTTTTTCCACAATCCTCTTATCTTCAAGAGTCTCTCCATGAGATCTTATTTGTGTGACCATTCCAATCACATGAGTGAAGAATGAGTCAATGTTATCTGACTCCTTCATACAAAGAGTCTCAAATTCTCTCCTCAGCAACTGAAGTTTCGTTGTCTTCACTTTTTCCATGCCTTGATAGGTTGTCTTGATAGTTTCCCATGCTTCTCTGGATCTCTTGGCTGCTGCTATCCTCGGAAACACACTCTCATGCACTGCTTGATACAATAAGAAGAGAGCTTTGGAGTCTTTCTTCCTATTTCTTTTCAGCAACTCTTTCTCTGCCTGAGTTAAATATTCAAACTCTTCTTCATCTGCTGGCTCTTCAAAGCCATCCTCAACAAATTCCCATAAGTCTTGAGAAGTAAATAAAGCTCTCATAGTTATTGAATAGTAGTAATAATGTTTCCCATTAAATAGTGGGAGGTGGATATTTCCAATACCCATGCTAGTGATGGCTCCAGCCATTCTACACTCTTAACTATGATTCAAAAAACACTTGACTGTGTATGTAAAATAGCTGACTGTTCTGCAACAGTAACACAATAAACTGTATAGAGAAATACCTTGAATTATTTTTGGCTGAGTCTTCACACTACTAGAGAAGCTACTGCAACAAAGAACTCCTTTCCTTCAGCTTCTTTGATCTTCAAAGAGCCTAGACTAGCTCCGATACCATGTTGGAATATTGAAAATTCCATAACAAACAATGGAGAGAGTAATACTCTCCTCTTCTAACACAGAAAAATTAAAAATTCTTGACAGGAGACAGAGTTCAATACTTTGAAAACAAACTTCTATTCCATTCACTAACTCAAAAAAAACTATTACAAATACTTCCTCATTGAGAGGGATTACAAAATGAGACTGCTCCAAACGCTGTGCAGAAAACAACTCACTATCACTCTTTGGAACATACACTGCTGTGTAAAATTTCTATGCTCTGTCTCTGAGAAAATCATGCAATGCTGTGCGAATACAAAATTTACACTGCTAATGTGTATACAAAAAAAAAATACATTACATTTTATGCCTCACGGGTCCTTTTACTTTATATGCCGTAGCATTAACAACAAAAAACAAAAAACTAATACTGAACCTTAGCATAAACAAAATGGTAAGAGCCTCTCAGGCCCACCTAATATTTGCGCACATGCAAATATGATAAAACGTATATAACAAATAAAACTATAACTCTCGCGCGTTATGTAAAAACATTACAACGCAAACCTTAATCAAAACATAACACCCCGGACTTCAAAAACATTCAACCGGATTGCAAACAAATTTCGGGTGACAAAAGGAGCCCGCTGACGTCACCCAAAGTGTGACCCAAAATCTCATTAAATCCGCCCTATAAAAATGTATCGGGTCCGTTTTGGGCCTGCTGACGTCAGCCCAAATGTGACCCAAAATCCTCATAAAATCTGCCCTATAGTTGTATCAAGTCCGGTTCTCTGCCTGGTGAGCGGGCAAACCAAAATCCTGTACCAATGAAACGCTATCACGCATCTGCTGACTTGTATGCTGACTTGGCTGAGGAGTGGGGATCATTGGTCTTCAATCAACCACTCCCACATTCAAATCGATTCAAAATTTGTCTTGTGCATAAGAGGAAATCCTCTGTTCTATCAAAATACATACGTTGGTGCCGAATACCAAAATGAATTTGACTGCTCTGTTTTGAAGGACTGTTTGTTTTTTTTTAACCCTGACTTTGACTGTTCGAATATTTTGGAAAGTGGCTTGGTGACAGAACTTCTTCAAACAAATATAGAAGGTGGCCCTTAATACAGAGCAGTTGAAAGTAATATTTCAACAAAAATAATAAAAATCATTTCCATTTCCATGTAAAAGACTCACTCTACATAATATAGATGCTTACAACTTTATCGCAATAAATCAGTATTAATCAATATTTTTGTTGTGAATTAAAAAAACGCATTTTAAACTTCTATGCATATATGAAGTAAACATCAACACCAAGGAATGATTCAAATCTTCGCGGAGATACGAAGGCGTGCGTAGGATGGAAATATGAAGGAAAAAGTTCCCGCCCACTTACAGGAGGGAATGATTAGATTATAACTATTCAATTCTCTAGAACGAATCATGTGTTCAAGAATGCTGAAAAATCTGTGGGTATCCCATATCCGAGTAGTCTACCCATGAGGATCCACGCCAGCGTTTGAAACGGGGAGAAATGGGTCATCGAAGGAGGAAGGGTTAAAATCTAGTTGAATGTGCATTTAATCCTTAATTAATCAAGTGGGATGACTCGTCTGGCTGCCAAGGGAATAGCACGGGACAGGACTTGATGGCACCGAGCAGACCAGCCATGGCTGTAATTATTTCAGTTGATAAAGAAATTTGTTTATAGAAGGGACGAGAAGGGGGATTGCTGGTGAATGCAAGAAATGGCACAGTCTTGGATTGAATCATAGCCATAGTCTTGGACGTTTCTTCACTGCAAAAGATTCGATTCTGTTTCCTGATGTCAATCCTCTGTGGTCCTTTGAAGTGGGATTGATGTTCGAAGGCTATAATGATTCCTATGATCATCTGTAGAAAGTCGTAAGCCGCAGCTTGCCAGAGCACAGTCGCAAGTCGCAACTTGCCACAATGTAGTCACAAGTCGCAGGATGTGAGAGGTCACACAGTCACAACTTCTATTGAGTCGCAATTTGGGCTACTTGGGTTGGAATGCGACCTGGCAACTTCAAGATAGTAGCATAGTCATATTTTGTTAATGTGTTGATGGGCAAGGATTATTGATTAAAATGGAGGCATTATAATTAGAGGAGCTAGCTTTATAGCGTACAGGACTGTACAAATCTTGGGGAGTTGAACTCGAGACCTCTTGCAGTGCCTTGTTGAGTTGAAAAATTAAGGATCGTAATTCGAATGAGTCGACAAGAGACACTTCCACAAATCAGCTAGCAAATAAAGGAATTTCACAATTCCACAAAGCTGCAAGTCTTTGAATGTCTCCCAATTTCGTTGGATTATGAGGAGGAAAAAAGAGAGGTCATTATTGATACGGGATTTTATATTTTATATTTTATTAAGTTCTTGTATCGGGCCCCCATGTTTCATCAATGGAATTCATTTTCTTGATGGGAAAGAACTCTGGTAATCCTGTCTTGAATTTCTTCTCGTTAGGATCAAGAAATAGAGATCTATTGAATTGAAATCAGGAACAAGAAAAATCTGCAGGATTTGAATAAGAAATAACCATCTATTGAATTGAATTCTGGAACAAGAAAACCCTGCATGATTCAAGAAACAGAGATAAATTGAATCGAAATCAGGAACAAGAAAATTCTGTAGGATTTGATTAAGAATTTAATGAACAGAGAACGAGACCATGAGTGCTGATATCAATAGAGATGATAAGACACAGGATCGGGGAAGTAATAGTCAAGGTATATATACAAATCAAGAACATCCTCACACAAGTGCACAACAGGGATTACACCAGAGAAAGAACTCTTACAAAGACAGATATTATAAACCTGCCACCTCTGTAAAACAAATCTTTTTGGAACACAATGATCTTTGGAATAGAGTGGTAGGATTACAGAAACGAGCTGTGATTGGCAGGTGGCTATTTCCAGAGGATCTTTCTGTAGATATGACTGAATGGGTTAAATCAAACTAGACACCAATACTGGGATACACTCCCAAACTAAGCAGAATGATGGGGAACTGGTTTAGTGTGCATTTCCTGCATGAAGAGGATTGCAAAAAGGTCATGAACCGAACTTGGGTTAAAGGAAGAAACTTCATCCAATTTCTCCCATGGTATTTGGGATTTAACCCTGTTATAGATGCTCCGAAGAGCAATTGTATTTGGGTAAAACTACCAGGCTTGCCGCTCGAATTATGGACATTAAAGACCTTACAAGCTATTGGAAAGTCGATTGGGATAAAAAAGTATCTGGACCCTCAATGTATTGGCGCAGTGGACAAGCGAATTGCTTAGATATTAGTTGAAGTCACTCTGCAAGGAGGATTGTCGTCTGATGTGGATCTCATTTGGAGACAATGAACTCATCGCCAGAGAATAGACTACTGGGGCATCCCATTTAGATGTCTAATTTTCCATCACACGGGTCATCTACAAAAAACCTGTCCAATGCGTTATTGGAGAAGGGATCGTTGCAGAGAAGGCAGACACCTCACAAGATGGCAAAAACAACAAAAAGGAAATGGCTCTGATTATGGTCAGACAACTCCCCTTTCTAACAACTCTGTTAAATCAACCTCATCTGATTTTCACTCTACTTCTCAAAAGATAAATAAGACCAAGAATAAATCTGACAACCTGGACATTTCTCTCTCTCAAAAATCATCTTCATCTCATAAGTCCATCCCACCACACTATGAAATTCCACTTGATGAACCACAGGGAGTTATAATATCAGATCTTCACACCTTGCCATGTCATATACTCACATCCGAACCGTTAGAGGTGTCTCTCTCTATGCCACCACTTGAACAGGCCTCTCCAACTTCTCCAATTGAACCGATTCCACCACTTTGTCCAGAATCACCTAAAAATATTATACTGATTCCTCCACTTTGTCCAGAATCACCTAAATATATTGTTGACAGCGACTTAGAGGCAATTCTACACAACCCTTTGCTAGACTTAGCAGCACTCACAGTATATGGAAAACCATCTACTTCTTCTGGTCTACACATTTCTCCAGAATTGGCTAAAATATTACTGTTCGAAAAACCTCCAAAAATGGGTCCAGACATTTTAGGGGTCGAATGAAAACAAAGTCATTGTTTCAGGGTGAATTGATTGACCTACATGATGTGCCAATTATGTCATCAGTTGATCTTCGGGGCCTTAGAGTGGGCAGCCCCAGTACATCTCGAATATGATGACTATCTTATCCTTAAATATCAGAGGGGTAGGCGGATCCTCAAAAAAACTCTGCCTGAAAAAAATGTTCTCTGATTTTCTGCCTTCAATGATTCTTCTCCATGAGACTTTATGTAGTAGGATCGTTGCAATAGATGTAATTCTTAAGATCAGACCAAACTGGAATGTTGTGGGGGTGGATGCGGAATACAGGGCAGGGGGAGTAATAGCAGCATGGGATCCTTCCATTTTTAGCCTTAGAGCTTACAAGTTTTTTGGAGGTATTCTACTCTATGGAAATATCAGAGGGTTGGGGGAAAAAATTCATATTGTTAATCTATATGCTCCATGTAGAAATTGAGCCTCCTTCTGGGATCGAATGGATCAATCCGGTATATTGAATATCAAATATATAATGATTATTGGGGACTATAATGCTTCTCTCTCGTTGGATGAGTCCTGGGGTGACACGGCACGAAGGGACCCTTTGGCTGATGAGATTGGAAAAATATTCTTGGATTCGGGCTTCATCGACATCAAGCCATCTCCTCTTGTCCCTACATGGATGAATAGATGCAGTGGCCACAATTTCATCGGCAAACGTCTTGATCGAATTATGATGAAGGTTCCTCTCAATACAATGCTGGGAAATGTCAGAAAAACAGTTTTCCCTTCATGCTCATTTGATCATATGACTATCTCATTAACATGGAAACGGGAGGAAAGGACGAGTGGAATCCCCTTCAAATTCAACAGAATTTGATTACAAGATCCAGCATTCAATAAGTTGCTGAATGAATTTTGGAATCAAGAGGATAATGTCTCTGGTCTTGATGGATTAAGAAAATTCGTAGATAAGCTGCACAGACTAAAATCTATTGTAAAGACTTGGTAGAAGGATAAGAAATCCAGTGTTGATAAAGAGCTCAGGGGCATTGAAAATAAAATTCAACAAATATTTAAACAAATGAAAGATTTGGCACCTGATTCTTCAACATTTTTCACTCTCAAAATGCTAGAGACAAGAAATATTGAAATACTAAGGATACAAGAAACAACATGGAAATTAAAAAGCAGAGTGCAATGGCTGAAAGAGGGCGACCTTAATACTATTTTTTTTCACAATTGTGCCAACGGACGCAGAAAAAAAAAACTCTCTCTAGAATATTAAGGTGGCTGATGGCTCGATGAAGTATACAAATTCTGAAATACAGATCGAGGCATTTAAATATTTCTCTGACTTTTATAACGCTGATAATGAGATTGATTCACTAAATCAAACATGGTTTTTACATCACTTACCAATTATGTTTGACCAGGCAGCAAATGAAATCTTGGAAGCAGAAATAACCAAGAAAGAGATTGAATCAGCTCTAAAAGATTTTTTCCAGGATAAAAGTCCTAGCCCAGATGGCTGGCTGGCCGAATTTTACTCACACTTCTATGATTTAATGTCGGATGAGATCCTCACAGTGGCCGAACAGATTAGAGTAATGGGTCTTGTTCCTGCTGATATGAATTCAAATTTTCTAAGTATCATTGCAAAATCGTCTTCCCCTGAACAGTTCTCAGACTATAGGCCTATTACACTTTGTAATGTAATATACAAGCTAAATTCTAAAATAATCGCAAACAAAATCCGAGCAACCTTATCGTCTAGGATTTCAAAAGAGCAATTTGGATTTATGGGTGGAAGGTCCATACATGACGCAATCGCGATTGCTCAGGAGGCTCTTCATTCGATTCACGCAAACAAATCTGAGGCAATCATCATGAAGATTAATATTAAGAAGGCATTTGACTCTGCTGATTGGTCTTTTATTTGACTTATTCTCCTCAAGATCGGTTTCTCAATGAGGTCTCTCAGGTGGGTTATGGCCTGTATCACCTCTATGCAATATGCAGTCCTCATAAATGGTATTCTGATTGCATTCTTTGGAGCTGAAAGGGGTATGAGGCAGGGATGTTCATTATCCCCCCTCTTTTTTATTCTAATCATGGACTGCTTCAGCAACGTTATGAAGATGGTAGAGGAACGAAGCTACTTTAAAGGTCTACCTTTCTCCCCTTCGGTAACTGTCACACACTCACTATTTGCTGATGATTTATTAGTATTCGGTATGCTTAACAGAAATCAATGGTTTTACTTGCACTATATCCTCATCCGATTTCGGCATGCCTTTGGGCTTTGCATCAACAATGACAAATCCCTTCTTATATACAACGAGGGTGACATGGAGGAAATAAAATTAATAGCATCTTTTATGGGAACAAACAGTCGCCATATTTCTAAGGGACTCACCTACCTAGGATTTAGACTGAAGGCATGCTCTTATACTACTGCTGACTGGATCTGGCTTGTCGAAAAGTTCAGCAACAAGATAAACAAGTGGCAAAAAAGATCACTTTCGATGGGAGGTAGATACATATTGATAATGGTTGTTCTGTCACAATATGTTGTCTACTGGTCGCACCTTTATTTCCTCCCAGCATACACAGTAAACAAAATCAATTCTATGATTGTAAACTTCCTTTGGGGTTCATCTCCTGATCACACCAACATACATCTTTGCAAATTAAGCAAAATATCGGTTCCAAAAAGAAATGGAGGCTGGGGATTACTAAACATTAGATCTTTCGCCAATGCTTTATTGATAAAATCCCTTTGGTGCGCTCTTAATTGTGATGGAAAATGGTCGAGCATCATCAGACTTAAATACATACAAAGTGACCCATTAAAGCTTCTTTATTCGGGTGGATCTATCAAGGCGCGTCGAGCATCTGCAATTTGGATCAGTTTTTGCAAGGTCATGCCCTTGCTGAGTCAAAGAATTGCGTGGAAATTTGGGAATGGGCGTAATATTTTCATTGGGATTGACAGGATATTTTCATCCTCTAAACAATATTAGATAGATGAACACTTATTACACAGATTATAGCAAACGAGCATATTTACTTTATCAGACCTTATCCTTTGCTGGTCCCTTGATGCTCCCATTTGGAAATCTGCTAACAGGCTGGGCATATATGGAATTGATTTACCTGCATGGAACGAGTATAAAAAAATTTCTACAAGGACTGGGAATATCATATAACAGAAATGGTGACCAACTGACTTGGAACGTAAGAACATCTAGATCGGGCTTAATTGTGAAGGACATTTATGAAAATCTCATTCAGCCAAATCCTTCTGCTGCACCGTCTCCCTTCTACTTTGTCTAGCACCTAAATATTCCAAACAAGATTGTATTATTTACCTGGCTATTATGGAAAAATAAAATATTGACTTGGGATGTTTTATGTAGGCAGGGCTTTATGGGTCCTGGAAGATGTCCCTTTTGTCGATTGTAGAAAGAAACCTCATCACATCTCTTTTTTGCTTGTCCTTTCAGCGTTTCGATTTGGTTGCATTTCTCAGGTGTTATTCGTAATTCATCTTGGTAGTGTTCTGATTGTATACAAACTATTACATCATGGGCTGGAGTCGCATATCCATTAAACACTACACCTTATTATGTTATATGGGAAATCTGGATTGCTAGAAATCGATGTATTTTTGAAGATTCCCCTCCTCACTCTGCCTTGATCATTAAGGATATCTCGACTTGGATCAATATAAATTCATGCATCGTCTCTGATATAAAATATCTTTCTGGACGAATTAGACCTCATCAGATCATTCTCCCAGCATTATTTTTCGATGGTGCATGCATCAATGGAATATGCGGCTGTGGGGCTTGGATTCGTCTTCATAACAACGACCACTATCAAATATATTGGAACAGGGGCTCTGGCTCAAACAACAAGGCTGAAATTATGGCACTCTGGGGAGGTCTGTACATTGCATATAATCTAAAACTCTCAGACATCTATATATATGGAGACTCGAAGATTACTATAGATGGGATCAATGATCGTTGTAATTTGCAAATCCACCACTGTTTTGGTTGGATTCAGAGAATTAGAAACATTCTACAGAAATTTCAGTCATATAGTATTGAACACATCTATAGAGATTTGAATACTAGAGCTGATAAGTTATCGAAGAAAGGACTGGACAGTCCTTCTGGAGAGTTTCATATTCATCTCTACAGGGGTTCCCTTTGCCTCGACACTCGGATACTCCCTATTCCTTAATAGTCGACAAATGATGGGGACCTTCTTCTGAAAGCGAGCATGTTTTCTAATTTGTTTCTTCGATGTTGGGTGCAAGCGAGCCTTCTTCTGCAAGTGAGGCTACTGGTGGCTTCTTGGCATTGATTCTGTTCTTGGCATTGCTTCATCAGACATGATTCATTCTGAATCTCATTTTTTCTTCATTTAGGCGTCTCAGAGATCAGTTTTAGAGATCACTCAGTATCTGAGTTTCCATTGTTTCTTGTATTGTGAGGCATTGAATTCCAGTAAAACCGGAGGCCATTATGGGATTTTCTATTCATGGGCTGTTTTGGTAAATGCTTAGAGAATGCTTAGAGGATTGGGTTTCCAGTTGTTGGATTCTTCAGGACTAAAATTGGGTGTAATGTCTTATGATGTAATCACTCGTATTTGATTGAATATGAACTATAATACTACAACGTTTTTTTCTTAAAAATAAAAGATGTAAACATCAACACATATTTATTAAAAATACTTTAAAACTAAATACATAAGAAAATAATATCAGAGACTTTGAAAATTTAAGCATTTCAACAAAATATTCGGCAACCATATTTAATTATTCAACAACCATATTCAATAATTATTTGAAAAAATGAATTTCCAACATCTATATTTAATAATAATTGAATAGTTGTATATTTAAGTTTTTTGAAGTATATATTTTTTTCAAATTTTACACTTTAAATAAAGTTTATATTTATAAGAGTTGTAGTTAAGATACATTTATATGAATATCACAATAGATCTACCTTAACTTCACTCGGAGGGATACAACCTCTTAACTTCAGTCAAATGGAAACAACCTCTTAAATAACGTTTAAATAAAGGTTTAGACAAATTTAATACTCTCATAGCTTAGTAGATTTTTAATTAGTTTTTAATAATATTATTTTTATTATAATTTCTAGAGATTGTATACAAAATAGTAAGTATATTATTATAAAATTATTGTTTAAATATATTTAAAAATAATTAAGACATTTTTTTATTTTATATTTAATTAAAAATTAGTATAAAATTAAATTAAAATAAAATACTTATATTTTTTGAGATGTTGTATTGATAAGCTATGATATTGTAACAAAGTTTATTTGCAAGTTAATAATATCTATAGTAAAATAAAAGTGAATATCTATTGCTAAAAATCTTGTTATCTTATAAGTATTAAGTTTTTACGTGTTTATTAATTAAATATAATTATGATAATATAATTATTATTTTAATTGTGATGATAAAATAAATTTTAATTTATAGATGTTATTTATATATTTTAATGTGATATATATATTATGATTTTTATTTTATTTTAAAAAATATACATAATTTTATTAATAAAAACAAAATAACAAATTAAATGGTAGTATTTTTAAATATTGCATTCCTCTTTGTGATTTTATTAAACTTACAAAGCAGTTTGACGAGCTTAATCACTAGGCCAGACCAATACAAGTGACATTCTTATGATCAAATCCATCAATAAACTAAATTATGATGAAATTAAACCCTAAAGTTCTTCCAATTTATCAATTTCAATGAAAACTCCTTATTCCTTAGCAATGCACTTCAGCATTTACGAAAATTGTCCTCGAAACTTCGCACATATTTAATCTTGTGCTAAATTCCACGAATTTTGATCGATAGATTAAAAAATAATTACAAGAAAATTATTTTATCTTTCTTCCAGAAAGAACCCGGAGGGACTCAAGCTTGAATATTCTCAACAATATTTTTTATCAAAAAATCCTAAATATATTTCTTAAAAAAAAAACGAAAAGATCGGAAATTCTCGGCAAATGAAATTTCAGTAAGATCAAATAACTACCGGCTAAATCACTGGAACGTCTCCTCTCTCTCCTATTTTATCTATTTTATTTTTCTTTCAGAGGTTAGCCGGCCCCAAATGGATCTTCCATGGCTAGTTGTTGGCAAATCGACTTCTTTACCCGCCACCAGTTTCTTTTGCACGTCCGGTGATGACGTCAAGTCTGGCGGTGCAGGCAACAGAATCGGCCGCCAGGAAGCCACGTCACAAGTAAAAAGTACAATTTTGGTTGGTGATAGATATTTATCACTCCGCCTGCTGCGTTGTTTATGGCAAGAGACGGTAATCGAAGGGGTCATTTCAACTATCCACGTTGGAACTTGAACCGTATTTTTATGACAAATTCTATTTTATTTAGGAATTCTAAAAACATTTTTTTTTTTTTTATAATTCTTAGATTACGCTTTTATTTTTTTGGGAATAGATTAAACATGTAGTTAACAAATTTCTGTTTGAGAAAAAATAGAGTTTGTGTTTGGGTAAAAATAGTGTTATATTTCGCCCTATCTGTAGGGCAGTTTACGTTTGGTATGATTGGAGTAAAACATTGTTTTATAGGTTTTGTTTTATTTTAAATTAATTTAAATATTTAAAAAAATAATTAATATTTATATGTATTAGGAATTTAAATAATTTAGTTGGTTACATAATTAGATTTTATTGAGAGAAATAAGAATTTATATTTTTTTAAATGGGAAAATTTATTTTAATTTGGTTGTTAAATTAGTAATGGGAGAGTCATTATTGGTTGTTATGAGTTAATGTAGGTTAACAACTCATCACTTTCCTATTGTTGATCATTTCTTTTAAATTGCTGGCTGCTTCCATCTTTATCTTGTTGGATTAATACTTATGTTTCCTTTATGTTTCTAAGGACATAACTTTCTTGTTGCTCCTGATTTTCCATCTCATCTTCAAATAATGTCTGCTCAATTCCTCTGATTTCAGCATCATATTTATTAAGGTTTCCTTCTGTACCTACAACCAAATTATTAATTGAAGAGTCAAAACATTCACTTAACTCTATAAATGTTAGAGACATTTCATCCTTATCATGCACGGTAACTACAATCTCTTCTTTATTAGGTTCTGCAAGCTTCATTTCTCCTTAAGGTTCCTTGAGCCATCTTTCCAAGAACTCTATTTCCATGTGAATCTTTCCAACATACAATTTTCATTCTCAATTTCACTCTTCTTCTGGCAATCCACCTGAGTTATCCCGTTTTCTTTATCATCACATTGCAAAATTATTTCATCAATTTCATTAAAAAAAATCATTTGTTTACCTCCTTGGAATATCACTACGACATTTTCATTATGCTTCTGCTCCATAACAGCTTTAACTGGATGTCTTACACCAAACATAAATTCATCTATGAATTCTTTCTGCTGCAATAAATCAATAACTTCCTCCTCTAAAAGGAATTCTCCATCATACTTCACCTCAAGAGCTTTATTCATCTTTGTGACAGTTTCACTAAACTGTCCATCATATTCTGAACATCCTGGAAACACATACAAACTATGAGATTTAAAAACACAAGGCCCCATAGCCTCATTTTCTTCCCTTGTCAACATATCTTCGAATTGTTCTGGACTATTCCAATAGTTCATGGAATCTTTCTCATTATCCTCATCACCCATAATTTCACCCTGTTATGGTCCACAAATGGAAAATTCCATTTCTAACTCTGCTTCTCTGAGTTTTTCTACCAACCGCTTCACTTGTCTCTATCATAGCCTTCTTTGTAACTTAGACCACTTCACTATTTTTTTCTTCAAGACCCAACCTTGTCTTTGGTTTTCCCCTAGCAGCATTGTTAACACATCGAGTTCTTATCTTATCTCAGCCATCTCCTTGTCAAGCTCCTCTTGACTCATCTGTTTCCTGCGAATTGCTTTAGCACCCCTTTCCTTCATCTTGTAGCCTTCTTCTGAACCTTCCCTATGACTTTCCATAGCCATCTTCGCTTTTGTGTGAGCTTCTACACTTGCAACCAATCAACTTCCTTTTGAGTTGATCTTCTCACCAAGCTTCTCCTCTGTCTGGTTTCCAAGTCATCTTTTCCTTGGAACTTGCACTGAGCAATCTTGCTCTCTCGTTGGTTGCTACACTCACTTATCTTAAGGACTCTTTTGTCCCTATCTATTCTAAGCCTCAGCTGGAATAAGGTTCTGCTACAATCTCTAAGAACTTCTAAAATTTCTTCCTACAGTTTTACTGTTGTAGTCTTGTGCCAAAATTTTCCATTCATTCAACTGCTGCAAACTTTCATACCTTTCTGATCAATTTATGTCTCGGCTGGTTGTTTCCTGCAAACATGCAAAATTTTCACTCCCTTGATATGTTTCAATCTATAAAATATCATTAATTAATCAAAACTTATGCATACCATCTTCCCAACATCACCTGCCTATAGGATCTCCTTATTTGTTGGTCTTTACCATTCCTGTAAATCTGGTTCTACAGTTCTGTCTTTGATCTCCATGCTTCCACTGTGCATTCTTTCAACATACAGTTGTTGCCACAATAATCAATACTGAACGGATCTTCTCCATATCTCGAACAAGACTTCAATCCACATCAATTTGGATCTCATTCCTAGAATGATCAAAATGCATCATTGTCTTTGAATAATTCTTTTGAACTTGAACCTCAACAAATTAGAATTTACACAGAAATTTATTTGCTTTCTCAGCATCTATCTCACCAACAATATCCAATCATAACACAGTTCCTAATTATGCGTTAATGGTTTGAATTTCAACAATACAATATCCTGAAAACATAACAAGTCATCTCTTTCTCATGAAATTAGCATAAATACAATATAAAAACTCCTCAAAATTTCCCTTCCAAGTAGAAAACAATATTCCTTTGTTATCACAACTTATCATTTGCGATCAATCTTCATCATGCTTGTTCTTCCTTTTACTGGATAAAACATGTTTTACTATGATTACCCTTTCTATAACTCACTGAATTCACTGTTGGAACTATCAAGCTTTGTCTAAATGAGGAAAATAATTTATGTGTTTGTTACTCAATTCCAAAGAGTGTATGCTCCAATACCAAAATGATGTAGCCTAAGCCGCAAATACCCATAGTATGCATATAAAATGCATGTATATACATGTGTCCCAAGATAAAACACCTTCATCGTGAAAACCCTTAAGCGGTTTTATTTTCCCTTTATCACAACTATAGTTACAAATCATATAATATACCCGCATAATGAAATATTCATCTATGCTTGTGACTTTGGTTTAAAACAATGATGCCGAACCCACAACAATCATAGTGTATTCAATTTATGCACGGAGAAAATGAAGAAAATAGCATGTACATTTTAATCTCATATTGGAAGTTCAAATAACTAACCAATCACTGTCGGTCATCCTTTGACTTTACCGCCTCCCAATGCATATAATCTCCACCATCTATTTTAGTTTCTTCAGATCTGACAGATATTGCGCTCCAATTAGCACGACATATAAGACTTTGAAATCGCATGATAAAAGTGGTTTTCTCCTCCCATTTCGGTGCTACGTATAACCTCCTAAATTTTATCGCACGATTTGAAAAAATACCACTTACTATTTTCTAGCTGTGCGATATACCGTTCACGACTTTGAAATATCGCTATGTTAATTGTCCGACTCACGGTTCTAGGTTGAACATCAAGTTCCAAAACATTTTTAATTCATGGATGTTAAAAAAAATGCTCCATAACAAAAGAGGTTAAGCGCTTAAGTCTATAGATTCGAAATAAAAATATTAACGATATTTACTATAAAATCCCAATAAAACACAGAAACAGAAGAACGATAACCTTTATATTCGGGATTGATTTTGGACCGATTTCAAACGCCAGAAACACAATTTTCACACCACTCTTAAATCAATTATTCATAAAGTAGAAATTACAGAGTTTATGACCCTCTCGGCTTGATTACATCCATTATTACCAAACTCTCTCTCTTATGTTTCTCAATTCTATCTATCCCCTTCATCCTCATACGAAGCTTATACTTATACATAGTTGTGGATTACTTTGAATCTGTCATTTCCTCCACAAATGACTCAACTAAATCCTAGAATATCTTATCCCTCTGTTGACTCAACTAATTTCTATTTAAAGAGTTCATAATCGCTAAGATATCTATACAACCCAACTCCTCTCATATTCTCAATTATAAGAGGATATTTACAATAAATCTCACACTCATATTTTCCTCTTAATGCACATAATTTATAAAATAATTAATAAAACATCACCCCCTAAATCACAAAAACAAAAAATGACATTTGAGCAGGATGCTCCTGCATCAGACTCCCCATGTAGAAAAGTTTCCATAGACTCCTATCTATGAGGTCTCTCACTTTTCTGTAATAATGCGACAACCACAATTCTGAATGACTTGCTACCTCCAGGATTCCAAACTCTGTTTTGCCATTGATCCTTTAAAGTATCAAATCCATTCTGTAATTTTGCATAGAATTCCCAGACTAGTATTTTCATAACACTATTGAATGTAACTATCGGTTTTCCATACCACATCATCTTTATTTCTGGAAATATAGACTTACATAGAAACATCGATACCCATTTTTCTGGTCTCCAGACTTTCAAAGAATCTTAAACTGGTCTGTTAACCAAGTTCCCATGGTCTTTATAGTAATTACTTCCTCCAATTCCTTGGAATAATTCCTCTTTGTCAATTACATCAATACGATTGATGTTTTCTGTAATGTCTTCTCCTCCTTCCATTGCAATTTCTCTAGTCTTATCTTCTTCGACATCTGGCTCTTTGTCTGTTTCTTCCTTCTCCAATTGTGCTAGACACTCAACTTTATGTTTTGAGAAAGGGGTGTTGCTACCCCACAATTCACACCCATATAGAATCATTGGACAGACCAGGAGTCCAAAAATCACTTTAATCGTTTTCCAATACCATAACTCTGTCTCTCTATATATGTTTTGAAGAGCATATAATTCTTTCCACCCTCCTAGGATTCTCTTCTTTCTGCAATCCTCCCAATTAATTTTGTTGTTGAAATCAATCCGGGGCTATTTGTACTCATTTACTTCTTCAAGAATGTTTCCTTCAAAGAAGAAAATATGTTGACTTTGCTTCCTTTTATTATAGAAATTCATTATCTTGGTCTTACTAATATTGACTTGCATCCCCACTGCTCTACAAAAATTCTCAAGGGCATATAGGTTTATCTGCAATCCATGGGATGATTTAGAAATCAATACAATATCATCAACATATAAAAGAATCTTTATCACAAACTCCCCCAACCGAACACCATCACCACCTTGAAAATTTAGCCACTCTTCCTGTTTATCAATATATAAACCAAAAAAAGTAGAGGATAGTGGGAAACCTTGCTTGACTCCAATATCACTTCTAAATATTTCTGAATTACCAGCTGGGGTTCTAATTTTGAATTTCACCTCTTCATAAAGTCTATGGACAACAAATCTATAATGCAAATGAATTTCAAGCTCTTCCATTCTATGCCACAACTTATCTCTAAGTATTGTGTCAAATTCCTTTTTGAAGTAAACAAAACAACATAATACTTCTTCTTTATCCCCCCAAACCTTTTCAATAATTTGTCTCAATGGGATTTCGTGATCCACTATAGAATTCTTCGGCCTAAAACTTGCTTGTCATTTTTCCCTCTTTTATTTTATTTCTGCCCACTTATTGATTCTATTTTCCACCATGTTGCTGAAAAGCTTTGCAAACAAAGGATTAAGCATAATGGTTCTATAATTGGAAGGATTATTAATGTCTCCACTTTTTAAAAGGGGTATTGCTATGCTAGTTGTCTAGTCTCTTGGGAATCCTTGTTGAATGATGTTGTTGAATATTTCCATGAAGTGTGGTACAAGAGTGTTCATTCCCCATTTTAGATACTCTGCTTGAAGTTAAACCAAGTCTTTTTCCTTTCCTATTTTCAACTTCTTAATTCCAATCTCCACCTCCTGTAATGTGAAGATATTTGTAGTTGTGTTGAGCCCTGGGGGAGACTTAGCCTCTGATTATTTCTCATAGAGTTTTCTTTTATATTCAAACCATTGATTGTCTGTAATATTATTTTCGATTTTCTTCTTCCTTGGTTGAAGTTTCCACCAAAAAAGCTTTGGGTTATTCTTGCCTAGATATAAATCTTCTCACCTTATTTGCATGAAATCATTTTTTTCCCTTTTTAATATATTCTTATATAACTTTACATACATCTTCTCCTTGTCTGTATTTTTCAAGGTTCTCCTTGCCATTTTGCATTCCTCATCAAACCAAGAATTTACAGGAAAACAATTTTATTCTGATTTCCTATTTTTTTCTCTTTTGCACTTCTCAAGTGCCCTTTGAATTATATTTGTTAATGCATGACTATTGAAGCTTTGGAAACCATTTTTCTCTTTCTGAATTAATCTCTCCAACATTGTCTTGAAGATAGTACAATTTTCTTGTGTTAGAAGAATTTTGCCTCTTGTTAGTGATTGTCGAGAGCATTGGGTTTTTCTCTTATGCTGTCTTTCTTCTACCCATGATAACTTCATATAAATTGGGTTATGGTCTAATTTTAAGTCCCAATTATGCTCTTCAATCTTAACTTTTTCTATCTTTTCTATTAGGCTTTGTGAAAAAATCACATAATCAATGACACTTGCCCCATTGTATGCGTTTCAAGTGAAGTTCCGAGACCTTTTCCATCTGTCCATACCTTTTCAAATAATTAAGTTGAAAGCCCCACACAGTGTAATAAATTCCTCTCCAAAATGATTGCTAACTTTTTCATCTTGTGAACATCTCACCCATTGGGGATTCTCCTCTTCAGTGAGCTAAATAGGATTATGATCCTCTTTGCAACAAAGAATATCGGTTTTCTGATTTGTTTTTCTAACATTAATATTTCCTACTTAAAGCACTTCTCCCCGTGGGTAGTACACGGAAATATCTTGCTTTAAAGCTGCATACAGATCCTTATTGTCTAGCTCGTTATTTTTTTAAGTTTTTGAGACTTGAGGGGCAAAATAGCATGATGCAATTCTTATGTGATTCTCATCATCTGATATATTGAACCATATATGTTGTTTATTTTCATCTTCTTTCATTAACTGAATGTAACGATCTTCCTTTTCTTTCACTAAAACCTTTATTCCCCTATTCCCTTTGCCATTTTCTGCTACCTTGTTCCAAACTGATAACTTCAAATAACCATCAAAGACAAGAGTTTTGCAACCATCGTGCTCATGGGATGATAGTTCAGCATTCTAAATATCTGTGCATTACGTTATTGTACTGAATGAAATATGAAGAAAACTCATTGCAATGAGGGGACAAAGGGAAAACTGTAGGAGGGCCAAAGGACAAACAACAATTGAGAAAGATGGTTTTCAAGAGGAACTCGACAAGATGTTCATTATTAAAAACATTATTTTATTTTAAAAAATTTAAATACAAAATAAAATATTAAAAATTGAATTTCATCTATTTATATTTTAATTATATTAATTATTTATTATTGAATTATATTTTTAATTGTATTTTTAATTATATTTATTATTATATATTTGTATTTAAATCTTCATATTTTTAATATCGTTATTCACAATTTTCAATTCCATCTTCTTCAATTGGTTGAGATTCATTGCTTCTACTTGCATTTGAAAATTCCGGTTTTCATTTAGTATAATGGATTTTTGAACAGAGCCTCACTCTTCTTTTTTTTCATTGTGCAATGGCAAATGCAGTACTTAGAAGCGTGAAGCCTGGAAAAAAACATGTACCTTCCTTTGTGGATATTTGCATCGTTTCTTTGCATTGTTTTATCATTTTTTTGTATTTTAAATAAATTTTGCACTTAATAGATTTATGGTTAAGATAGATTTATATGAATATCATAAAATATTCATTTTAAATATGGTGACAAAATTAAATCTTTTAAGATTCAATTTTTTTTCATGCAAAATTCAAGGATAAATGTTTACTTCGATAAATTTGATTCTCTCATTTCTTGGTAGATTTTTAGTTAAAATCGATCTATGTTGGTTCTTAATAATATTAGCATGGTCTAGCGAAATGGTGTTTTTGAGGGTATTTTTTTTCTCATTAATTTTAATGTCACCTACACATTATACACTTTCCAGACAATTATTAAACATAAGAAAAACAAATATTATAACTACATTGATATGCTAATGATATGCCAATCTTCCATTTTACTTGGTCGGATGGACTTACAATATATATATAAATATTGTTTCATCCCTTTTGACATTAGACTCCAACATAATCTTAACAACATGATTACAATGGGTATATATAGAGTTATATTATTCAAATCTTCATATATTTAATATCGTTGTACTTAGCAACCTTGTTTTCGATATTGGAGTGACCTTAGGATCGGGTCATCCATAAAATTCACACTTGCATTAATCATCCTCTGGTATCTATTCATATGGTGATGTTTAATACCATGTGTTCGTTCAATGTTCTGAGACTAGCCACTGAATACCATCTATGTAGGTTATATATTTTATGCCTTCGTCCCTGCCCTTAATTGTTGGCAGCTCTTAGAAACTTGACGACGCATTCTTACCGGTAGCTTCCCGTTCCTCCAGCCAGTAGGTGGCATCTTCGTGGCCCTTGGATCTAGCAGAGTTGATTTGATGGTAGTGTTTATTAAGGCAGGAGTTAGGGTAATGGTACCTCGAACCTCCGCCTTGTACTGTCCATCATTCTGATCTCGAAAGGCACCGATCAGCTCTGTAGATATTAAACCAGGGTGTCGATGGTGGTTAGAGGTTACAACGCCATTGGATTCGCATCATTAAGGTAAGGTTGATGCTCTGGTTTTTGAGTTTTTTTTACAGTGAAATACTCTTTGTAAAACCCTAGCAATCATTTTTTTAAAGGTTTTTAGTTGGTTTTCATACTGTTTCAAAGTCATGGCCCTTCACCTATTTCTGGAGAGTGTAGGTTTCTCAGCCCTCATCGTCGGTGGAGGTCTCCCTTCTAACCAACACAGGTATAGTTACACAAATATGACTGTGTTGTCCAAGGGTAATTTCTGTGGAATCACTGCCACTAAGGTAAATAATGAATTGGATCATTGGTGAGTCGATTTAAATCCGGTAACTCTAACATTGCAAGAAATGGAAACTGACGATTGAGGTCAGGTTGAGCATAACTAGGATACTATGGAATCGCCTGAGAAGTAGGCCTTTGCATACCAACAAATGGATTCTATTGTTAGTAACCCAGATAGGGGTAGGCTTGTTGACCAGGTCCTGGATAAGCTTGATACTTTGGGAATGGTTGTTGTGGATACATGGTATCTGATAAAAGGGTTTCCTACCAGGATAATTCGGACTTGGTTGTGAATAGAAAGGGTCAGTAGAAGCTTGTGACAAAGGTAAACTAGCCTGTGATTGTGAAATTCCCGATACAGATGGTTGTTGAATACTAGCATGGGAAGACAGAGTCTGTAGACCCAAAACTTGAGGGTTAGGGGTGGAAGGACCCACTTGTGCGGACTGACCAACATCCATAGAAGAAATGACGAGCCTAGTAGGCATAGATGTGACAGGTTGAACTAGTTGATATTGATACACAACCATTTGCGAATGAATAGGAAAAGTAGGTTGTCACTTGCAAACAGGCATTCCAACATATGATGGACCTAGATACGACGGAGTAATGTCATATGGACCAAACGTCTGTGGTCCCCCAGCATATGGAATATAGGGATATTGCACACAATGACTTTAATATGATGGGTATCCAACAGATATTGGATAAGATGGACGATAATTAGATGGACCGGCCTGATATTGAGGGTTATGCCATTTAGTACTCGTAATAGATGAACCATATATAATTCCAAATGATGACATGAGAAAATTCCATGGAATAGAGGAGACACCAAAGTAGGTTCCATTTAAATCTTGGTAACCTAGTGCGACGGACAGACCACCATAAAGATGTTCCTTGGGTGTCGTCAAAAACATCGAAGACAAAGCGATAGTAGATGATGCCACAATTGTAACAGACGGTATAGTCTGGGATGTTGTCTATGCCATGGTTAAATAACCTAGCAAATACTCTAACAAATATACAGGAACTTGAGAGTCAAAAGGATCAACAGAAGCAGAGTAGGTAAAACGAGGAAAAGAATAATATAAATGAAGACCTGACCCAAAATGAGTGGGATTCAAAGGGGTTGTCTCTTGCTGAAGTTCTTCCTCTATCAAGATCAAACTAGGTGGAAACACTTCACCATCAAGCCTGAGATAAATTTCAGGCGGTAAATTTTGTGGTAAAGAGGAAGAATCGACAGTTACGAATGGCTGAGGATCAAACGGTTGCACAAAAACAAATTCTTGTTGTTCAACTTCGGGATCAACTACTAGATCGACTTACAGTTGAACAAGCTCGGGTTCAAGATTCACTATTTCACTAAATTTAAATTCAGTGTCCTTAGGTAACAGTGAGATTTTCATTTCGACAATAGCAGATAAACTGGGATCAGTCGAAATGACTCAAGACTTGGTACTCAAAGGATCAGATGTCTCTGGTATATCAGATGATGTAGCACCAGGAGTTTCATAGGTACCTAACTCGTTAGGGTGAGTGCGCCTTCTTCTACTAGGACTCAGGAGTAGCTTCTGGCAGTAACAGAGGTTTATTCGTTGTCCTACACGAACGACAGGGAAGGGGTTGATCTTATTCCACGATTTCCGATTGATTTTATTAAAAATAAAATAAAAGAGAGGGTGATACTAGGCAAAAGGTTTACCAAGCAACTGTGAACTGTAATATATTTCCTCAGTAAACCAAGGACTCATTGTATGTGTAGGAAATCTCCCCAAATGTTGTGTTCAGTGTATCATAGGTACAAGGCAGTCGACTCAGTTACCTATGGATGGTAAGCAACCTAAATTTATCCTCCCAAATATACACGAAGGTACGTGGAGGCCTAATCCGTATTAGCGATGTATAATGTGAAACTGCACAGTGAGAGCATCCCCTTATACTTTTCGTACTATAACACTGCTCGATATACCTGAAAGTATGTGGACAAGATATGATATCCTTACGTACGTGGAATAAGGTATCACACTTATAATGTTTTGTACACAATTAACGAGATCTGCTATGTAATATTCCCAATTGGCCATGAGCTAGTTGGAATATTAAATTTTGGTCTGCTACTTTTTTTTTACGAATAAGAGGACAAGGGAGGTCCATAATTCCCCTAATAATGAAATAAATCAATGCCATATGTGAAAGAAATAGATCTTGGTAGCTTAATTAAGCACCCTTAGGTGTGAAAAGGGGTTGGAACACTTGACTGGGTCAACCTTGACCAAATCAACAACACTGTCATGGAGGAGTGGCCATCAATGCAATACAATGTAGTTTTAGATGGAGATGCTTTCTGCAGAAGTAGTGCTATTATTGGATGGGGCTTAAGGTTTGCAAGCTCACAAATTATATAAGGAAGAGGATGGCAACCATTTTTCATTATGTTATATGTTTATGTATATTGATATTTTTGAATATATGGTCTGTTTAGACATATATCTTTCTCTTTCTATTTAGCTGAGATTGAGTGTTGTTTAGCACTAGGTGTTCCTGAACGGGAATCCCACCTCTTTCCTTGAGAGGCCTCTTGGGAGAGTTTGTACTACATTGTCCACTATCAGTCTTAGGGCCAAGCTTCTTCTTTCAACTACAACGTAGATCCTATTGAGGGTTTGGCTGTTTTTGCAGGTTGCAGTAGTGGAGGTTAGATCTGGGTTATTTCATTACTCATTTTTAGTGGAGGAGGCTTCCTTTCCATTGGGAGGACAATAAGGAAGGCCATTGAGCATATTTTCAGATCTTAGCATCAAGAAAACTATTTATTCAGCCTTACAGTGTAGTTTCCTTCCAGATCTGCGTTATTTCTATAGGAGGAGTTGCAGTGTGGATTGGCACACCATTTGGAGAGCTAGTTTTCTAGTGAAAGGGACCTGCCTTTCATTTAGAGGATCTATTGGAGGAGGCTATTCCATTGATCATATCAGATCAGCCACACTTTCCAGATCTATATTTTATAGTGGATCTACAGCCCTATGGTTTAGATCTACATCTTGTATATGGTGTTTTGCTTAAAACCCTTAAGGGGTTCTTCAAAGGAGCTTGTATAATGCTAAGATCTGTAATAGATCTATATTTTGAGGCACATATCAGCCCTAGATCTGATGCATAATCATTTGCTGTACCGGAGCTTTTAAAACACCGCTGTAAGGGTCTTCCATCTTTTTCTATATAGTAGCAGCACCTCTTTTGAGGATTTTGTCCATTGGAGGCTTGTACTTTCTTGTTATGTATCTCATGGCCCATTCCTTATGCATATTTTGGTGTTGTTATAACATATGAGAGGTCTCCATATTGGCCTCTTATTTTTAAATGATGATTTACACTATTGTTCTAGCATTTTGCACTATATTCCTGCTTTTCCCATTTGGGAATATTACAGTGGTATCAGATCATAATCTTGGCACAGCCTATGCATGTTGAAAATCCAATATGTCATATGAAGAAATAGGTCCTCTTATTGATAGAGAGAAGAGGTATAAAATAAGAAGAAACAAGAAGTTTGATTATGCAAATGACAATGAAGACAAGGGTAAAACCCCTTTATCTGGAGGAGAAGATGAAGAGAAGGAGTTCCCCATGATCCTTCTTAGAGCCATGCGAGACCTTGCTAGAGAAATCAAGGACATGAGGATGGATAGATACAAGGAATACCCTAAAGGATTTCATCATGGTGAAGGCTCTATAATTTCTCATCACTAGAGTGATCAACCAGTGCAACAACAACAAGTTTCCCAACGCTCTACAATGCCTACATTTTTGGCTGTGGGAAATGAAGGATTTCAAGAGCAAGAATCCCTTGAAGACTATTTTGTGGAGTATGAGTCTCAAAATCAGAGATTCAAAGACCACTTGAGCTTTCAAGAATTTTTTCAAATCAAGGACAATAGAAGACCAAGGCATCATAATAGAAGTGGTGGATTCATTCAGAATCATGATCTACACCGCACTATGGGCATATTATTTTTACCCAACTTTGATGGGTCATCAAAATGCACTGCCAAATCATGGGTAGAAAATCTTGATATCTACTTCTAGTTGAACAAAGTTCTAGAAATGGAGGCCTTTAAGATAGCAGCATTGCACCTTGAGGGTGAGGCACATGACTGGTGGTTCCATGGCTTGTCTACATTGGGTTATGCCAATGTGATTGCATATTCAGAGTTCACAAGGAGGTTGGTGGAGAGGTTTGATAGAAGAGACCCTGAAGCACCATTCATGAATCTTGCAAAGCTAAAACAATCAAGTAATCCAAAAACATATATTTTTGATTTTTTAAAACATTTTGTTATGGTTCTTGATTTGTCTGTAGCAAGAAGGGTTTATATGTTCATTGATGGGTTATATGAACCTCTTCATGGGTTTGTTAAGTCTACCAATCCCACTACCCTTCAATATGCCATTGAAAGGGATAGATATCTTTAAGATGCTTTACCAAAAGCAAAGGAAACTTTTCAGCATAAGCCCTCTTTTCCATCAAAGGGAAAAGAAGAAAAGGCTCCTCTTTCAAAAAATAGCCAATACAAAAAAAACCTCTTGATGATGATGTCCAGAAAGACTTAAGGAGGAGGAAGCTTTGCTTCACTTGCCAATAATCATGGGCCCCTGGACATAGATGTGTAGCAGGAAAGGCACACTACATAGAGGTCTTCTCAGATTATGAGGAGGAAGAAGAAGATGAACCAAGAAGAGGTCACAGCACTGACACAACAGGAGATGAACCAACACCATCAAGAGATGGGAATGGGGCATTTGCTCCAATTGGAGGGGCTCTTGCATCATTGAGGGGAGTACCTAAGTACTTGACCTTGAGAGTTCGAGGTTCCATCTTAGATCGGAGGGTTTATGTTTTGGTTGACAGTGGGGGCTACCCACAATTTTATTGATGCCCAACTAGTGCAAAGGAGGGCAATACCCACTAATGATTTTGATGGTTTTTATGTTTTGGTCCCAGGAGATAGAACTATGAAATGCATGCATTATGTACCATCCTTATCATTCACCATGGGAACATGTACATTCACTGATCACTTCTTTGTGGTTGACATACCTGACACCAATGTGATATTGGGTGTACAATGGTTGATCAATTTGGGAAAAGTCACCATAGATTGGGAGAATTTTCAGATGGAATGGGTGGATAGAAAGAGTGGCAAGAATCAAATGATTAAAGGCATGCACACATATCCCTCACATACAACTTCCACATAGAAATCAGAGATGGATTTGCACAGTGGAAGTAAGGACCTAACAGTCTCATCTATTATGTTCATGAGATTGGTTCATGGGACATTATTATCTTGTGGCAAACCACCTTGGAGGCCACCTGATTCAGATTTGGTGAGCGATTTATCACAACATGATTCTCCATGCATAGATATAGGAGGGATAGGAGCATTATAAGGCCAAGATGCAGCACTGAGAGTCTTGGGTAGGCTCAAGGAGGGGGGAGACATTCTCCCAACATCATCATTACCCACTCTCATTTCAGATTCTGCACTGTGGGAGGAGAATCATGGAAGGAATGACCTTACAACATATACCTTTGGCATGGTATATGTCAAGACGGAGAACAGCCATATGACAGATATTCTTGTTGATATATCATCGGCGCTGTCACTATGGAATATTGATCCATATTGGAGATCCCAACTGTTGGTCGATTATTCCAAGAATCTTTTCACATGCACGATACTTGATGACCAGCTACATGAATAGGGCTATTCAGTTCAAGAAGGAGTCATCTACTATCATGGTAGGATATTCTTATCTAAATCCTCCATGATCAAGGATAATTTACTACAAAGGGATTATGAAGAGTTCTTTTCCAGCCATACTTATTCCATGAAGGCCTACAACACTATCATGGGAAGCTACACTTGGGAAGGCTTTGAAGAGGAACTATATCAGCATTTTCAAAAATGCATGAACCATGTGGATTTGGAGGAGAGACATGACTCTATGAACGAGTTATTCCAGCCACCTCTTTCCTCTTTTGGAATGAGGAGAGATATATATATGCACCACTCCATTTGTATGAGGATAATTTTTGGTAAATAACATGCTTATGTACCTAATGTTTCAATTGATGATCATTTGCATTATTTTACCATGTGTATGCAAGCCATAGCTCCAAGAAGGATAACTATTCCATATAAACTTCATGGCCAACTTTGGGCCAAAATTTTTTTGCGAACATGGCCACTCCCTTGGAGAACACAGGGAGATTTTGTATCATTGTGGGTGCATTCCAAAAGCACCAAACATATCTCACACTTTCAGCCATTGTGAGAAGACATGGAAAAAAATTAAGTGGTGTGGAAACCACTTGCCACATCATTATTTGATGCATTCAGGAGAATTATTGCGTTGGTTCCACATGCAAGACTATGACCCACCTCAATTTATGCAAATTTATATTTTTATGTACTTGGTTTTGATCTCATACTTTGATGATGTACTTATTCTTTTTATGGGAATTTTTGGAGGGAGGATGGGAGGAATGTATGTGCCCTATGGGAGAGATATTCTCCATGTTAATTATGCTACATGTTTTAGGGAGAACATTGGGCAAACCATGTTTGTTTCATTTCAACTTTTGTTTCCTTGTGGGGTGAATTATTTGCATCTCATAAGAACTTTGGAGGAGAAATTCATGGAGTGTTGGATTGGTGGAAACTTAGCTTATGAGGGAAGCTTATCACATGTTGATTTCACCAATGATGGAGGAGAAGAGTTGTAGCACTCACCTTTTCAGTTGCTTGAGGACAAGCAAAATTTGGGAAGGGAGGACTATACTATTCCCAATTATCCATGAGCTAATTGGAATATTAAATTTTATTTTGTTGCTTTGTTTTATGAATAAGAGGACAAGGGAGGTCCATAATTCCTCTAATAATGAGATAAATCAATGCCAAATGTGAAAGAGATAGATCTTGGCAGCTTAATTAAGCACCCTTAGGTGTGAAAAGGGGCTGGAACACTTGACTGGGTCAACCTTGACCAAATCAACAACGTTTTCATGGACGAGTGGCCATCAATGAAAGACAACGCAATTTTAGATGTTGATGCTTTGTGTGGAAGTAGTGCTATTATTGGATGGGCTTAGGGTTTGCAAGCTCACAACTTATATAAGGAAGAGAATGGAATCCATTGTTCATTATGTTATATGTTTATGTATATTGATATTTCTGAATATATGGTCTATTTAGACATATATCTTTCTCTTGTTGTTTAGTTGAGATTGAGTGTTGTTTAGCACTGGGTGTTCATGGTCGGGAATCCCACCTCTTTCCTTTAGAGGCCTCTTGGGAGAGTTTGTACTACATTTTCCATTATGAGGCTTAAGGCCAAGCTTCTTCTTTCAACTACATCATAGATCCTATTGGGGGTTTGGTTGTTTTTGCAGGTTACAACAGTGGAGGTTAGATCTGGGCTATTTCATTACTCATTTTCAGTGGAGGAGGCTTCCTTTCCATTGGGAGGACAGCAAGGAAGGCCATTGAGCATATTTTCAGATCTTGACATCAGGTCAACTATTTATTCAGCCCTACAGTGTAGTTTCCTTCCAGATCTGTGTTATTTATGTAGGAGGAGTTGCAGGGTGGATTGGCACACCATTTGGAGAGTTTGTTTTCTAGTGAAAGGGTTCTACCTTTCATTTAGAGGATCTATTGGAGGAGGTTATTCTATTGATCATATCAGATCATCCACACTTTCCAGATCTGTATGTTTCAGTGGATCTATAGCCCTAGGGCTTAGATCTACATCTTGTATATGGTGTTTTGCTGAAAACCCTTAAGGGGTTCTTCAAAGGAGCTTGTATAGTGCTCATATCTGTAATAGATCTATATTTTAATGCACATATCAGCACTAGATCTGATGTATAATCATTTTCTGTAGCAGAGCTTTTAAAACAATACTGTAAGGGTCTTCCAGCTTTTTCTATGTAGTAGCAACACCTCTTTTGAGGGATTTTGTCCATTGGAGGCTTGTACATTCTTGTTATGTATCTCATGGCCCATTTATTATGCATATTTTGATGTTTTTATAACATATGAGAGGTCTCCATATTGGCCTCTTGTTTTTAAATGATGATTTACACTATTTTTCCAGCATTTTGCACTATATTCCTGCTTTTCCCATTTGGGAGTATTACATGCTATGTTTAACAATGTCGAAACACGTCTTCTAACCTAGACCTCTAAATGTTATTGTTAATGTTACAATGCTTCCTTAAATAAATTCAGATAAATTTTATGTCGATATTGATTATTAGTTTGTCTTTTGGGTTCACTGCGAGATGTATTGAACATTCCTAGAATGTAATTAGAATGATAAGCATTCGTTTCAAATTGATTTTGGACAATGAAAAACTAGCTACTAGGGATAGAGAAATCAGATTGTATGCAATCATTAATGAGAGCATATAAATGCATTTTTTCCTAAACTATTCCTTAAGTAGCACTCACAATCCCTAAATTCAAATGCATTTTTTTCTTTTCAGTTTCCTTTAAGTTTAGATGAAAGAAAAAGAAACTAATGCACAAACAATCACTCTAAACTTTCAAGAGAAATGAAGACTGAAACAAAAATTCCTCTTTTTGAAAATAATGAATAGATTAAATGTAAAATTTAACTTTGGAACTATTCAAAAATGATAAAGAAAACACAAAGAAACGTTGATCAAACAAATCCAAAGTGAGGCAAGAAGATTAGAGGAAAACTGGTCTCTAGAGGCAATCAATCACTCAAAAATTTAGCAAGAAAACATTGACATGAATTGGAAAAAGACAAAATAGATAGATTTTGGTTGGTCATAGGGGCAATGCACCCCTGAGTGGGAGACAATGCATTTCAGAGAACTATCCCTAAGCCAACAGTGCTATGCAGAGCATTGTGTCAAGACCAGCAGTGTGTTGGTGCTAGAGGACTCTCTCAAAAAGCAAGAAATCACACTACTTTTTCTAAGACACATTCAAACGATTGAAAATAAGCAGGTAAAGTCTACTAGATGTTGATGTACAAGGACAAAACCACCAAAGATGATCCATCGATCTCCAGTAGAGTCGCCAATTTGTTTCACGGAAATACAAACCTACAGATATGTATGCTTTCCCTAAGTGTGGTGGTGCACTTAGAACAACAAAAAGAAAGATATATGACCTTTTCCTTAAAGTGAATAGATAAATGGAGAGAAACCTACTTGTAATATGTTCATCTTCCTTCGCCTCCCTTTGTCGCTTCAGTCGCTCTCAATCCAACTTAACTCGCTTGATTGATACCTGCCATGGAAAACAGAAGACAAAAAACAACATGAAGGCAATACGATCTATTAAAGTTAAACAAATTGAATCGATTAAATTCATACACACATATAACATCATTGAAACGTGCATTAAGAAAGGAAAAAATGTATTTATTATGAAGTAGAAGGAAGAGTACAACCAGTTGATCGATTTGACGTCACTCATCCACCTTGAGTCCCATCCTCGTCACATTGAGCATCAACAATCCAACAGCATCACAGTACATGCACAATACCTTCAAGAGTTGATATCTCACCATCATAACTCTACTTAACACAAATTCTTGCTCCCATGTGCACTATGTTCAGTGCTCTATGTATAAGTAGATGATGGTAGTTTGACATAAATAAATCATTGAATGGCTTTCCTAAAAATGGATGAAGAGGTTTCCTTGTTCATGGGAATAGGAGGATAGGAGGTTTAATGACTTCATGGGTTCCAAATTTGAGGCTATCAGATGAGGTGAAAGCTGGAACATCTTCTAGAATTCACTAGAGGTTGGGAAGATTCTTGGAATCCAATGAAAAATTCAGTCTGAGCCGACCAACGCACTCTATAGTGAGCCTAGATCCTCTACAACACAACCTTGCATGGGAGTAGATGCTCTGCAAAGAAGTTACAAGTGTCTAGGGTTGCGTTGATGGCTCAATGGGGCACTTCAACTGGCATCTACGCAGTAAAACTTTCATGAATGAAAACCATCAATGTGATGACTTGTTTAGGGCATGTAGCAACCAATTTAGAGTATGCTCTACCCTAATGAATACTGATCTTTGTTTTGGGATGATGCCCAAATCCACCTGTAACAACAATCATGCATAACACATATAAATTGAAACATAGGTCACCAAAGCTTCTTTTTTATTAATGGATATTCAAATCAGTACAATCCTTTTCTATCTGCACACACAACAACAGAGTCCTTGCACATAGCTTAGAACTAGGTCTCCGTGCACACAGCCAACATGAGCCTTTCTACACAAACTGATCACAAACCTTCCCAAAAGTCAGATCAACACGTTCATTAACATAAACATCTATTTATTGATTTATTAATATCCTTACTCGACTCGACTCTTACACATTTATAATATTTTTACACGCACATACCATGGTCTCAAACAATGGTTTAAGACTCATGGTTTCTCTTTTTACCCATTACAATTATAAAGGAGCTTTGACCCGGCCCAAAGACCCTTGACTTTTGCGCGTAGCGCGTTTCAAAAAAATTTAATCCCAAAATTATAGAAACAATTACCCTTAGGGGACCCCATCCCAACAATGATATAGATCATCAAATGGGAATATAGCTTAGTAGTAGAGAAAAAAACCAGTAAGGGGAAAGTGCTAGGTTTGATTCCTAAATTGTTCTGCTTTCCAATTATTCCCTAGGTATAAATTTTTTTTGTCCGTTAACAGGGGGTGACATCAAAAAGACGGCATGTAGCTCAGTGGAAGAGTAGCCCTTCAGCTGGGTGAAATTCCTGGATTATATGCCTATGATGTCTAATTTTTTAACATGTTATCAAAACCATTGTTGTGACAAGGGATTCCCTATCTCTAGGTATGAATGACTGATGTGGATTTCTAGGGGGTGTAGAAGTATTAATCATAGTTTTAAAAACTAGAAACAGTAACCGAGCGAGTCCCCCTGTCAAACTAGATTTTAAAATGGAACTGGAAAAAGTGGATTGTCAGATCTCAATGAACCGGTCTTTAAAAAAACATAAAATAATTAATTTTTAATGAAAATAATCATTTTTAATATGTAAAACCATGATTCCAAACCATTAGAGACAAAATATGGAAATTTTTCCAATCTATACACCATGTAAGGGTGAATATATCAACACAACAACGAGTGCAATACATGTTAGCAACAAAAATACATAACCAATTGTTGATTTTTCAAGTGCTAATTAGACAAGCACAATTGGTTGCAACTGATAATAACTTCAAATGATATATGACATTACTTTAGCACACCCGAGAACATCAATAAGTAAATACAAACAAACAATTCAACTATAAACACAACAAAAATAGAAAATATCACAGTAGAATATTTATGCGCAATATACACCAATATTTTCCCCGAGAGACCTGAACTTGGGAGAAAACCTAGCAATATTTTAAAGGAGAAATTGTTTAGTTTAGAAATATTTCAATCAGATAATTTTCAAGTGAAACTTGGTTAACCTAGAACAAAATTATAATTTTCGTCAAAATTGGTCAACGAGGCCTCAAAAATTCTATGGCGACTATGCAGACCTTCTAGTTAACAAACCCTTAGCCTTATACTAACCCTTAGGGCCAGGTCAACCTACTACAAATCTACTACCCTAACGTGGAATATTAATATATAATATGGATTTAATAGGTTAGAAACACTGCCCATATCTAATATATTTGGATCATATAATTCATATCCAAAAGTATGAGACTAGTCCATAAAGGTCCCTGGATCAGTCTCATATTTCCAATTAGTGATGTCAAGGGTCTCAACAAGTATCCCATAGAGAGTGCCCAGCCTTATCTAGACTTAACTACACTGGAAATCATCCTAGTAACTAGTTCACTTTATTGAAAATTTCCCTTTCATTTAGATATTATTTAGAAAATCCAAGGACTCAGAGAGAGAAATATAATGAGGTTGTCTCAAGATGTTTTATTCAGTATCTACTCTTCACTTATTTACCCCTTTATATTTTCTATAGACAAACATGGAAAATTAATTCATTTAGGATTTCCAATGATTTCATGTTTTCATAGACCATTTAAAATGATTCTTGGGAAGCTAAGCATGAAGTGGGGTAGAACCTTTTTCGTAAATGTCTTGCAGGCATAGGAAGTGGGTGGAAAATGTTATTGTATGAGAGGCATATGGGACTATGCCTAAGCATGTCACCTAGTAGCATAACATGACCATCATAGAAGAAACTTTACAAAGATAAAACCATGTCCTAGATGGTATGAAACAGATAAAAACTGAATTGGAGTGACAATGAAGTGTGGTAAGTCCTACCTTGGTAAACACATTTGTCATCAATCACTTAAGATCAAACAACATTCAATTAAATAAGTGTGCAACAAGTGATCATGATAATTTCATTACTCCAACCATCTAATTTTGATGAGTCCTTTTAGTGCTTCATGGTTGATCCAATGAGAGTGGTTTAAGGAGAAAATTAGTATCCCTATATATATGAATGAATGTAAATTTTGAACAATAAAAATCTACAAGTCAACATCATACACCCTTTGAGGTGCCTCTTCATGTAGTTAGCACTTGGTTTTCAAGTTTCTGTGGTTATTGTTTACTGGAGAGCTTGCCGGATTATCCACAGTCTTCTGAAACAATTGTTAGCACTTGCGGGGTAACATTTTGTTCCCTGCTTTGGGACATGCATTCCTATGCAAGAGTGTATGTGAACTATATAATCTTAGTAAAACTTTTACCTACACACATATAACTCAAAGAGAGAATTAGTGGTGGCACTCCGCCACTCCAATAAAACCTACTTTCAAAAATTAAAATGCTCACAACTCAAACACGCAATCAACTAGCCAACAATGTATCAATCAAACTATGCACAGGAAACATACAATGAGTAGAATGCATATGAAATCCGAGATGACTGGTCAACTAAGTTATTACAAAAGGAATTATTTATGTATAAAATAATATTTTTCAAGAACTTAGAGCAAATCAACCATTTATAGTAAAATCACTTAGCTACTGTAATCATTCAATGAGGCTTCTTAGGATTAAAAATAAACTTAGAACCAAAACTACAATAGAGGAATAAGGGCCTAAAACTAATATAATCAGGATGCTTCTATGGTGGCTCCAACTATTGGATGCTTAGAGGATATGATTCAATCTTCATGCATGATATGGATTCTACAAATACTCTCATACTAACAACATAAGTACAACTGAAGAAATCCCCATTATTCATTGAGAAAAAAAACTATTCTATCCAAACATTTATGCCACTAATTTTATTAGAATCCAATAAGGGAATTCCATTCATCCTTTACTCACACCACTCAAAATTTTTTACTTGAATGCCCCTATTAGGTTCATGCTCATAATTAGTATCATTAACAGGATATCTTTCAAATTAAACACATTTAATATCCCACTTGGATCCTTCATTGTGAATAAATTCATCTAGATTATCATCTTCACAAAAACAGGGAAAACAATTCTAGTCATCACAAAAGCACATCCTCTCAAATCCAACCTCCAATTTTTTGTCTAAAGCTAAAATTATGAGAAATATTGACTTCCACACACACCTATGAAAGGGAAAATATCAACTAATCATTAAGGACGCCATGATTGAAAAAACCCACATGGTCATTTATGGGCTCATTAGGTTATCAACATGATATCCTTTGAACTTTTCCCTATGCAAGATGATCTAGAGTGCCTTCAATGGTAGGGATGATGAGATATGATAGGTCCATTAGCAAAGGTCCTTCTAATCCTATTAAAAATTTCTTGGACAACAAAATATTCCATGAGTTTGATAAATTAATCACTAGTTCATCAATTAGTGGAGATATGTCCGGATACATGTGTAGCATAACAACTAAAGCTTTGAATAACACATATACCTTGATCTCTCTCTTTTTTATGGCACAAATATTCCTACGAGGCCTGATTGTGTTAAAACCTAATTAATGTGTAATCTTTAGGGGAATCAATTATTTGTGTAATAGTAAGAGGCATGGATAAAATGGCATTAGCACCATTTGATCATCCCTTATGCATATTATGCAAAAAAAAAATTTTTACCTTGGGAGGGATCATTAATGGAATCTTTTAAACCACAAATCCTCCTCACCTACTCTTTCATAAATTCTAATTTTATTAGGTGAAGGAAGGGAGGGGGGGGGGTGGATATGATAATTAGCCAATTATTTCCTCAATTCTATATTAATTTCTAATGTCTCATTACTAACCATGCTCGAGCTTGTTCTTTTAAGGATCTTATTTGGTTGATTTGTACCTTGATAAGTAGCTTTTTTCACATGAATGATGTTGAGTTTCCTTTTGCGAAGGTGGTTGTTGACTAGGATTTTCTACAGTTGGCTCCTTTAGAGCTTGGATTTTTATATCTCTTATTGCAATGTAATCAACTCCCTATCACATAAATTCCTATTTATTTTCTCCCATGTGGGTGTAGGTGTTGTATCTCTAGGATTAGCATCAAGATCAAGTGGCTTATAATTCACTCACTCCTCTAACACATGGCTCACCAAATATTCCATGTAAGAAAATATATATCATTCACTAATCCATCGTTAAAAATATCTAGGCCTATTGAAGAGATTCCTTAGCCACCAAACATGTGTCTTAGTTGTGTGCCATGTTCCAAATATTGCACTAGTGCTACATTTACTAATCAACCACATTGTTTTTTCTATGGGATTGGGAAATATATAATTCTAATCCTATTTCTTAAAATTATCCTAACCATATCCTCCTCCTCATGTTGATGTGAACCTATTTTATTGAGTGTGTCTTTGAAAAAGGAGAAGCTTGTTTTACATAGCGTAATTCTGTTATTGGAGGGACTATATATTCTCGGTGAAATTTACCTCTATCATCTTCATGGCCTCAAAAAATAAGTTCATCTCATTCTCTAAGGTAGTATTGTTAGCCATGTTCTTATTTGGCTGAACCTTTCTGCTAGAAGAATGGGAATTGATGGACCTACCAATTTCAAACATTTTTTCTTACACCTTGATAGTATCTTCCTTTGAAACAACAAGATTTATAAGATCTTGATATATTAGCTTAGAACCGAAGTTACCTTCATATGGCTCAAAATAGCACAATATAAATGCATTCTCAAAGGGGATAAGGTCTCGATCAAGTCTCTAGACTATTTTATTGAATATCGTGTTGAATTCATCCATTTTTTTGTTTTCGCGCTTCTTTACAGTGGTTAGAAAGGCTAGGATGTAATTTCCATGTATCTTATCTACCCATTTCTTATAGAAAAAATTATTCATGTCATAACATGTGCTGAAATATATGACAAGAAAGGTGAAAAACCAGTCATAGGAATCATCTTCAAGGGACATGGGAAATAGTTTTATCCTCACATGTGATAAAAAATATCACAATAAAGGTCACAAACCAGTCATAGGAATAATCTTCAAGGGACATGGAAAATACTTTCATCTTCACATAAATTGAGAGGGAGAACCCTAAAATTATTAAAGGTGATATAAATAATTCAAGAGGCATTTGTGGGAGATCCAACTGGTCATCCTCTCCAGTTCATCTTAAGCCATGAATTGGCAACCTCATCCATCCCCCCTCACTCCTCAAACTACAGGAGAGGATGAAGCTAGTGGTAATTATTAAAATTATATTATCCCAAATCGAGTGAATGTCACTTGAGATAAAAGAATCGAGGGGCATTGCAAGGAAAAAATTCCATACCACCCTATTTATTCTCACGATCCATAATTTACTACCAAATCCTGTAGGAAATAAGTTTCACCTCATGGAGAAATTTGATAAGAAATAGGTGTCACCTCATGGATAACTTTGATTTGCCCTCATTATTCTGTCTAAGTATCAACTCCAAGAAAATGATGAAAACTTCCTCTCAGCATATTCACAATGGTAGATAGCAGAACCAGCATACCATAATGTTGGATTAGTTAAAGGAGTAAAACACATCATGTGTATATTACAGAAATGTAGGAACTTTCTTAGAGGCTATGGAGAAGTAGCTTAAGAATGCAATCATGTCATTGATGATGGTATGAATTTGAACTGTAAGAAGCATTTTTAGTCCTCCAGAATCCGAAATTGAAGTCAGAAATTATTGGAAAGATGATAAAATTTGATGCTGACACCTCAAATAGGATTATTGCATAGCTAAAAGCAAGTATGAAGACGTATAATTTGAACATCTATAGCAGGCTGCAAAGAATGTCACTGGACCAAGGGATAGATGGCTTACACATCCATCATATTCAAGGGGGTATAATCGATATGAAGTCCAGAATATCTAACAAATATGGTGCACCTCTTGCAAGCCAAGATCAGTGATGCCTCTCGTTGTCCCACCTAGAAGAAACTGTAGAGTTTTCTCAGCTACTCATCAACAATCAAGAAGATTCGCATGTACCAGATAAGAACTATTAGATGAAAGAAAAACTTTGTTGTCTTCTTCTTTATCTTTTAGTTTAAGTTTGTTTTTTAATAATGAATAGTTACAAGGAAGTGTGTATGAATGGTGTTGACCCATGGATCAAACCATGAGAAATATGATCTATTAGGTACTGACAATCAGCATATTACTCGTCTCTCGCTTTTAGGTTGAAAATCTTCTAGAAGTTAGCATGAATAGATAAAAATCCATATTTTATAGTTTGTACCTGAAAGCACCTTTAGAGGTGATCATTTTGAAATGAAAATCCTATTTCCTTACTTAAAAAGATAAAATTACTAATAAATACCATGTACTAAATATTATCGACAAAATAAAATTAGGTTGCTAGCAAGAATGCAGAATTTTATTTCTAAAAAACGTGAAAAACCTTTTCCCAAGAGATTAAAGGAACCATCCATTTCAAATACTTTAAAACAAATAGTTCTCCAAAAATTGTAACTGTGAATACCTTGCAGGATTCAGACGCTATTACCCAAAACAAGAAACTATGATGGCTCTGTTGAAATAAAGAAGACAAACACGAATATAGAGAAAAGCATCTCCCAAAAAAATTCTCAAGCAACTACTATCAGAAGTTGATCCACATGTAAATATATGATTAGAAATAGACCAGGATGAACTTATGTTGTTCGAAATTCCTTCCTTTTGATATTTATAAGCTAAGAGATTATCCATTTGATATTATGAATTCATTAGTGATGTTATTCAAAAATCTCCAGAGTCATCTCCCTACTAGGAAAATTCAATTAAGAGGACCTTAAGAATTCATGTAAATGATCGTTTACCTCCTAAATAGGATGCAATGCTAATGTATTTCTTCCATGATAAACTCTGCTAGAACATGATCCTTCATTATTCTCTCAAAAACTAAAATGGATCATGGAAGGTTTATAGAAAGGAGAGAATGTAAGCCAAGCAAGAACATCCACAAAGCCCCACAAATTAGAAATATTGATGCTAGGAAAAATATAAAGATAAGTGATAACATGCATTTATGAGCCATAGAATCCAATCTCCACATGCACCTTCATTTTATATTGATGTCATAGCATCCAATTCTGCCCAAACTATTCAATACCGAATGCTTCAATTCCTTCTCCCCTATATCCTATAAACGATATTCAACAACAAATAAATTCCTTCATCCAAAGACTTCTATCCCATATATCTGCCCCCCAAGTATCTCTATGGGTGGACCAATAAAAATTTCCCCACGCTTCTTTCCTATTATCATGTGGATTCCCAAGTTCGAGTTAGAATTCATTTCCTAGTAGTAGATTGAGTCCCAGATATAGATTGTGTTGATCCATTCGAATAATCAATTAACCACCCAACAATAACAACACCACCAGCCGCTAGAGATGCTCACTCATTCATATGGGTGAGAAAAGAGGGTTGTATTTCTGACCTCTTTCTGCTTTCCTTCATAGCCTGGAATGATCATATCGCTCACCTCTTACTGCTTATACCATCAATACCATAAACCCCTGCGAACTTCATGGACCAGTAAAATACCCATCTACAATATCCCATTCAATTCAAGAGAAATCCACTTGGGATTTCAAAATATCTAAATGTCTGTTAAATACATCGGGTAAACAACCGGCCTGGACGTTATTTATGAAATATCCTTCCACGCATTAGCATCTCTAGTGAAATTATAGAGTTTCATAAAAAACATATACAAATATTTTTATTTTCTGATATTAAAAAATGATTCCTTCAGTTTCTTCCCCACCCTCTAACACTTATGATAACATCAACATTAGGGAAAAACAATATCTTAATTTAAATTTTAATAATTCATTGTATTTTGGCGATAGCACGGGAAAGTTTTGCAAAAATTGGAGATATTATATTGGTTTTATTTGATTGTGGTCTAGCATGATGGTGATGGCTGCCTAGATCTGTGTTATGGTTTTTCTCTTAGTTGTTTTTTTTTCTCTTAGTTATACAAAGTGTTGGAGTAGGTGATAAGCGATGACATGTTGTGGGTGATTATGTTTCATAGTTTTTTTTAATGAGTGGTAGAATTTGAAAACATGAGCACTACACTAAGTAAAAATTAGAGATAAATGAATTAAATTATTTTATTTTTAATACTAGTAAATATATTATAATTTTTTTATTTTTAAATCAGTGTTAGAGGTTAATAAGTCACGTTAAATTGATATGAACAAAACTTACGGTTGAGAATATGGGAATTTAGTATTTTTTTCATAATAAGAATAGGTATCATGGCCTTTACCGTGGGAAAGGAAGGAAATAAACAAAAATGCACTTAAGTCCTAAATAATCAGTGGCCATTAAAAAGGCTTCAAATCACCACATTAACTATATTCTCTAAGGGATAATTTTTGGCCTCTATGAGGGATGTTTCTTCCATTCAGAGGTTTTTCATAGCACGATTGGGTCTTGGAGCCTCATCATTGGACCTTAATGAAGATTCTACGTAGATGGATTCAGAGACCCCTTTTTCTCTAAATTTTAACATTGTCGATGGCTTGAACTACCCCTATAGTGAAATGTAACAGTTCGGTATCAAAATTGCAATTTCCATTTCCAAAGAGACACAATTAAAAATTACTAACATAAATGACTAATTCATATACTTGTTTTACTTGTTATTTGGTCATAGTTTTATTCTTGGACTATAATAGTCATTTACACTAATCATTATTAGTTTTTTCACTTACTATCTAGTCATATATTTTAGTCCTAAACTAAATTAGTCATTTAAGTTAGTCACTTTTAGTTTAGTCACTTATTATCTAGTCATATATTTTATCCCTAGACAAAATTATTCTTTTAAGTTAGTCATTTTTAGTTTAGTTGCTTAAAATATCTAAAATTTAGTAGTAATTCACTTGAAATAATTGTGGTGACTAAATTTTTTTGTCACCTAGTCACCAATTTCATCATTTTCTACTAGTGGACTTGTCTCCTTTCCATTTCAAATTATAATGACAACATATTTCTATTTCACTATTTTTTAAACAAGTATTTTATCTCATGATTCTATTGCAATTCTCAATCACTTGACTTTTGCAATCCTTCACGTTATGGCTTATGCCAATTACTCTACTATTGTAACCCACCTTTCTGTGGATCTGCTCTATTTGTGAGGAGACATTTCAAAGAGGAAGTTGACTAATTTTTTATAAGTCATAAAATCTATACCAACCAATTATTATTACATTGGACACATTTATATATGACTTATACTATTGACATATAATTTTTTATCTTTTATTATCATCACCATCGATGTTTGTCACATTGTTTGATGATGCTTAATTAGGTGGAAAGGATGCCAACTATTCTCACCAATCACCCAAAATGTCTCCTATTAATTCATATTCATATAAGTATTTTGTAATTGTAAGTATTATATATCCCATTCCATCTCGGACAACAATTACCATTTAGTATAGTGTTATGAAACCGGCTCCAAAAATAGAAGAAAAGAGAGATCATCACCTTAGAAATAAGCCACTTCGAGGGGAAAACCTCCTTTACATTACATGAATGAAAAATTCTTGGATGATATAAATTAACAAAACCTCCTTCGATATATACAATTCCATGGGGTCACAATATTATCCTATCTGGCCTAACAATAATAATGTAAGGGCACAATAATAACAATATGGGGGTTACACGGGTACAAAATAACAATAAGGGGGCTACACTAACAACAATAAGGGAATACACTAGTAATATAGGGACCTAACATGACCCTTTGTCCAGGTGGATATTGGTGGCCACCCACCTATTCCACTTGGGGCCCCACCATTGTCTATTTCAGTTTTCCAGTTTCGACACAACTTAGTATTTTTAGCAGTTTTTGGGTCCTGAACTTCTGGAGCCATTTTTAGGCCGTAAACAACGTTTTTTGGGCATCGCACTATGATGAATAGGATTCTATTTTGGTATGATTTTGTTCCGGAATCGATATTTGTAGTCAGCAGTCGTATTCCTCGAATAGATATTTCTAACAATGTATCATGTGCATCAAACAGAGATAGTATGCCAAAGTTATGACCCCAGGAAGTTGAAACACCAATTGACCCAAACAAGGCCAATAGTTTTGGCGCTTCATCTCCTAGGGTTAGGTTTTTGGATGTTTAGGGTTTTCCATTATTTCTATATAATAAATAGGCCCTCAAGCCTCATTGGAACATAGTTCGGAGGCCCATAGCTTCCACATCTCTTCTCAGAGTTAAGCTACCAGCGTCCTAGCTAATTTATTTCCATTCTGTCTGTAAGCAAAATTCGGTTCTTTGATATTAATGAAATGAAGTCTTATTTCCATTGCATCTTTGTATTTATGGTTATATGTGTATTTTTTTGTGTTCCTGCATAAATCCGGATCAGTGAGCGGTATGATTTTTCTTGATCCTTCTTTTCATGTCTCCAATGAGGTCAGGGTAAAAGGAGTTAGGGCTCGATCTGGTTGAACCTCTCGAAGATCAACCTCGCAAACCTCAACGGCTGCCCATGGGGGACGAAAAGAAAGATGAGGGAGTAGAGGATCCTATCAAAATATTTCTAGAGGAGGCCCTCGAAAAACAAAGGAATGCGATGATGGATAATTTTTCCCAGATCCTTCAACGACAGCCCACCGGCGGCACATATGCATCCAACAACCACTCTAGAGGCGCAACTCCCTTTAAGGTACAAGTAAACATTGACATTCCCATATTTGAGGGTCAAATAAATGCAAATGTCGTAGATAGATGGTTGAATCTATTAGAAGGATATTTCTCGGTTCCTGACTTTTCCAACCGGGAGAAGATTATTTTTGCACTCCTGAAAGCTACCTCGCATGTCAAGGACTCGTGGAAAACCTACTGTGAGAAAAAGGATGAGATAAAACCCTCTCTATTCTCAGCCGTACCCACTTGGAATTATTTCTGAGACTCCATTAAGGAACAATAATATCCCTTGGGGAGCTATGAGGACAAGTACATACAATGGACCATGTTGCAACAACAAAGGGATCAAGATGTGCATGAGTTGACGAATCTGTTTCATACCCTGCACATAAAGTTGGGTATCAAAGATTTGGAGAAACATTTGGTGCTAAAGTGTCAAAGTTTTCTGCATAGATAAATTCAGGAGGAAATGGAGTTCCTCGACATCTCCTCGTTTGGTACAACATACTGGTATGCTGCCAAGACTGAGCAGAAATTCAAATAGAAGAAGCGAGACTTTGGATATGTGAATCAAAAGCAAGAGAAAGGGGCCCCAAAACTGTAGAACAAAGGAAAAAGCCAAGGCATGGCGGACCAAGACAACTTGCCAAAGTGACAAGCAAAGAAAAACACCGTGAAGCCAAAGAAGGACACGGGAAAGTGGTGTGAGTTCCATAAGAGCTCCACTCACAACACAAGTGAGTGTCAGGCCAAGCAGTCGCTGGTGGTAAAGATGAGGGCTTTTGAATCAGATGCATGCTCTAACTCTAAATTAGAACCTGAAAAGGGGAATGACAAAGGGAAACATATTATTGATGCGGAGCCCAATGCCACTGTTGCCACTGGGAAGATCCAAAAGGAGGAACCGAAAGATCTAGAGGAGGAGGAGCGTCTCTTCCACTCCCAGATGTGGGTAAAGGGTTCCCCGCTATAGTTGATTGTCGACAATTGGAGACAAAAGAACCTCATTTCAGCAGACGCCTTGAAGCAGTTGGGCTTGCCGACCACAACACACCCACAACCATACACCATTGGGTGGCTTCACCAAGGATGGGATCTTTGCGTCGGTCAGTAGTGCCACCTTCCCTATAGCATCAAGCTCTTCACGGATGAGGTATTATGTGACATTGCTCCTCTTGATGTTTCTGATGTATTATTAGGCTAACCATACTTGTGGAAGTGACATGTTGTGTATGAGTCCCGGCCTCGCGTTGTTATTATTACTTTGGGAAATAAGTTGTACAGGATACCAGAGGTACCACCGCTTGCTGCTATCTCTTTGGTTACTACAAAACAATGCAGTAAGCTCATTTCCCAAACCAGGAATTTTTTTTTCTTGAAGATTTGCCCCCAGCGCAAGAAGAAAATTGTGGCCACGACCTCCAGACACGGCTCTTCTGCAAGACAACAACAAATGGACAATTTTTTGGAGGAGTACGGGGACATATTCACCTCACCCACAGGGGTTCCTATGCATTGTCAGGTCAAGCACCCCATTGATCTAACCACAGGTGCGCTTCCACCCAATGGACCGATTTATCAGCACTCTATTTTGGAGAATTATGAAATCATGAGGTAGATTCAGGAGCTGTTGCAGAAAGGTCACATCCACCCAAGTTCATTGCCGTGTGGGAGCCCGGTCGTGTTGGTACAGAAGAAGGATGGGACTTGGAGACTTTGTATTGACTATCGGGCGCTGAACAATATCACTATCCAGAATAGGTACCCAATCCCATAGATTGATGATATTTTGAACCAACTCAAAGTGGCGAAATATTTCAGCAAGATCGACTTGAAGTCTAGGTATCACCAGGTACGAATCGAACCCTCTAATGTGTGGAATACGGCCTTCAAAGCCAAGGAGTGCCCTTTCAAATGGTTGGTCATTCCTTTCGGGTTGAAAAATTCTCCTGCAACCTTCACGAGGTTGATGGACGACATCTTGCAGCCATTCACCAACTCATTTGCAGTGGTGTACTTGGATGACATATGATCTTCAGTTAGACTTGGGAAGAGCACCTCCACCACATCTGACAAGTCCTCCAAACACTGCGGCAACACAATTTGTGTGCCAATTTGGAGAATTGAACTTTTGGCATGACCCAGGTTCAATATCTGGGATACATTATTGATGAAAGGGGGGTACATGTGGATCCAACCAACATCCAATTCATTCGGGATTGGCCAGACCCAACCACATTAATAGAGCTTTGTAGCTTACCGGGTCTTGATAATTTCTACCGTAAGTTCATGTTGGGATTCTCTTATATCACTTGGCCCTTGGAACAAGTCACCAAGGGAGAGCGAAAGAAAAATTATTTTGGTCGGAATCTCAACAGAAGGCATTCGTTGAATTGAAACATCGCCTCTGTTCTACCCCAGTGCTCACATTACCAGACTTGCAACAACCATTTGAGATCGAGACATATGCCTTTGACTATGCTATTGGGACAGTTCTTACACAACAGGGGAATCCAGTGGCATATCACAGTGAGACATTGTCCGACAGAGTTCAAAAGTATCCCACTTATGACAAAGAAATGTATTCCATTATACAGGCTTGTTGAAAATGGAAGAATTACATCCTGGGGAAGGAAACAATCATCCACACAGACCCCCGAACCCTGTAGTTCATACAGACATAAGGGAAGTTGTAGAATTATTGCCATCATAAGTGGTCCACATAACTGTAACAGTTTCATTTGAACATCAAGTACAAGAAGGGTAGCATCAATAATGTTGCAGACTACCTCAGCCGACCACTGATCGTGGTGCTAACCACTGTTCTCAACTCTTATGGGCACGAGACTTCTGATTGGCCACTTCTCTACAAGAGCGATCCAAAATTCAGCCACACATACAAGGCACTCTTGGGGGGTATGCAAGTTCCAAATTTTCACCTCCAAGATGCACTGTTATGTCAACTAGGACACCTTTGTGTTCCTTCAAGCGACTGTGCCAAGATGGTATGGGAAGCACACTATAGTCGAGTCGATGGGCATTTTGGGGTCGAGAAAATAGTGGCAGTACTGCAGAAGTATTTCTATTGGTCAAGCCTTCGACATGATGTCGAGAAGTACATAAGATCCTGCACTACTTGTGCCATTCCCAAACCAACGATCAAGAAGAAAGGCCTCTATCCTTCGCTACCTACCCCTAGTCGACCTTGGGAATCCATATCCATGGATTACATGTTGGGCCTTCCTTCTACTAATCATGGAAATCACTGTGTTTTCATGGTTTTCGATAGATTCTTGAAGATGGCCATTATGGCGGCCTGCAAGAAGAATATCACAATCGAAGCCACTGCTAAACTCTTCTTTGAATGAGTGTGGGTGTAATTTGGGATCCCATAGTCTATCATATCAGATTGGGACAACAAGTTCCTCAACAAATTTTGGTCTAGCCTCTGGTCAATGCTAGACACCAAGCTCACCAAGTCCACAGCTTTCCATCCCCAAACTGATGGCCAGATAGAGGTCTTCAACAGGATGATTGTACACATTATGCGCATGTACAATTCAAATCATCCATGAACATGAGATGAGAGCCTCCCATATGTACAACACAGTTATAACCGGGCTCTCCACAGCTCAACCAGCCACAACCCCTTTTAGGTGGGCTTGGGATTGCAGTCGCTATGTCCCATTGACGTAGCCATGCCATTTGCGGCTACTCAGGCTGATTCGGCTCATGTCCAGTCTGAAGCTGACAAAGATAACATCTTCATCTAGCGCATTCAACACATCCGCCAACAGGGTCTTGAAATATTGGACAGAGCCAATGCTAAGTATAAGCAATGACATGATCAACATTGGGTGCCACACAACTTCCAGGTGAGTGACAAAGTGTGGCTACATTTGTAGAAGGAGCGCCTCACTAGACCCCAACGCAAGTTTCGACCACTCTGATATGGGCCGTACACCATCACTAAGGCTGTAGGGAAAAATTCCTTTGAGCTCAATATTCCACCATTCCTTGGTCTACACCCAGTATTCAATGTGGACCGCCTTCGTCCCTACTTCCTACCTCTACTGGACACCTCTGACATTGCAGAACAACTCACACAAAGAGAGTTAAACCCAGATTGCATGGAACATGCCACCATAGGTTGTATCATGGACATTCAAATCAAGAACACTCGCCAACAAAGGATCAAACTGTATCGAGTTGTCAAAGCTGGCCAACTCCTGCACCAAGGCAAGTGGTTCACCAGGGACCAAGTTCAGCATATTTTTCCTCATCTCATGGAGGAACTCAACGCAATGGGTACCATTTCTTCCTTGGGGGGGGGGGGGGGGGGGGGCATGATCCAGGTGGATATTGGTGGCCACCCACCTATTCCACTTGGGGCCCCACCATTGTCTCATTCAGTTTTCCAGTTTCGACACAACTTACTATTTTTAGTATTTTTTCAGGTCCTTAACTTCGAGAGTCGTTTTAAGGCCCTAAACGACATTTTTTGGGCATCGCACCCCCATAAGGTATGATTCCATTTTGGAATCGATATTCACAGTCAGCATTTGTAGTCCTCAGATAGATATTTCTAACAATGTATCATGTACGTCAAACAGAGATAGTATGCCAAAGTTACGACCATGGGAATTTGAAACACCAATTTATCCAAATGGGGCTCATATTTTTGGCGCTTCATCTCCTAGGGTTTAGTTTTTGTATGTTTAGGGTTTTCCATTGTTTCTATATAATAAATATACCCTTGAGCCTCATTGGAACATAGTTCAAAGGCCTGTAGCCGCCACATCTCTTCTCAGAGATAAGCTACCAGTGCCCTAGCTAGTTTATTTCCATTCTGTCTGTAAGAAAATTTCAATTCTTTGATATTAATGAAATGAAGTCTTATTTCCACTACATCTTTGTATTTATGGTTATATGTGTATTCTGTTGCATTCCTGAATAAATTTGGATCACCCCTCCCCTTAAAAAAAGTGTTGTCCTCAACACTTGAGTAGCGCTAGATGCTTCTCTATAAAATTCTCATCCTCCCATGTTGAATCTTCAGTGGGTAAGTTCTTCCACTTGATGAGATACTCTGAAATTGATCATTTTTGTAGCTGTCGAGTTCTTATTTCCGTTACTGCTTCAGGTTCCAATATGATTTTTCCTTGCTCGTCAAATTTTGGAAATATTGTTTGAGCTAGAATTGTGTCTCCTATAACCTTCTTTAAGCATGAAACATGGAAAACTAGATGCAATCGAGAAGAAGCAGGAAGCTACAATTTGTATTCCATAGTACCAATATTTTGCAACACCTTGTAAGGACCATATTACTTTGGCGATAATTTATTATCCTTCTAAGATTGCTTGAGGGACATTTTTTTTTATGGTTGTAGCCGTAAAAATACCCAGTCTCCTACATCAAAACTTCTCTCACTGCGATGTTGATCTGCCTATTGTTTCATTCGATTTTGTGTGGAATTTAGGTTATCCTTTAAGATTTGGAGAACCTGTTGTTGATGCTCGATGTGATCTTCCACTGCTTGAACCTTAGAATTTTCTCTTAAAGATGATGTGATGGACGGTGGATGATATCCATAAAGTGCCATAAATGGGGTCATTTTTGTTGCAATATTGAAGGAAGTGTTATACCACCATTCAGCCAGAGGTAACCACTTGACCCATTCTGTTTGTTTATCATATACAAAACAATGAAGATATCCTTCCAAAAATTTGTTCACTATCTTAGTTTTCCCATTGGATTGAGGATGATAAGATGAGCTATGAGCTAGTTGAGTACAAAAACAAGAAAATAATTCTGTCCAAACAATTCCAGTAAAAATGGGATCTCTATCGCTTACAATAATCTTTGGGTTTCCATGTAGCTTTTGAGTTGTTTCCATAAATGAAGTAGCAAATGTACTTGCTTTAAATGGATGAGATAATGCACAAAAGTGTTCATACTTGGTAAGTCTATCAACTACCACCATGATGACACTCTTTCCTTCGGACTTAGGTAAACCTGTGATAAAATCCAATGAAATCTCTGCCTAACGTTGACTTGGAATTTATAAATGTTTTAGAAGACCTGGGGCCTTAATTGTCTCAACTTTATTTTGCTGGAAAACCAAACATTCTGCCACAAACTTTTGAATATCAGATTTAAGGCCATCCCAAAAAAATTATTTCTTCACCTTGTGGAAATTTTTTAAAAATCCTGAGTGTCCTCCTAAAGGAGAAGCATGCAATTCCAAAAGAATCTTTTGTTTTAGTTAGGAATTATTACAAATATATAAGCGATCTTTGTACCATAAGGAATAATTTTTCCAACTAAATGTATCATATGTACTAGGATTTTGCCACAACTTTTGAATGAGTGTCCACACTTCTTCTTCCTTCTTCCATTCATCCCTTGCTTTGGTTATCCAATCTGGTTGGATAATAGAAATGACACAAAAAAATGCTTCCAACTCTTCATTCTTTCTTGAGAGTGCATCTGCAACAACATTTAGCTTCCCTTTTTTTGTAAATGATTTCAAAGTCATAACCCAACATCTTTGTGACCCAATTTTTCTACTCTTCTAAAGATATTCTTTGTTTGAAAAAGTGTTTAATACTATCATGATCATTTTTTACCTTGAAGTGTTTTCCCAATAGGTAAGGTCATCATTTATTTAGTGCATGTAGTATTTATAACATTTCCTTCTCATAAATAGCTTTCTGTAAATAATTTCCTTTGACTGGATGACTTTCAAAAGCAATGGGTCTTCCTTATTGCATTAAAATAACACTAATTCCATTTCCTGAGGCATCACATTCCACAATAAAGGTTTTTGTGAAGTCTGGCGTAGCTAAGACCGGTGCTAGGCACATTTAATCTTTAAAATGTTCAAAGGCCTTAGTTACTTCAGGATTCCATGAAAATGCATCTTTCTTCAATAATGTTGTTAGAGGTGCTGCTATTCTCCCATAATTCTTCACAAACTTGCGATAATACCCTGTTAACTTGAGAAATACTCACAACTGATTTATGGTTGTGGGGAATTTCCATTCCTTAATGGATTTAACTTTTTAGGGTCTACCTTAACACCCTCGTGAGATATAATATGACCCAGATATTCCACCTCTTGTACTCCAAAGAAACATTTGGATGTTTTTTCATATAATTGTTTCTCCTCGAATAGTTTGAGCACCCTATCAACATGTTGAACATGATCCTTCCAAGACCTGATGTATATTAGTATATCATCAAAAAATATTAGGAAAAATTTTCTAAGGAAGGGTTTCAAAATGGAATTCATTAACCCTTGAAATTTAGAAGGTGCATTAGTAAGGCCAAAAGGCATGACCAAAAATTCATAATGACCCTCATGAGTTCAAAATGTTGTTTTCGGAATATCTTCAGTCTTCATTCTAATTTGATGATATCCTGAATGAAGATCCAACTTGGTAAAATAAATTGCTCCATGTAATTCATCCAATAATTCATCAATCACAGGAATGGGAAATTTATCTTGAATGGTGAGCTTATTGAGCTCCCTATAATTCGGACATATGTGCCATGATCCATCCTTCTTGTGCACCAATACTACTGGAGCAGAGAAATAACTTCGACTAGGTTGAATTATACTAGCCTCTAACATTTCTGCAATCATACGTTCAATTTTTATCTTTTGGACATAAGGATATCTATAAGGCTTGATGTTTGGAGGAACACTTCCTTGAATCAAATTAATATCATGATCATGATCACGAATAGGTGGGAGTCCTTTGGGATTTTCAAACAACTTGGAATGATTGTCCAAGACTTTTTGGATATCTGAAGAAATAGATCTTTTTGATGTTGGAACTTCTAGTGAGCATAATTGTGAAATTACGCCTCGTTGATCTTTCTTCATAATCTTTTTAATGACATTATAGCTTATTATCTTTCTTGGCTTCCCTGCGATACCCCGTAATTCGACTTCCTTTCCTTCTGAAAAAAATTTCAAGAAAATTTCTTGAAACATAAAAGCTATTGTCCCCAAAGATTGTAACCATTGTACTCCTAGTACAACATCAGCACCTCCGATTGGAATGGAAAGCATTAGAATATTCAATACATATTCCCCCATGGTTATCCTTATATTATGGCATTTTCTAGAGCAATTTATAGTTCCTCCATTTGCAACCATCGCTTGACATTCTGGTACTGGGCATAGGAAACAATTCAATTCCTTCGCTACCTTGCAATGAATAAAATTATGGGCACTACTCGAATCAATCAACATTATTACCTTTTCTTCTTGATATTTCCTTCTACCTTGGCAGTTTCGAGAGTGGTAATTCATGACAATGCATTACACAATATGGTCGAACTCATTTCTTCTTCTTCTTCTAGGGTTGGTTACCAATGTATATCCTCTTCTTTTGAAGTTTCTTGTTCATCTTCTTCCTCGTCTTCACAATCTATGTAAAATAATTTATTCTCAGCACACTTATGACCTTTAGTGTATTTTCTATCACAACTGTAGCAAAGCCCTTTTGCTCTTTTTTCTTCCAATTTTTTTGGTCTCAACCTTTTAGGTTGTGGAATTCTAGGAGTAGCAACACTTCCATCTTTATAGATGTGAGTGGTAGTATTCCTTGTCACCATAATTTTACATTCAATTTTTCTTGCCAACCTGAATTCCTTCTCCAATGAATTAGGTTCCCAAACGCGAACCTCAGGTTGGATGTTATCCTTTAAAGTCCCTATGAAGACATCAATCATGTGTTCCTCTGGAATATCATTTACCCTTATATTCAATTTTTGGAAGTCCTCAATGTGCTCCACGACTGAACCCTTTTGTTTGATATTTATCAACTGGCTAAAAAAGGTATTGCTCTTTGTATCCTCATAATGTGCTATAATTTCCTCCGTAAAAATTGACCAAGTGACAATTTTTTTACGGGAGAAAAGCCATCGATACCATACAAATGTATTTTGTTCTAAATATAAAGTTGCAATGTGTACCTTTTGTGTGTTTCACACATTATTGAGATCAAAATATTTCTCCATCTGTATTATCCATGTTACGGGATCCTTGTCATCAAAAAACCTCATATCGATCTTTGGAATATGGTGGGTCTTTCATCCAACATTAGAGTTTATGAAATCGTGATTTACATTTATTTTTTTCTCATCATGAGTTTCCTCTTCTATATTTTCATGCTTAGGAAACATTTCTTGTATCAACATTGTCAAACCTTCCATTTCTGCTTTTAGATCATTCTTCATGTTTAACATTTTTTCTTCCATGTCATCCATCTTAGATTCCATGCCAGCTTCCATGCCATCCATATTAGCTTCCATGCGATCCATCTTAGATTTCATGTCATTCTTCAAACCAACCATCTTAGTTTCCATGTCCTTCTTCAAACCATCCATCTTAGCTTCCACGCCTTTCTTCAAAACTTCCATTTCATTTTTTGTTGCCCTTTGCAAGAACGAAATTTGGTGCACTTGCTCTTGTAATTTTGATATGCCATGTTGCACTTATTCATCTTCATGAGTCATATTAGAGCCGTCTAAAGGCTTAATGGGTGTTGAACTCTTTTTAGGAGGAATTTTAGAACCCAATACCGATATATATTCTACAGTATTCCCTTGGAATCAATTCAAACTGATTCTTCAAACAAGACTTATGCAATTCAAAAAAAATACACACTTTTTTCTTGCTTTTGAGGAGCTCGATATTGAAACTGAATTATATCTGTGATTTCAAATCTTTAATATATGAAATTCAGTCTTGTATTATCCCTCTCAATCTTATTTTGAATGCCACAGGTCTGACCTGATTTGGATTCTTCAAGGAAAAGTTATGCCCAATCTCCCACAATGACCTAATTATGGATTGGTTCAGTAAAGCGAACTTGTACAGTGTGCCACGTGTCCATTTTTCCTCCTTCGGCTCTGAAATTGATACACAAGAAACTAAAGTAAGTCTAATTCTGACCACTTTTTACATAATTCCAATCTGATGCTCATAGAGAAAGTTATTACGATTTTCCCATGGTCACCTCGTTGAGATGAAATTTGACAGCCTGAAAAAACCCTAACTTCCATAGATCATATCTCCGAAAATATTGTGAACCAAGATCTGAAATGTTTACAAGACGTTCCTCAGGATTTCAGCTTTGCGTGATAAAAATTTCATCGACCTTTGTAGAAAACAAGTTATAGCAAAAATTCCACGATGACCTGTTTGGAGTAGCGAAACCCTAGAATCCAAAGCTCTAATACCAAATGTTATGAAACCATCTCCAAAAGTAGAAGAAAAAAGAGATCAACACCTTAGAAATAAGCCACTTCGAGGGGGAAACCTTCTTTTCATTACATAAATGAATAATTCGTGGATGATACAAATGACCAAAACCTCCTTCTATATATAGGAGTCAATGGGGTCACAATATAATCCTACCTGACCTAATAATAATAATGTAAGGGCACAATAATAACAATATGGGGGTTAGAGGGGTACAACAATAACAATAAGGGGGATACACTAACAACAATAAAGGGGCTACACTAACAACAATAAGGGAATACACTAGTAATATAGGGACCTAACATATAGTTAGATGGCTTCCTTGGTACACCATTGCACCATATATTTTGGCTTTATTCATTAAAGGGATTTTAGTACCTTCCATTCCTATAGATGCTTTATTCTGTGTATACCCTCTCTTTTTTTTAACATACATTGTACTTATTATTGGGAGTGTTTGACAATGCTACTATAGATTCCTTCATGTTCAACTTGCTTCCCCTACACAAGTAAGATTACTTGTATGTTAAGATTAAAAATTATTTTCACTCCCAATTATTTCTTTTCATTCACTTTCTCCACTAGGTTGTTGGTCAACATCCAATATATGTACGAGAAGGTACTTGAAACCAATCAAGTAATTACTCTCCTATAATAAGTATTACTTACCAATGATATCTTTTCCACTTTTATACCTATCTCTTCTTCAAATTTCCATGTTAGAGGTTTAATTTAATGCATTATGTATAAATGGATTGAAACTAGAAATAGTTATTCGTCATGCAGACAACCTTGAATTTTTCAAGGTGATTTCATATGTAACTCCCTACCTTCTCGTTTAACATACCCATATAATATTTTATAATTGTTTAAAGTTATGGGATTTAATACTTCATTTACACATGTATATGTCTCATGATTTGTCTACCCATATACTTTCATATCGTTATAATCCTAAACTTCTCTCTATCAATTATCCCACAATCACAAGATATGATTTAATAATTAATGTGTTTTAATACTTAGGTCGTCCAACCATGCCCATCATATCAGTTATTGAAGGTAAGTGTATCCCAAAAATAACCAATTGATATTTGATAGCTTAAATTACTTAACATAATTATTTTAAATGTATACATGACAACACTCTTCATTTCTTTAGTTGTATAGCACCAAAAAAAAAAATCTCTTGTATTGGTCATTGTTAGCACTAAATTTATTTCCAATTCTCTGTCTCTATGGAACTCTCACAGTTTTGCTACTATTTTCCCTTAAGCAGGCGACAGTGTTGAACCCTTCAACTTTGATACCACTTGTAACACCTACGAGCATTTTTTTTTTAATTATTATGATTAAATACCAATTATCCACTTTCACCATAGCTTAACCATAGTAATCATACTGTAGTGTGATATTTATTTAATTTATAAGTATTGGACTTAACCTTGGTTATATTTGATTGGTGGCACATTTTATATTCTTTAGGTTATGCTCAGATTACTATATGTACACGGATATGTTAACTATCGGTTCTGCTGTAGGGGTTTTGGTGGAAACAGTTGAATGGAGTCAAAATAATTCAATTATCTCTGAGTTATATTCATTTTATAATGTTTATGTTGAATCTTGGCTTGGTGTAAGATGTTTCATGAAGTTGTTTGACCCTCCAAATGTCATAAGAGTGAGGGTTGGGAGATAGATTGATAGGGTTTAGGTGGCTCACCTCCCACTGTCGAACTGGATGTCTTAATATAATGGTTCATATCTTATGCATACTAGTTAGGGTAATTTCCTCCACACCCTTACCGCTCAATTCATCCATTTTCTCCGAGTCGAGAGTTGTGCAACCCTCTGAAAACCCTGAGTGCTTTGATAATCCAAATTCCATACAACTAAGTTTCCTACTCAGGTATGGTAGTTGTTGGTGTTCTGAGCTCGTTGAATAGTTATTTTTCTTCTGTCCGGGCAATTACAAATATATTTTTTTTGTTTTCCTAGAACACATTTTCGTACACAAGGGTTTTCTAGTGGAATGAAAGATTGTATGTCTACGACAGTTGGGGAGAACCCTCAAGAGCAACATATATACTTTTCCTGGCACAATTTGCGAAGTGTTCTTGTCTATAAAGAGTACGGTTCGAAAGGTAATTTTCTTTTTATCAATACTTTCTTAGTTCATTTCCCTCATATGAAGTTTTCAGTTCCAATTCTTTAACTCGGGTCCCAAACCTATTCTTCGCAGGTGAATTGATGGGCATTGTCGAGTTTGTCGATTTTGGCTACGTTTCGTGTCCCTCCAGATTTTCAATTTATAACTTTCTTCATACAGGTTATTAGGTCGACCCATTCTCCATGGACCGTCGTGAGGCTAAGTTGGCCATGCATAGTTTCATGTCGTTAATTGTTATGGAAGGGTTCTCTTAAAAATTTGTCCGAGGCTAAATTAGTTACAACTAAGTGGATACTGTGACATTGGACTTAGTGTTTCATTCCTACTCTTGTGATTTTTCTACACAATTTTTCATATTTGTGAATTGTTAAGGATTTATCACAATACCATAATTGTTATGGTATGGCTCCTCTTCTGAGGCCTTTTGATTATATAAAACCTACCATGGTGTTATTTCCAGTATTCCTGTTCCAAAGGCTAATGGAAGATGCTCTGTTCTTCATATATATATATATATATATATATATATATATATATATATATATATATATAATGGTTATTTTCTATTTAGGATTATGTCCTGTTGGTTATATCATTTTTTGTGAAAATGAAACTGTATCTGTGCTTTTTTTATTCATCACTTAGCCCAGATATATAACTCCTTGCAGAGTTTGTTCTTTTTTCATGACTTGGTTAACTGGTTAATGTATAAGATAACGAGCGGCTTACACAATTCCAACTTTATATATATTTATTTTCAATTTAGTTCCATTCTGGGCTGCTAGGCTCATCAGCTAGCCCCGATCTAAACTAGTTGTAACAACTTTGAAGTGATTGTTCAAATTCTTACAAATTTATGCATAGTGACCTTAAAATAATTTTTTTTATTTTTTATTTTTATACTACTCACGAGTTGAAAACTCATACTATTATAAGATAATGACCTGCTCAATGAGGTTACTATTTTTTTTAATATCATTTCGATGAAATAAAAGCGTGTTCATTTAATATTTTCATTCTTCCTTTAATAGGAAGAACTTATAGTTATTCCTAAAACTTGTTTAATTATTTCGATTATTATTCAGTGAAATTATTTTGTTTTTTGTTTTATATACATTACAGGTTTGGAAAAAACATGGATTTTTATCCTAGACCATCTTGGCCCACTGAAATATTTACAAGTATTATTCAGATCAAGGACCGTCCCTTTACGAACTCCATTTTGTAAGTTGAGAACAAACCTGTTCTTCAAAGTATTTTTTTCTACTATTTTAACTCTTATCTCAACTACTCCTTCCAAGATTACTTTTCACTTACCCAACACTTTATTAAACTCAACTGGTAATATTCTTTTGACATGCAATATTAGATTTTCAATGAGAAGTTTCAAGGTGCAAGAAACAAATTTATTTTCTATGGGAAAATTACACAAATTTAGAAGTCTTTGTTGTACAAAATTGTAATTCCTTAATTAATACGCACAACATAGAGTTACAGGGTTGTTCCTAAGTCTTATCCTTCCTTTAAAGTTACTAACAGTCAACAAATATTTCAAAAAAATAATTCATACTCGTAAATTCTTTAATTGTCTATCTCTCTATATTATGACAAATCTTTCTGAAAAGAAAAATTATTAGTTTATAACAGTCAGAGAAATCACAGTGACTAAAAATATCCCATAATACGAAATTACACTTGTATGTTCAGTCAACAGTTAGGGAATTCTATCTGAATGAAGACCTTCCCAATCAATGAGATTGGCAATTGCATCCAATTCCACACTCGAGTCTTTTAAATTCCAGAAAAATAGATAGACAATGACCTTTCAAGGTCTTTTCTCAAGAATAAATACCACTTGATCTAACCTAGAACTCAACTCTACAATTCCACAATCAAGTCTTTTAAATTCCAAAACAATAGACAGACAATGAACTTTCAAGGTCTTTTCTCAAGAATAAATACCACTCGATCTAACCTAGAACTCAAATCACAGTGACGTGTTTATGTTGACACCTAATCTTTGGAATTAGATAAAACCATGTAAATATGGTGGATAACAAAATAAAGAGAATTGGAAGATGGAGAGACATTGGGAGATGAAACCCAATTGTCTCCCTCTCCATGTGTATATCCATGTTACATCTTAATGCAAAGAAAAATGAAATTCATGGAATTACTCCTATTGAGACATGGTATGAGAGCCAACCCCTAATTTTAGTTTTATTCTATCCTTCACTTTTATCCTTCACATTTTGGAGATAGCTAGGAGACTCTTAGCTCTTGTAATAGACTTTTGTGACTTTCATGGCTATGTAATGAAATTTTTTCTGCAATAAAATGAGTATTCAGTTTATCCTTCACTAATTTAGTTTCAGAGGGCTGAGCTTGTGGGCTAGGGCCCAAACCATTGGCCTTAGTATCTCTTGTGAATTAGATAAAACCATGTAAATATTGTGGATAACAAAATAAAGAGAATTGGAAGACAGAGAGACATTGGGAGATGAAACCCAATTGTCTCCCTGTCCATGTATATATCCATGTTCCATCTTAATGCAAAGAAAAATGAAATTCATGGAATTACTCCTACTGAGACATGGTATGAGAGCCAAACCCTAATTTTAGTTTTATTCTATCCTTCACATTTTGGAGATAGCTAGGAGACTCTTAGCTCTTGTAATAGACCTTTGTGACCTTCATGGATATGTAATGAAATTTTTTCTACAATAAAATGAGTATTCAGTTTATCCTTCACTAATTTAGTTTCAGAGGGTTGAGCTTGTGGGTTAGGGCCCAATCCATTGGCCTTAGTATCTCTTGTGTATTTATGTTTACTTTCCATGTCATTGTAGCTATTTTATTTCATGTTTTGTAGTTATTTTTCTTACATTTCATTTTGTTATGTTTAGTTTTCTTCCATTTCATGTTGTTGTCGTTAGGCTCTTGTAGATCATGGTACAGTAGCATATAAAACTCCAAAGTTGTGTGTCAAAGCCTCCCTCTCTCACCTCTTTGATTGGAGCTTCAGGAGGGTAGATCTTCACCATAGACTCAAAATTACTTTCAGTTTATGATTTCTTAGAAAGGACAGATAGGTTGTTGTATTTATCATGAACCTGTTATGAATGGTGAGTTAAGTTTCTGATTCAAATGCATAGATAGGTTTTATTATTAAAATAAAATCATCTTTTCCACCATTTTCATCATATATTTGTCAATGTTAATTGCATGAGCAGGTAGTTTGCATGCAGGTTTGAGTAGAGCAGCAGAGGAGGACTCCACCAGTATCCCTAGCTTTAGTTTCCACCCTCCACCAACCTAATTTTAACAAAATCTACAAGAGTCTTTGACACAAAGCTTTAGAGTTTTATATGCTACTGTAACATGATCTACAAGATCCTAACTACAATAACATTAAATGGAAGCAAACTAAACACAAAAAATGAAATGTAAGCAAACTAAACACAAAAAAATGAAATGTAAGCAAACTAACTACAACACCTGAAATAAACTAGATACAAAGGCATGGACACTAAACATAAATAAACAAGAGATACTAAGGCCAATGGATTGGGACCTAACCCACAATCTCATCTCTCTGAAACTATATCAATGAAGGATTGATCAGGAGATCATGTCCAAGTTCAAAAATGCTCAAAAATGAAAGTGAAAAAAAATGGTTGCAACCTGAACGACCAGAAATGTCTCGTCGTTGTGATTCTGGCGCCATGAACGGTTTGCAAAACAAAGGTCGTATGCAGAAGTTATGAAGGTTTGAAAAACCTAGTAAACTCCAAAAATGAGTTGACCAAGTTTGACTTTGTTAAATTTGGAAAAAATAAAAAAATAATATTCCAAGAATATTCTTTGGAATATTCCTTGAAATATTCCCTAGGATCTTCCATGAGGGCGTATCATAGTCTAACAAGTGATAGTTTTTTATTCGATGGCAGTTTGACTTTATGATTTTTTGGCCTATCACAGGCTACCACATGGCAAACCTGGAGGACGCCACATGAACCTAGGCCGGAGGAGGAGAGCTATGGTAAAAGGACCGCCACGTGGCCCCAGGCCAGAGGAGGAGAGATATGGTAAAAAATTTAACTAGTCGCAGGATTCGAACAGGGGTCTAACTCCTACCAGCGCAAAGGCCCAACCATTCCTCCTATATGTGGTTCTTAACAATGAAGGACCACAGGTTATATTTAACATTCATACAAATCTGATTCGACGGTAAAGGGGGCCAGCCCCCACATAACACCCGACCATATGACCTAGGCGCTTGGAACCTTGGCCTTAAGGTCAAAACCCGTGGCATAAAAAGGTTAATAAACTGTCATGTGGCCACGTTTCAAACGATTATCGCGATGGAGGTGGGGCCTTAACCATGCGGTTAAGCTGACGGATCCAGCGGACAACATGTGAGCACCCAACATTAAATGCAGAAGGTTAGCGGACTGTTGGAATGCAGGTTCACCGGCGGTTCTGACGGAAATACAAAATGTGACCACACCCCGGCATTTAATTTAACCTTCAGCAATTACCACCAAAATTGGAACAGTTTTGATATTTTCGGCGGAGTTTCCAAAGTTGTTGAGTTTAACTAGAGTTCCTCCACATTTAGTGGAGGTTTTCAAGGGACGCTGGGAAATTTTTTTTTTGCCATAACTCCTTCATTTTTCGACCAATTTGGGTGCAAAAATAGTCAATTTTTGGTATTCTCGACATTCTAAACACATTGGCATGGGTTTTCGAGAAATCAGAGGTCATCTTCAGTAGATTTAGCTTCGAGAAAGATCAAGGAGCCATTAGGGTCACCAGGGTGTGGGCAGTGTATTGAGCATCCTTTGTCTGTTTTCTACAAATGAACAATCATCTCTGACTAGTTCAAGCATTATGAAGTTGTTTTTACAAAGAGCACAGCCTATTGAGGCTTTATTTCATAGGTAATTACCATTTTTTAGCAATAATATATGAGGGACATTCCATTGGGAGCTGGACCAACAAATGTAGCCCAGGAGGGGTGAATTGCTTCATCAAATTTGCTAATTATTGTTCTATGTGATGTTTATTTCTCTGTTATTTACTATTGTACAATGTTATACAAGAAAAATACATGATTTAAAATCACACAGAAATCTGTTTAACTAAGCTAAAACTATTTGTTTAACCTGCAAACTTCAAAGAACCTTATGCACACATTTTAATTATTTTTTGGATACTTAGCACAACAAAACTAATACAATACATTCAGATCAAGTTGGTATCAGAGCTTAGGTTTTTGAGGATTAGGAGAGCTAGAGTGTTTCTCTGTATTGTTTTTGTGCTAAGTTTGTTTAATTGTTTGCAAGGTTTTTCATGCTTACTAGGCTGAAGCTTAAGAGAGGAGAAGGTCAATTGGAAATGAATTACAGTAATACTCAACCAAGGAGGGCAAGAGTGTCAGTATCTCCACCTTCAATTTCACCTCAAAGAGAATCATAAGAAGCCATAAGAATGACCTCAGGAAAAGGTCAAATTCCTGAAGAAGTAGATCCCAAGAAGGAAGAAAGGGTGTTTAGGAAGGAATTCCTAGACATAACCAGAATGGTGAGAGCCCTTTATCAAGAAAGGAATGGAAGGCTTGAAGGAGAAGGATCCAAAATTCACAAGGAAGGACAAGGATCGTCAGGAGGCCATAATGATGAAGAGAAATCCAAGAAGGGTAATGGAGGAAATGGAGACAGTGGAAAGTCGCCATCATCAGCCTCATCTTCATCTTCATCGTCGTCAACCTCTACATAATCTTCAGTACATCATTCTCAGAAAGTCAAGAACATGGGTAAAATTCCTTTTCTTAAACTTGATGTTAAGTTTGATGGTGAAGTTACTACAGAAAAGCTAGATAATTGGATTAGGCAATTAGAGGTCTACTTGAGAATTCAAAATTTTCTTGATGAAGAAACTAAAATTCAGCTAGCTTCATTGAGAATGGAAGGTGCAGCTCTTGTTTGGTGGGAAGCCAAAACAAAGGAGGAGATCAAAAAATATGGTAAGATTATCTTATCATGGTCTAATTTCATTTCTGCAATTGAACAACAGTTTTATCCATTACCTCACATGGAGAAATCCATAATGGATTGGAAAAATTTTAAACAGTTGAAAGGACAAAATGTTCAATTTTATACTCAAGAATTTAGAAGAAGATCTAATTTACTGGGAATTGATTTGCATAGCCAAGACACTTTACTCAAGTATATAGGAGGTTTGCATACTTACCTAAGACATACCATTCTCATGTTTAACCCTACAAGCTTAGATGAGGTTTGTGTTCAAGCCACACGTTTAGAGGCAAGGGGTACACAAAATTTAGATGGGAATGAGGAAAGTGAGTTTAAAGGAAAATGGAAGAAAAAGAGCAATTAAAATTCTAGGAAAGAGAAGGGAAAATTTTTCTGTAAACAGTGTTCTAAAACAAGCCATGATGAGGAACATTGTTGGAAACTTCATCCGTAGTTGAAACCAGAAAGTTTTAAAACCAAAGATAAAGCCAAAGAGAAAGGCAAGATAGTTGCAATAGATAAACAATATCTAGGATTAGATTCAAGAGATGAAACCAAAATCATAGCTATGGCACTAAAGAACTTGAAGGGGAAAGGGAATGAAACTAAACCCAGTTCTAGTATTTCTAATTGTCACATAGAAGCTCCAAGTGAAAAGAAGAGAATTGAACGGTTTCATGTCAGGATCATTTCCAAACACACCAAGATTGACACACTATTTGATAGTGGGTCACAAGAGAACCTTATTTATGAAGACTTAGTCAAGAAACTGAATCTTGAAACCATTCCACATCTAAAACCATATCCTCTTGGTTGGATTTGTAAGGATGAAAATTTATAGGTTTCAAAGAAGTGCATGTTGCACTTTTCCATTACAACACATTTTATTGGCAAGGTTGAATTAGATGTCGTTCCACTTGATATTACAGGTGTGGTGTTGGGAATTCCTTACTTGTATGATAGGAAATATATCTTCCATCACCATGAGAAAAAGTACCATTTATTCAAGGATGGCAAGGAGTTTATTGTGAGAACACATCACAAAAAACTATACTCTTCTTCAGTGAATGCAGGGCAGATGAAAAGGCTTGTCAATGCAAGTCAAAATTTGACTTTGATGTTGATTAAACAAAGAGAAGTTGTACATAATCCTTTTCATGTATATGCTGATGTAAATAATGAGTTGTTTCAGTCTAAAAGTAGGTTGTCTTTGAAAGAAGATGACAAGAATTTGTAGAAATCGTCTTTGGTGTCAATCAGTGAAGAAAACAAAGTGTCAGTGCAAGGAGGTGAAAATATCCAACAGAGGGTAAAGCATCTAAGCAAAGAAGGCACAAATTTCAACAATGATCATTGCTGGTTTCAGAATGGCAAGGTACTATGGCAAGGAAACTTGGTCCAGAATCGACACAAGTACAAGGCTAATTCAGCGAAAAATCGCCATAAGGACAGGATGCAAGGTGAAAGTAATTTTCAATTTCCTTTGAATATAGACCAATGTAGAAACAATATGTTTACTGCAAAGTTAAGTTTTTGTTCTACAAATTTTGAAAATGCACAGCATGACAAGGTCAAATTGAGCAACATTTGGTCAACAGATTCAAGGAAAAATTTGTCGTTTCATGAGAACATCCAATTAATGAAATTAGGGAAATTTTAGTGGATTAAGATTGGAAGAGTGGAGATTTCGTCTCCCATCTTCAAGTTCAGTAGTCCAGACATATTTTGGGGTCCAAAAGCTTCCCAATGGGGAGGTGTGATCAAGAGATCATGTCCAAGTTCAAAAATGCTCAAAATTTAAAGTTATAAAAAATGGTTGCAACCTAAACGACTAGAGAGGTCTCGTCGCTACAATTCTGGCGCTGCAAATGGTTCATAAAAAAGAGGTCGTATGCAAAATTTATGAAGGTTTGAAAAGCCCAGTAAACTCCAAAAATGAGTTGACCAAATTTGACTTCGTTAAATTTGGAAAAAATTTTAAAAGAATATTCCTTGGAATATTCCTCGAAATATTCCATGACGGCGTATCACATTCTGACAAGTGGCAATTTTTTTATTCGATGGCGGTTTGACATTATGATTTTTTGGCCTATCACGAGCTGCCATGTGGCAAGCCTGGAGGCCGCCACGTGGCCCCAGGGCGGAGGAGGAGAGATATGGTAAAAAAAATTACAAGTTGTAGGATTCAAACCAGGGTCTAACCCCTGCCAGCCAAAAGGCCCAACCACTCTTCCTGTAGGTGGTTCTTAATAATGAAGGACCATGGGTTATATTTAACATTAATATAAATCTGATTCGGCGGTAAAGGGGGCCAGCCCCCACATAACCCCCGACCATGTGACCTAGGTGCTTAGAACCTTGGCCTTAAGGTCAAAACCCGTGGCATAAAACGGTTAATAAACCGTCATGTGGCCACGTTTCAAACAGTTATCGCGATAGAGGTGGGTCCTTAACCACACGGTTAAGAAGGCGGATCTGGCGGACATCATGTGACCACCCAACATTAAATGCAGAAGGTTAGCAGACAGTTGGAATGCGGTTTCACCGGCGGTTCCAATGAAAATACAACATGTGACCACACCTCAGAATTTAATTTAACTTTCAGCAGTTACCACCAAACTTGGCGCAGTTCCGATATTTTTGGCGGAGTTGCCAAAGTTGTTGAGTTTAACTGGAGTTCATCCACATTTAGTGAAGGTTTTCAAGGGACAGTGGGTAAAAATTTGTTTTTGCCATAACTCCTTCATTTTTCGACCAATTTGTGTGCAAAAATAGTCAATTTTGGGTATTCTCAACATTCTGAACACATTGGCACATGTTTGAGAGCCATTAGAGGTCATCTTTAGCAGGTTTATCTTCGGGAAAGATCAAGGATCCATCAGGGCCACCAAGGTGTGGGCAGTGTATTGAGTATCCTTTGTCTGTTTGCTGCAAATGAATAGTCATCTCTGACTAATTCAAGAATTTGAAGCTTTTTTTACAGAGATCATAGCCTATTAGGCTTTATTTCACATGTACTTACCATTTTTAAGCAATAAGATATGAGGGACATGCCATTGGGAGCTGGACCAGCAGATGTAGCCCAGGAGGGGTGAACTGCTTCATCAAATTTGCTGAGTATTGTGTTATGTGATGTTTATTTCTATGTTAGTTACTGTTGTATAATGTTGTTAGTATGAATCATAATCGCAAGCGTACGAAAAAGGGTCACTTTAGCCATGCATAACAAACAACCCTAACAGCAAAGATGGATGCCAATATCTTTAGATCTACAACTAGTTAACCAAGATAAATGCTGCAAAATCTAGATCTATGCATTAAAAGACATTAAGCAGTAAATAAAAGGAAGATTTTATCCATGCATCCAATAGACAAGACAAGAATATTTTTAAAGATTTTTTTTGTATTTTGGACACCACGGAAGGGAACATAGAAATATGTTACTAGTCCCCCTCAATGGGATGAGTTCTTGAATGTCCTTAGCACTTCAGATCTAAAATCCCTCTCTCTTGATGGTGTAGAAAACCCAGACAAAAAATGGAACTCAAAGGGAGCTCACAAGAAAAATGGTAGCAAAATATGACAATGATGGAGGATCAATGTCAGACCAAAAGTATAGATCCAGAGTGATCTTTAGGCAACAAAAGGTAGTGAGTGAATGGAAAAACCCTTCTATTTCTAACAAAATATTGAGTTAGTCTAGATATTGGTGCATAATTAAAATATTATTAACCAAATCAAGATCCATCTTTTATGGAATATTTTATTATATTTGTTGGAGGGAAAAGGAATTTGAATTTGGTCAAATCCCTTTTATTTGTAAATAATAAATAATAAATGATTTATTTATTATTTTAAGGATGTGGCTGAGTAATAATTAAATAAATAATGATTTATTCAATTATTTATAAATGATTTAGTCAAATTTAACAAGGAATATTATTTAAATAAGGTTTAAATACTTATTCCTAGGAAATAATAAGATAAATAATGATTTATCTTAGTTAATTTTCATGTTTTGGGTTAAATATGACCAGGAATATTAATTAAACTGTTGTTTCACTAATTATTCCTTGAGGAAAATCAAATAAATATGGATTTATTTAATATTTCCTCATGGGGTTTCCTACTTAGACCATAAATAACTTAATAAATATGGATTACTAAGTTATTTTTCATAGTGAAAGCAATTTATGCTTAGGGTAAAATTGGTCTTACATGGTGTACTTTGGTCCATCTAATAGTAACAGGTTAGATGACCAAAAAATGGTGTAATAGATTGCCCCCACCGTGCAAGCGTTAGGAGCTAATCGTATGACCGAAGTACATTGTAAGAACTCAATCACTAGACACCGAAAGGGAAGTTAGAGAGAGAGAAATATAAGGTAGACCAAAGCACTAGAGGAAAATACCCTGAGGAGGCGAGACTTACACGTGCGAAAAGTCTTTTTTATGATTGAGTACCTACTCTATAGGAGGTGGGGGAGGCATACCTATGCCCGCTGAGACAAAGTACAAAGAATAATGCGTCCATTAAACAAGGGACTGAACTATATCGTACGTGTTGGCATAAACATGAGCCAGATAAATAACATGATAATGGATCCCACATACATATTGTGCCTGGGATAACAACCAGGACTTATACAATAATATCTAAGTACATGAGATATAAATACAACCAAAGTGACTCTGTAAACAGGAAAGGACTCTGAAAATCTGACTGATACATGCAAACAAAAAGGCGCTGCAAGCGGCTAAGTCTGACATCATCAAATCGATGGAGCTGCATCAAAGGCTATAATGAAGAGGTCATCTCGGCATGTGGGGGACTACCTGAAGGGCCACCCCCTCATGAGGTCTGAAACATCTCACACATACCTGGGAATTGTTGGTACAATCTACTGCATCATGGAACCATCAAGTATACAGATCTCAATCATGCGGTAAGGAGTTGGAACTGAGAAACAATCAAGTCAAAGGGCAATAAGGAGTCCCTTTGCCTGATCTGAGGCACCGAACAAGAGTGGAAGTTGGAACTAAGGTACACTACCCTCTAGACTTGTCTTCTGGAATGAATAAGATGATGTCAATAGAAGGAGGTCTGCCATAGGTGAGGCAATAAGGGATCCTCAACTAAGGCATGAGAGAAAATAGTAGAGCGACTGAAATACTGACACCAGGGATGATGATGAAACGGGCGGTACTGAGTAGCGAACGTACAACTTCCCTTGTTAGATCATAAAGGGCCTAGATGACCTGACAGCGACTGATAGAATATCAAAGGGGATAGGGGACAGTATGACTGAAGGCCATAATGTGCGACATGAGAGAGGGATGAAGCAATGAAGGATGGAGGACTATAGCGGGATACAAAGGGACTCAGGATAGACTCCATGAATGCGATGATGACTCAAGTCGGATGCTCTAAAAAAGGGCGACTCGATGATGCTTCCACACAGAACAGGCCTGGTGGGGACCATAAAATCATGAGTACAAGATGGTTACTCACGACAAAAATTGACACGAGAATGGACAAGTATAGAGGAAAAGTGGTGCCCCAAGTACAAGTGTTGCAAGTGAAGAAGTTCGATTTTGAGGAGTGGTGAAGTGACCCTTCTTGGACAAAATGTGTCCTAGTGAAGTATCAAATCACAAAAAATCAATAGATACCCATTTGAGGGCTCGGTGAGAGCTTTCCAATGGTACAGACGGTTTGTAAAAATGAGCTACAGTTTGGCCGCAGCAAGCGAAATAAAAAACAGGGTTTCTCTTTTAATAATGAATTTTCCCTCCAAATTAACTCATTTGAAAGTGTAGTTGTGGTGAATGTAGAGAGGAGAGAAGGCCCTAAATCTTACGGCGAGTGGAGCGGACAAACTGACCGTTGGAATTGAGATCCGTCAGTTGTAGGTAAGAGGCCTAACCCTACTCTTTCATTTCAATCGATTGAAAGTTCAGTTTAGGTACCCAGAGCTCAGGAACAGACCCCTGCTCCTCTTCACAGCCCAGTCACACTTTTTGGGGCAATATATGCGACCTGGGTAGCAGGTTTTGGGCAGAAAAGTGCGACCTATACCAAGATTTTTCCTGAAAAGTGCGACCTATCAGAGAGGGATTTTTATGTGCTGTTTTTTGGCTGAGAGCTCCGTTTTTGTGGTTAAATGCAATCTCTCCTTTCTGTACACTGACAGATATGATGGTTTTGTGCAGATATGATAGAATTATGGATCAACTGGAGAGAGAGACCTGGACACATTATGGTCGGAGATCTGAGAGGATCATGGTGTCCGCAGTGCATTGGCCAGGTTTGGGGTTCTAAAGTTTGTGGAGAACCCTCTGATGAGAGCTGGAGAGCCCTTGTTGGCTCTAATTGTCAGTTGTTGGGATCCGAACCATTAGTTATTTATAGTGAAAGGGCACCAGATTGAGTTGAAGGTCTAGGATATATATTTTATGACTGGTCTCCCACCACTTGGGATGGTAGGGAATACTCAGCCAGTGTTACAGCGAGGGTAGAACATCATGGAGTTTGTAGAGCGCCATTGTAGACTAGGTCTCCATGTCAAGGGGACACAGATACCCATCAAGGATCTAAAGAGGTTAGAGACCCGTGCTTTGGCTGCAGTGGTGCTATGGATCCTAGGCAGCCAGGCACTCCACCACATCACTGGAGGGCAGATGATGCTTATGGAGAGTGTGTTGAGTGGGACCTACTATGGGTGGGACCAGATGATGATGTCATCGTTGAAACGATAGCTGTCGCTATGCAAGCGGCAAGTGAACCATGACTATGCATATGGTACAGTGTTGTGCTCACTCTTCTTTGAGAAGATCCCGACACTTCGACCTTGCATACAACTGCAAGATGGGGGCCTGAGGGAGCCCAGGATGCGCCGGTGGGGGTGACTATTGTGCAGAGGAGGAGGTGGGGCGGTTGGACGGGTGTTCCGACCCAAGTTCTTTGCTCATTGGGATCATATTCCATTGTACATAGATGACTATCCCTATAGTGGGATGAGTTATCACGGGGACCCGAACTTGCCACTATTGCATGGTCGAGTATGGGGGCCCGATGGTAAGTGACAAGTTGCTAATATTTTATATGCATTTTAAAGTTTCAGAATATTGTATATGGTATTGATTCTTTTCACTTTTTGGTATGCAAATACCGCACTGGTGAAATCGGCCGGGTATATGGGACGACCCGCAGTAGCAGGGGCTGCAAGACCTAGTGGAACGAGAGTGCCAGATAATGAGGATGCATCAGCCCTCCTAGAGGACATTCGTCGTAGATGTGAGAAGTTGTTGACCGGTGTTTCGGAGCATGGTTGGAAAGACTTAGATGACCAGTACATAGAGCCATGTATTGGTCTACCCTCAGAGTGGCAAGGGGTCATGCGGAACATGGCGATGGCCAGACAGGGGATGCGCGATCTATGAGTTGCAGGAGCAGAGCCATTGGCTTGGGATCCTCCAGATAGTGATTAGGTGTAGGGGCAAGTGGTTCCCCCAGTTTTGAGTTTTTGTAACATGCTATGGGCATGTCATATGTATCAGAGTTAACGGACTTTAAAACATGTTATACGACACATATTATGGATATGCATCGTTTTGATGGTTTTATGTTATTTTCTTGTGTTAAATGCTTGTGATAAATGCCAATCTAGAATATGGTTTGCAATGCTATCTACATAGTGGTTTTGTGCTCTAGGTACATTAATAAATGTAATGATTTCAAATTCATGCATCAAAAGCTTCACTCGTAAATATATTCTAAAAAGGATAGGATTATGCACACAATAGACACCATTCAATTTCATGACAAGAAGCAGGGAATCTAAACGAACATGAAGGTGAAGGATGCGATGGGAAAGGGCATCGGATAATAAACCTCGCACTGCATCATATTCGACCTGATTATTGGTGGAAGTACCAAAGCATACACCATTTGTGAGAACAAGTGAATGAAAGGGGGTAAAAATGGCCCAACCTGCCGAGGCTAGATTCCAGGAGTAGTGACTTGCACCATAGGCATAACCGATATAAGGTGTTGATGGGAGGTCCATCTGAAAGGTGCCACAAGATAACAAATAAGAGGATGAAGAAAAATGCTGGCAACCAGAACGCAAGGTATAAATCGAACAAACACTACTAGAGGGAGTGTTCTGGGTAGGATGTCTACCACGCGCACATTGACGAATAAGTGGTGTGTGGGAGCTACTTTAAGGGTAGCTTGTGCTCAGGTCGTGAAAGTCACCATAGACACGGATGGTGCCATTCCGCTTATGGGCGGGAAAGATGAAGTCACGGGTGGAAAAGGCTTCCATAATTTCATCATCACAGTAAAAGATAGGGTGACTGGAGGAGGAGATACCACATGATGCGGCGAAGCTACCTGACTCATCATCATGAGAAGAAAGGTTCACATGCACATCGTCATGGGGGGCAACAGAAGAACGAGTAGATAGAGGATCCACTGATGTTGAGCCCATGGTGATCAATGAAGGGGGGTCAATTGAAACAGAAGGGGAAGTCTTAGAGGAATATTCCACCGTGGATCTCATGAATGATGATAGGTAGAGGATAGTGGTCGTAGGTTCCATCATCTCGAAATCAGGAGGGGGAAAGTCAATGGGAGTGGGTAAATCCTCAAGCTAGCCAGAAGCATACTGCGCAAGTATGGGAGACGCGGATTGGTTCTGTTCAACCTCGTACTCCCAAAGTACCTCCAAAGAGGCGTGGTAATGTGTTAGGCGGGGACAATGGTGGGAATAATGGCCATGGAGATCACACAAGGCATAGGGTTGGTTGGTGTGAATAGTCTTAGGGTTCTTGGCTATATTCGAGGAAGAAACAGAGGCTTCAGGGACCATAGACTAAGGGAACACAACATTAACCATGGGCTTGATACGAGGCAATTCAGGACATTGATGGGTGGCATGACCGAAAACATCACAAAAAGCACAAGGCTTTGGTGGCTGAGGAGGAGCAGGGTTAGTCAGGGCAGCCTTGTCTTTAGTTTCCTTTGTGCGAGCTTTTCTCCCTTTACCCAAAGCTGTCGCAACAAGAGGAGGTTCTTGTTGAGGTTGCGGAGGCACGGTAGCAGAGGGAGGGGTCATAGGGACCGGTTGGACCGGGGTCAAAGAAAGATACGGTTTGGGTTGACCAGGCAGGGTAGCAGCTAGAGGATCTATGTACCAAACGAGAATCCCCAGGGTTAGGTTGGGGAGGGATAAGGTAGCCATGACAGGTACCGAGAACACTCCAGGAGGAGGAGCTAGGAACAATATTTGACCGGAGGGGTAATGGCGAGGTGGGATGGCTCCAAGATGGTTAATGTTGGCCTTCAGGGTCCAGACCTAGGTCCGAATGTTAAGGTTTTCCAACTAAACCCCTATACTACTGGCCCTTTCGGAAGTGACCTGCTTGTGCAGGTCAAAGTCTCACCCGAAGCAGTATGGGAGGGTGCTAGAACCAGGTTTTCGCACCTAGAAAGAGAGCAGGTAAGCCAAGCCACGAGCTGCGCACCGATCTACAAATGTAGATCTAGTTCGCAACTTTAACAAATATGCAACAAGCATAGAATAACACAGATATAGTAAACCAGGTTCTTTCGTAGGCAAAATAGATAGTCAATCTTGCAGATCTAAAGAACAGAGTTAAGTTGTGAGCAAGACAGCATTATAAATTCATAACAGAGGTCCGCATCCACGTGCGATGACCCAGAAATCTAGATATATCAGTATAATCAGCAAGTTCAATATTAGCAGCAATTATAACATTCAACTTAACACAGAAAATAGATGCATCAACAGATCCAGATTCAAATACCAATAGTCTTTCTCATATATCATCTGCAATTATTACATAAACCCAATTCCTGCCTGTGCACATAGCTTGCAGGGTCCGCACACAGCTGGACACAGGAGCTCTGCGCACACAGCTAGCAGGAGAGCTCCCCAAAACCCCAACCCAGATCCACAATCTGTACTTAGCACTTAGCTCTTATCATCAGTCAATCTCTACCTATCAACTCAAAAAGACTCCTATTTATACTCAATTAGCCTAGACTTTACCATGGTCCACAAACCGTGGTTTGCGAACCCCTGGTTTTGCCTAATTATCCGCTCTACAACAATCTGGGGCTTTGACTTGCCCTTTAACCCCTATGCTAGACTAAATATAATCAAAATAATACCACAAATGGACCAGTTTACGTTTATGTGGGAGACCCTGCTCCAGCATTCCCCCAACACAATCTTGTGACTCATCCCGAGTCACTTTGCTGGTGCATCTTCCACCTGCGCACGTAACGTCTCCACAGCTGCAACCAACAGAGGTAATATTTCCAAGCTCTGAGTTGCCACGGTCTGCGCGGTGTCGACTAACTTTTGTGAAGTGGGACCCTCTGTTGCGGCAATGATACCTTCCAATACCTGAGTCAGTATTTTTACCGTGGCATCTGTTTCCTGAGAGTATTGGAGGGCCATGGTAGTCCAAGGTTTTATTCTTCGTCTGATGGTGTCCTTCTGCGCTACCACTTCTCGATTTCAACTTGGAGGGCCTCGCTAGTTTGTAGCTGTGCAATACGCTGTGCTAGGAGTAGAGTGGCTATGGTAGCCCCAATTTATTCGTATTCCTCTTCCTTCTATCGGAGTTCCTAATTAACTTGGTGCAATTCTAGATCATCCTGAACCTTCATCCATAGTTGCAAGGTGGATTCTAGTAGCTTCGTTCCTTGAGTGAGTTGTTCCTTAATGGTGTTGATGGTTTCTAAGACTAGGGTGGCCCGCTACGCCCTGACTTTCGGAAGCGTCTCTGGTTGCAGTTTGTCCCGAAGATCGTGGATTTGCTGCTCCATATATGTTCTGACAACCTGTAGTTCCGCCTGAGAATCCTTTAGTGCTGCGACGAGTGCTTTGATTCTTTCTTGGGGAGTGACATTGGGGGTTACCTCGATGGCGAGGTCCGCATAGGCCTAGTCTATCGCTGTTTCGAGCTCAGTTTGCTAGGTAATTGCGAGAATGGCATCGGCATTTTGTTGGGCTATCATCTGTTCGACTGTACAAAGCTACTGTCGGACTAGTTGATCCCGCTGACCGATCTCATGGTACACTACTATGTAGATGTTTGTTATTACTTCTTGTGGTAATTGGGCGATACTGAGATGTATGTCTGATCCTGCTACCAGATCTGAGAGGAAAGCGGCACTGGGGATTTGACAGAGGTGCTTTTCTTCTGTAACCATTGCGGACCTACTCGATGGGAGTGAGCTCCTTTGCTGAGTAACACTTATCTACATCATATCTGTTTTTAGTTGTAGGGCACGCAACTCTACTTGAATGGTGCCAACTACATTCTTTTGTTGTGCTTCTAAGGCTACCCATTTGTCTTCTGCGGTTGAAGTAACAGCATCTGCAATTTTCTCGAGATCTCTCTCCGTTAATGTGATGGTTTCATCTTTCTCTGTGAACAGGGACTATTTTTTCTTCCGAGTTCCTTGCACTAGCTCTCCTATTCATTTGGGACTTCCAGTATCTAATACCTATGTTGCCGGCAGAGCGATAGCTATGGGATTCTTGATTGAGGGCTTTGAAGATGGGATGGCCACAGTGGTGGTCATGTCAGTGTCCCTTCGTGTTCAGCAGCTAGGGCCCATAGCAACCGTACTTTTTTCTATGGTACTCTTCGATGGTTTTCAGAAGCCGAGCTTCCAAGCTGATGGCCACCGAGCAATCTCCTCATCGATTTCTTGCTCGGTTATCATATAGGGAAGATTCGTCCAAGTCTCACTCTTATGGCTGCAGATTTGAATATGGTGCATCATGACCTGGAACTTAGCAATATCCTTGTACCTTTCCCATATGAACAGGGATAGTCATGGTCGAGAGTTGATAGCCGCAACTATATTACTCTGGAACAGAACCCAAAATACCTGATTATCCTCTAACCATTGTGCATCCTTAGAATCCCATAAGTGAACATATATGGCTCCTTCACACATACCCAAATTGGCAGGAGGGATAACCGATTCTTTAGGTACTTCCTAGGCAACAAGGGCGATGAGGAACAATAACCAAGAGTAACAGAAGGCTTTTCCCTGCTCCTATGATTCACGGACATTGGCCAAAAGCTCGTCCCTCAGATGTTGTGCCCAGTTGAGGAAACCTCCTTTGGCACACTGGCCGGCAACCCGTATGACATATGTGGGGACAGTCACAACCTGGCACCTCCTCATTAGTTTACAACCTAATATCCTGGTGCCCATTCGCGTGGTTGGATCATTGACAGAATCAATGATAAAACCCCTTTGGTTCTTCTGCACCCCATAATCTTCCTAGAATTGGGTGGCTATCGCCCCTTCGTACTTCTTTCCTACCTTCTCCATGGGATGTGGTCCCTTCATTGGAAGGCCAGTTATCTTGTGGATAAATTCTACATCAATGGGAACTTTTTCCTGAATCCATAAGTAGTCATCATGAATCAGGGAAAGCAACTGCCATGCTAGCCGATCTGTTTCATTGTAGTGGCCAAAGTGTGGCATTCGTAATAAGTTCAGTATCCCTGATTTCGCTAATCCTAAGACCCATTGCTGAGGGATTACCCTGACTCCATCTGGCTCATGAACTGTTTCAAAATATAATGCAAGTGCTAGCTCAGGAAAAGCTACAATGTTAGCCAAATCATGATCCTAAAATTTTACTTCATGGAGCTTCCCACAGGGATCACCCTAGACCGGAACCTCGATGGGGGTTGATGGTGACTGTAAGTAGGTGACCAGGCCATCCAAGTTCTTTGGTGTTCAGGTTGAAGTCTGTCGTGGCCAGGTAAAAGGGGGCAACCAGTTGATGGGCTCGACTGGGATGGCCTCTTCTAATTTGTGCGGTACCTTAGTCTTCTTGGGTATCTGTGGGGAAGTTCTAGGCTTCCCTTCGGCCCACTTTGTAGTCTTTGGGGCTTTTCTTGAGCCCTGAGCAGGTGATTTACCTTTTCTTGTAATTGGGGTTTCAGGTACAGCTTCTTCCTCAAATTCAATCTCCATAACTTCTTCACTTGCTTCCTCTGTGGGTGCTGAAGATGCGGAGGGACTGGTAGCCTGAGGTCGTGCCTGGAAGACGAACATAGCTTCTGGTTGAGTGCTTTCAGAGGTTTTTTGAGTAGACATGGCTATGGCAATGTACACCCAAATATTCTGATAGTTGCGGCTATGTAACTGAAATAGATTTGCAACCTGAGTCCTCCCTTTGATTTTATAGCATCCCATGCTGTTCAATAACTGGAAGAATTCCCAGTGTGTCTTAGGGTTTGCCCCATTTTGACTTACTAAATGCTTGGTGACCGTTGCATCCAACGGTAAGCGGTGCACTTTATTAGGCACTATAATGCCAACGGCTAGCAGCCTTCTGCAGTCTCAGAATGTTGATTACTTCTACTAACTGAGTCGTTTTGAGTGAGGGCTTACCCTCCCCCAACACAAGCTTGTTCCCTAGAAGCCCTGTATCCCGTAGGTGGGGTATTATGCTCGTATCGTCCTGAAGCGTAGATTGTGTGAACCGTAGGATTAGAATTCTTCGACACTCTTCCTAGACCTGAACAGTCTTCCCATGTGTTTCCCACCATTGTGCTGGCACGCCTTGTAGTGCTATCTTAAGGGCTTCCAACCGCCATTCTCTTGGGACCACCATTTCAAAGTCGCCTAGGAAATCTTCGATCCACTCGGAGCCATTGAATCGAGGGAGATCTCTTACCTCAGCTGACATATATCTGATATTTCCCGTAGCCTGGATGCATCTTAATGTAGTAGCTTTTAGTAATCAATGTTGCCAGTGTTCTAATTCCTCATCAGGATCTAAAGGATCCTCATCTTCCTGATCTCTACAGGTGGTACCCCTGGTCTCAGGGCTGGTCAGTTTGCCATTTTGTGTAGATAATCTGTAAAATTTGTCTATCTCTTCATTCTCATGGACTGTTTCTATGTACCTTTCTCCCTCATTAGGGTCCAATGGGATGATAACATGCACCCCATTATTTTAAAATATCATATTTCTTTTCTTTAAGTTGATAATGCCTTCCATGTCAATTGCCCAATCTATACCTAGTAGGGCTGGGTAAGGGTTGGTATCCTCTACTGTTTGGATAACTTCGAAATCTGCCTAAACCCTAACTCCCACAATGTCTACCAATACTTTTGATAACCTTTCCAGCAGTACTACCTTCTGTTAATTAGCCATGCGTAGTTGTACCTCAGACCATTCCAAATTAGGCTCACCCATCCGCTACCAAGTCTGTTTGGGGATCACATTCACCTCTAATCCCAGATCTAGGATAACCTGATCTATTTCGAAATCCCCAATCTGCGCTCTCAACTGCATTTCTCGTCCCGTCCTTCATTTGTATCTGCATAGCTAGTGCACGTTGTGCACCTGTGTGATAGGGGGAGTCTTTAATTTCCATCCTACAACTCCCTGTAGACTTTCTATAGCTTGCAGGCTACGCAGTAGTTTCATACATGTTTTTAAGAATGAATGAACCTTAGTGCTTTGCTCAGAGTTACCTGCGGGACGAGGTTCACTTTGGGGACATTCAATACCGTCTAGAGGTCCTTCTTGAGTGGTACCATGCTTAAGAGTTTCTATTTTCATCCTCTGTATATTCTTATTAGGTGTCTGCTACTTTTATTGAACTTTTGCTACTAATATCGGACAAGCCTCAATCAAGTGATCCCATTTTTGACAGTATTGACAATTCTGCTGGGTCGGATTTAGACAGTCACATGCAAAATGGCCCATCCTTTCGTAGTTGTAGCAAGTCAACTGACTGCGGCTCCGACCTGCACTACCCCCAGGGCTTCCTACTCTTCTTCTCGCAGGGGAACTTTTGCTACTGATGGACAATCGAGGTGATGTGGACTCCGATCTTACTTGGTATATCCTCCCTCGATCCTTCATCAAGTCATATGTTCGGTAGTTTTTCTCATCGTGGCCCATAGATCTGCAAAATCCACACCATCGTTTCTTTACTTCCGGGACGTACGCTGCTAGACGAGGACAGTGATAAGTATCATGCGAACCTTCAACCTGACAATCATTACACCATAGTTGCGGTTCCCTGCGCCTTCTGGAGTCTAGTGTTTGTAGCGGGCTAAGCCCTGGTTCCTTGCGCAGGTTCTGGATCTCAATCTGCATAGCCTCAACTTCCCTTGTATCTGTTGTACGCCTAGCTGAATCTTGTCAATAAGCATGGCTTCCAGCTTCATGGCTATTTATAATGCTTTTTCCTGCATATCAATGGTTTGGTGACCCATTGGCATCTGCAGATGAGGCAAGAGCGCAGTAATAAACCACTCCGTATGTTTTTTATCATCATAATTGAATCCACCTTCTCAGATCGCCTTCTTTAACCGTTGATCTACTTCCCACACAGATTTTTTCGCTCCTTGTTTGATATCTTTAAGCTCATTAACGATCTTCGAATAGGACTTAGGCTTCTTGAATTTTTTTTTTAGGGATTTCTTGATTTCATCAATAGTTGCATTCCCATGTTTCCCAATTTACCCCATATACCAATCTAGGGCTCTGCCTTCCAAAGCCAGCGATAGTTGGGCTTGCTTCATTGAATCACTTATGATATTTTGAGCTGTCCATAAAAATTCAGCAACAAACCAGAATCTTTCCAGATCTTCATCACCTGCACCCTTAAAGGTAGGTAATTTTAGATTCATGGCCATGTTAACTTTGTATCCTTCCTTTCCAGTGCTTCGGTGTTACCTGACTGCTCTTTCAAAATGCTCCTGGTCCTGGCAACAGAACCATTTTTTGGCCTTCGGGGTCCAAACCCAAGTTCGAACGTTAAGGTTCACCAACAAAACCCCTATACTACTGGCCCTTTCGGCAGTGACCTGCTTTCACAGTTCAAAGTCTCACCCGAAGCAGTATGGGAGGATGCTAGAACCAGGTTTCCGCACCCAGAAAGAGAGCAGGGAATCCAAGCCACGATCTGCGCACCGATCTATGAATGTAGATCTAGTTCACAGCTTTAAGAGATATGCAATAACCACAAAATAACACAAATCTAGTAAACCAGGTTCTTTCACAGGAAAAACATATAGTCAATCTTGTAGATCTAAAGAATAGAGTTAAGTTGCAAGAAATATAGAATTACAGATTCATAACAGAGGTCCGCATCCACGTGCAATGACCTAGAAAGCCAGATATTTCAGTATAATTAGTAGGTTCAGTATTAGCAGCAATTATAACATTCAACTTAACATAGAAAATAGATGCATCAACATATCCAGATTCAAATACCAACATTCTTTCTCATATATCATCCGCAATTCTTACATAAACCCAATTCCCGCCTGTGCACACAGCTTGCAGGGTCCGCACACAGCTCGACACAGGAGCTCTGTGCACACAGCCAGCAGGAGACCTCCCCAAAACCCCAACCCAGATCCACAATCCATACTTAGCACTTAGCTCTTATCATCAATCAATCTCTACCTATTGACTCAAAAAGACTCCTATTTATACTCAATTAACCTAGACTTTACCATGGTCCGCAAAACATGGCTTGCGGACCCCTAGTTTTGCCTAATTATCCGCTCTATAACAATCTGGGGCTTTGACCTGCCCTTTAACCCCTATGCTAGACTAAATATAATCAAAATAATACCACAACTGGACCAGTTTACATTGATGTGGGAGACCCTGCTCCAACAGTTAAGGAAAGGAGGAACTGTGCCAGGAGGATAAAGAGACTCATGGATACCAGATGCAGGTGATGGGACAGGAGGAGGGGGTCCAGAAGGTTGAGTCAAAGTGTTAGGAGAAGGTTGCGAAGGGAGATACTGCTGACTAGCCGAAGCAGGCCGCTTGAGGGCGGACCGGGATGATTGCATCATGTAAACATTCAACGAGATGGGATCAGAGACAGGAGGAGGAATAAAAGGAAATGAACTAAGAAAAGAGGAGTCTTTGTAGACTCCGGGTGAGACATTGGTCAAAGGTTCGAGAGTTTTCTTATTGGCCACCGAAGAGATGATGGACTCAGGGGAGTTCTGAGATTTCGGTTCGTAATATGTCAACTGGTCAATGGTGACTATCTTTCCATCATGAGGGAAGGACATCTTGTGGTGAACTGCAGATGGGACAGAAAACATCGCATAGGTGTAGCTACAACCCAATAGAATGTTGTAATCTAAGGGAGCGTCAATGACTTCTATGTCAACGCAAACAGTCTTGCCCGCAAGAGTGATAGGACAATTGTGGAACATGCCAATGGGCTTGGAAGAGTGACCATCCCACGATCGAAGGGTGATAGTGGAAGGGGCCAACTCAGGTGATCTGAGTTGCTTCCAAACTGAAGCAGACATCACACAGGTGGATGCCCCCTCATCAACAATACAATAGGAAACATTGGCGTTTCGGATCTTGATAGGGATTTGGAAGGCGATGGAAGCAGGAAGGGGAGGATATTCTGACCGGTCAACATCGAAGATGATCATGCGATCATCTGAAGGGTCTACAATGCCCATAGAACTTTGTAGAGCTTTTCATTGTGAAGGTCACGATTGGAGGAGTTCTGGCGTTGAGATGATAACAGGAGATTTTTCCAAATCATCTACTATACTATACGAATGGGAAGCTTTTCTAGAAGCAGCATTTCGGCGTAATGGTCCCTTAGGGATCTTGATATGAACCTCTGCCTTAGGCTGAGGGATCTGCAAAGGACCATTGGTTGTCAAAAGAGGCTCTGTAGAACCTGAAGAAAGGGTCTTGGGGGCAGACATAGCAGGAGGCTTGTTGTACTGACGAGACCGAGTTTGAAGGTTGAGGTTAACGGTAATGGGTTGGTCAGATTTCATCATGAGAATCTGGTAATCGGAGGTACCAGAAGGAGGAGGCTGAGTGGCTTCCTGACCTTCAGGCGGTTGGGCAGCCACGAATCCTTACTAAGGGAAAGGATTAGTAAACACAGATGGTTGGATAGGTGCAGTGTTAGGAGGAACCGAAGGGGAGGCTTGTTGTCCTCAGGAGGCTACTTGAGCTTCCCACATCTGTCGCATCTGAGGTAAAAGAGGAAAATCGTGTGTGTAATGACCATAAACACCGCAACAAGAACAAGGCTTATTTATGCGAACAGGCCTGTCCTTCTTGGGCTGAGTGCCCTATTGCTGGTTAGCAATGTTAGGTACATTCCCCTAGGGATTAGGTCCAGGATTACTGGGGGAAGATTGATTTTGGGTGCCTTTCCTCTTCTTTTTAGAAGTAGGAGGATTAGTCGCACCCTGCTGTGGCTATTGTTGAGAGGGTTGAGAAGGAAAGGGAGGTGGGGGTGCTAATGCTGGAGGAGTTGGAGCACTAGGCTACAGATAAGGATAATAAGGAGGTTGGGAAACATTTTGGTAAACAAAAGGTTGGGAAAAAGGAGGAGGCATGTCGTATCCTGGATACATGCTACCGGGGTGGGGGGAAAGGTGCTGGAGGTACTGGCCCCTCCCTGAGGGAAACCCTAGCCCATGGGAGGCTGAGCGTATGGATGAGAATGTGCTCCAATGATACCATTAGCGGCATGGGATGCCCCTGGTGTGTTGGCACCACTGGGTCTAGGGAGATCAGGTAAGACGGTATAAACATAACCAGACTGAGCATATATCAAGTCATATTTTAACGCAATCTGGAGAGCGGCTTCTTTGATTTGAGGGAAATGCGATGCGACATCTTTGCCTATAGCAGGAAAAATGGATCTAAGGAACTAGTCCATGTAGACACGTTCTTCGAAGGTAGGGGCTCGACATAGGCTCTTTCTTCTCCACCATTCCTGGACATGATCGGATAGGCGGGTCGAAGATGATTGATGGAAATAATTCAACAGTTCGATACCAGTGTCATAACGAAGGGGAAGCTGGAAATAAGATAGAAAATCCCGGGCAAGAGTCAAAAAGGTGGTATGAGAAGAGGAGGTCTGATCAACATACCACTTAGAAGCTTTGCTAGTCAGTGTACATTGGAACAACTGAAGACGGACGAAGTCATCGGTAATGTAGTTAGACAAACACCACATGTGGAAATATCTAACATGGTTTTTTGGATCTTCTCCAGCAAGACCTTCAAACTTGGGGATGTCGGAAGGGAGCTTGGTTGGCATAGCAGGACAACCAACGTCATGGCGTATAGGGTCATTAATCAACTGGTTAAAATAGGGAAGACTGAGGCCTACCATATAGGGGAGCAAGGGAGCAGCCGGGGTAGTTTATGTTGTGGTCCCACTAGTAGTATTCCCAGCATTAGGGCCGAGGCTACCACCAGCATTAGGTCCTGAACCAAACACGGTGAAGGTTACAGGGGGATAATCGAGAACGGAACTTGAAGGGGAACCCAATGAACTAGAAGAGGAGTCAGAGTCTGGACTCGGTGGAGGACTAACTCGAATCGTACGTGGAGGAGTAAGTCTTCCTACTGGAAACTAAGGATGAAGGCCAAGAAGTCTCTAAGATACATGCCTTGGGAGAGCAATGATGGAAGCACAAACACGACACAAAGGGAAGAGAGACCAACAAGGGCAAGGAGGTGCAGGATCAACTGATTACAATGTCGAAACAAGGGCAGAGAGGTGCGGGATCAATTGATTACAATGTTCTAGTCTTTTCCTGGTGATGTTAACCAGACTCTTCTTCACTTAGGGTGTGTGTGTTAAGTGTGTAAATTTTAATTTTTAAACCCAGAAATTTGTAGAGAAAAAGAAAAAGTGTGTTTTATAACTATAAATAAACCTGCAGATAACAGTATATGAAACTGAAATAACAGAAAATAAACAGCTAATTATACATTAATCTAAACCCAAGGAGGTGGGCCTCTCAACAACTAGTCTGTAGGTGGGTAAAAATCTAGTCAAAACACACCAAAATAGCCAATAGATCTAAAGATGGGAGGGGCAATAATCTAAAGGTAAAATCTGCTAGAAATATGTGCATAAAAACAACAAAAAATCAGAGGACAAATTGCTATAAATGAGGTGGCAAAAGGCTACAACCTGGAGGGAAGCGGAGGGGACCCTAGAGGAAGACCCAAACAAAACTAAAAGGAGGTGTTTTGGATCGATGAATAACCAACCTGAAGTGGATCTAAAGTTGAGGGATCATATTTGAAAAATGGTCGAACACACTAAAATTTTAGACGACTTGCAACAGCGGAAAATCTTCCACAAAAGGTGGAGGGTATTGAAGCCCTAGGGGGCTATGTTCCCACTTTGATGACTAAAAAAGAACAATTACAGGTCCAAAATAGGTGGAGATGGAGGTCAGACAACCTTGAACAGAGGCCTAGATAAACCGAGAAAAATCGCAGAAAAATGCTCGCAAAAAGTTCAAGTCACAGTTTCTAACTTGTTTTCTCCAGAGGTCGCAGATTTTGACCAGTTTTCTACGCCCTGGAGGTTCAGGTCGCAGGTTTTGGCCCAAAAAGTGTGACCTGCACTTCCAGAAGTATATATAAAATCATTATAAATTTGGATATAAAAAAATAAAAAATTTATAGTTTGCATACTAAGGACTTGTGAGATTCGCCAATTTTTTAACCTTCAAGATAATTTTCCATCCTTAAAATTTTTCCTGCCTCCCAATAAATGAGATTGGAAATTGCAACCAATTCCACAATTGGGTCTTTTAAATTCCAGAACAATAGATAGACAATGACCTTTGAACGTATTTTCTCAGGAATAAATACCACTCTATCTAACCTAGAACTCAACTCATAGTGACGTGTTCATGTTGACACCTAATCTTTGGAATTAGATAAAACCATGTAAATATTGTGGATAAAAAAATAAAGAGAATTGGAAGACGAAGAAACATTGGGAGATGAAACACATTGTCTCCCTCTCCATGTATATAACCATGTTCCATCTTAATGAAAAGAAAAATGAAATTCATGGAATTACTCCTAGTGAGACATGGTATGAGAGCCAACCCATAATTTTAGTTCAATTCTATCCTTCACTTGTTGGAGATAGCTAGGAGACTCTTAGCTCTTGTAATAGACTTTTGTGACTTTCATGACTATGTAATGAAATTGTTTCTGCAATAAAATGAGTATTCAGTTTATCCTTCACTAATTTAGTTTCAGAGGGCTGAGCTTGTGGGTTAGGGCCCAATCCATTAGCCTTAGTATCTCTTGTGTATTTATGTTTACTTTGCATGTCATTGTAGCTATTTTATTTCATGTGTCGTAGTTATTTTGCTTACATTTCATTTTGTTGTGTTTAGTTTGCTTCCATTTCATGTTTTTGTAGTTAGGCTCTTGTAGATCATGGTACAGTAGCATATAAAACCCCAAAGTTGTGTGTCAAAGCCTCCCTCTCTCACCTCTTTCATTGGAGCTTTAGGAGGGCAGATCTTCACCACAAACCCAAAATTACTTTCAGTTTATGATTTCTTGGAAGGATAGATAGGTTGTTGTATTTATCATGAACCTGTTATGAATTGTGAGTTAGATTTTTGATTCAAATGCATAGATAGGTTTTCTTATTAAATTCAACTCTTCTCTTCCACCATTTTCATCATATATTTGTCAATGTTAATTGCATGAGCAGGTCGTTTGCATGCAGGTTTGAGAAGAGCGGCAGAGGAGGACTCCACCAGTATCCCTAGATTTAGTTTTCACCCTCCACCAACCTACTTTCAACAAAATCTACAAGAGCCTTTGACACACACCTTTGGAGTTTTATATGCTATTGTACCATGATCTACAAGATCCTAACTACAACAACATGAAATGGAAGCAAACTAAACACAAAAAATGAAATTTAGGAAAACTAATTACAACACCTGAAATAAACTAGATACAAAGGCATGGACACTAAACATAAATACACAAGAGATACTGAGGCCAATGGATTGGGCCCTAACCCATAATCTCATCTGTCTGAAACTATATCAATGAAGGTTTGATCAAGAGATCATGTCGAAGTTAAAAAATGATCAAAAATGGAAATGATCAAAAATGGTTGCAACCTGAACGACCAGAAAGGTCTCGTCGCTGCGATTTTGGCGCCATGAACAGTTTGAAAAACAAAGGTCGTATGAAGAAGTTATGAAGGTTTGAAAAGCCCAGTAAACTCCAAAAATGAGTTGACCAAGTTTGACTTTGTTAAATTTGGAAAAATTAAAAAAAAAGAATATTCCAAGGAATATTTCAGGAATATTCCTAGGAATATTCCCTAGAATATTCCCCAAAATATTCCATGAGGGCATATCATATTCCGACAAGTGGCAGTTTTTTTATTCAATGGCAGTTTGACTTGATGATTTTTTGGCCTCTCACGGGCTGCCATGTGCCAGGCCCGGAGGCCGCCACGTTGCCCCAAGCCGGAGGAGGAGAGCTATGGTAAAAAAAATTAAGAGTCGCAAGATTCGAACTAGGGTCTAACCCTTGCCAACCCAAAGGCCCAACCATTTCGCCTGTAGGTGGTTCTTAACAATGAAGGACCATGGGTTATATTTAACATTAATACAAATCCAATTCGGTGGTAAAGGGTGCCATCCCCTTAGGGCCAGCCCCCACATAACACTTAACCATTTGACCTAGGTGCTTGGAATCTTGGCCTCAAGGTCAAAACCCGTAGCATAAAATGATTAATAAACCATCATGTGGCCACGTTCAAATGGTTATCGCGATGGAGGTGGGGCCTTAACTGCGCGGTTAAGCCGGCGGATCCAGCGGACAGCATGTGACCACCCAACATTAAATGCAAAAGGTTAGAGGACGGTTGGAACGCGGTTTCGCCAGCGGTTCCGATGGAAATACAACATGTGACCACACCCCGGCATTTAATTTAACCGTTAGCAGTTACCGCCAAACTTGGCGCAGTTCTGATATTTTCTGCGGAGTTGCCAAAGTTATCGAGTTTAAGTGGAGTTCCTCCACATTTAGTGGAGGTTTTCAAGGGACACTGGGGAAAAAAAATTTTCATAACTCCTTGATTTCCGGACCAATTTGGGTGCAAAAATAGTCAATTTTGGGTATTCTTGACATTTTGAACACACTGGCATAGGTTTCAGAGCCATCAGAGTTCATCTTCAGTAGGTTTAGCTTGGGGAAAGATCAAGGAACCATCAGGGCCACCAAGGTGTGGGTAGTGTATTGAGCATCCTTTGTCTGTTTTCTGCAAATTAATAGTCATCTCTAACTAATTAAAGAATTTTGAAGCTGATTTTACAGAGATCACATCCTATTGAGGCTTTATTTCACATGTACTTACCATTTTTAAGCAATAAGATATGAGGGACATGCCATTGGGAGTTGGACCAGCAAATGTAGCCCAAGAGGGGTGAATTTCTTCATCAAATTTGCTGAGTATTGTGCTATGTGATGTCTATTTCTCTATTATTTACTGTTGTACAATTTTATACAAGCAAAATACATGCTTTAACCTCACATAGAAATATGTTTAACTAAGTTAAAACCATTTGTTTAACCTACAAACTTTAGAGAACCTTATGCACACATTTTAATTACTGTTTGGATACTTAGCACAGCAAAAATAATACATTTCATTCATATCAATTTGGTATCAAAGCTTAGCTTTTTTAGCATTAGGAAAGATAGAGTGTTTCTCTATATTGTTCTTGTGCAAAGTTTTTTTAATTGTTTGCAAGGTTTTTCATGCTTACTAAGCTGAAGCTTAAGAGAGGAGAAGGTCAATTGGCAAGGACTTACATTAATCCTCAGCCAAGGAGTGCAAGAGTGCCAATATCTCCCCCTTAAATTTCACCTCAAAGAGAAGCAAAAGAAGCCATAAACATGACTTCAGGAGAAGGTCAAATTCCTGAAGAAGTAGATCCCAAGGAAGAAAGGGTGTTTAGGAAGGCATTCCTACACATGACTGAAATGGTGAGAGTCCTTTATCAAGAAAGGAATGAAAGGCTTGAAGGACAAGGATTTTCAAGGGGCCATAATGATGAAGAGAAATATAAGAAGGGTAATGGAGGAAATGGAGACAGTGGAAAGTCGCCATCATCACCCTCATCTTCATATTCATCGTTGTCAACCTCTACATCATTTTCAATACATCATTCTCACAAAGTCAAGAACACGGGTAAAAGTATTTTTCTTAAACTTGATGTTAAGTTTGAATTGCCAAATTTGGATGGTGAAGTTAATGCAGAAAAGCTAGATAATTGGATTAGGCAATTAGAGGTCTACTTCAGAATTGAAAATTTTCTTGATGATGAAACTAAAATTCAGATAGCTTCATTGAGAATGGAAGGTGCAGCTCTTGTTTGGTGGGAAGCCAAAACAAAGGAGGAAATCAAAAAATATGGTAAGATTATCTTATCATGGTCTGATTTCATTTCTGCAATTAAACAACAGTTTTATCTACTAGCTCACATGCAGAAAGCCATAATGAATTGGAAAAATTTTAAATAGATGAAAGGAAAAAATGTTCAAGTTTATACTCAAGAATTTAGAAGAATATCTCTTTTACTGGGAATTGATTTGCATAGCCAAGACACTTTACGCAAGTATATAGGAGGTTTGCATACTTACTTAAGACATACCATTCTCATGTTTAACCATACAAGATTAGATGAGGTTTGTGTTCAAGCCACACATTTAGAGGCAAGGGGTAAACAAAATTTATATGGGAATGAGGAAAGTGAGTTTAAAGGCAAATGGAAGAAAAAGAGAAATGAAAATTCTAGGAAAGGTAAGGGAAAATGTTTCTGCAAACAGTGTTCTAAAACTAGCCATGATGAGGACCATTGTTGGAAACTTCATCCAGAGTTGAAACCGGAAAGTTTTAAAACCAAAGAGAAAGGCAATACAGTTGCAATAGTTGAACAAGATCTAGGATCAGATTCAGGAGATGAAACCAAAATCATAGATATGGCACTAAATAACTTTAAGGGTAAAGAGAATGAAACTAAACCCAGTTCTAGTATTTCTAACTATCACATAGAAGCTCCAAGTGAAAAGAAGAGAATTGAACTGTTTCATATGAGGGTCATTTCCAAACACACCAAGATTGACACACTATTTGATAGTGGGTCGCAAGTGAACCATATTTTTGAAGACTTAGTCAAGAAACTGAATCTTTAAACCATTCCACATCCAAAACCATATCCTCTTGGTTGGATTTGTAAGGATGCAAATTTACAGGTTTCAAAGAAGTGCATGTTGCGCTTTCCCATAACAACACATTTTATTGACATAGTTGAATTAGATGTTGTTCTACTTGATATTATAGGTGTGGTTTTAGGCAGTCCTTACTTGTATGATAGGAAAGAAATCTTCCATCGCCATGACAACAAGTACCATTTATTCAAGGATTGCAAGGAGTTTATTGTGAGAGCACATCGCAAAAAAGTAGTCTCTTCTTTAGTGAATGCAGGGCAGATGAAAAGGCTTGTCAATGCAAGTCAAAATTTGACTTTGATGTTGATTAAACAAAGAGAAGTTGTACATAATATTTTTCATGTATATGCTGATGTAAATAATGAGTTTTTTCAGTCTGAAAGCAGGTTGTCTTTGAAAGAAGATGACAAGAAGTTGCAGAAATCGTCATTGGTGTTGATCGGTGCAGAAAAAAAAGTGTCAGTGCAAGGAGGTGCAAATATCTAAGTGAGGGTAAAGCATCTAAGCAAAGAAGGCACAAAGTTCATCAATGATCATTGCTGGTTTTAGAATGGCAGGGTACTATGGCAAGGAAACTTGGTTTGAAATCGACACAAGTACAAGGCTAATTCAACAAAAAATCACCATAAGGACAGGATGCAAGGTGAAAGTAATTTTCAGTTTCCTTTCAATATAGACCAATGTAGAAACAATATGTTTACTACAAAGTTAAGTTGTTATTTTGCAAGATTCGAAAATGTGCAACATGACAAGGTCAAATTCAGCAACGGTTGATCAATAGATTCAAGGAAAATTTTGTCGTTTCATGAGAAGCTCCAATTAATGAAACCAGGGAAATTTTAGTGGATTAAGATTGGAAGAGTGGAGATTCAGTCTCCTCATCTTCAGGTTTAGTGAAACAGAGAGCTTTTGGGGTCCAAAAGCTACCCAATGGGGAGGTGTGATCAGGAGATCATGTCCAAGTTTAAAAATGCTCAAAAATGAAAGTGCTCAAAAATGGTTGCAACCTAAACGACCGAACAGGTCTCGTCGTTGCGATTCTAGCGCCACAAATAGTTCGCAAAACAAAGGTCATATGCAGAAGTTACGAAGGTTTGAAAATCTCAGTAAACTCCAAAAATGAGTTGACCAAGTTTGACTTTGTTAAATTTGGAAAAATTAAAAAAGAATATTCCAAGGAATATTTCAGGAATATTCTTCAAAATATTCCCCAGAATATTCCATGAGGGTGTATCATATTTCGATAAGTGGCAGTTTTTTTATTCGATGGAGGTTTGATTTTATGATTTTTTGGCCTATCACGAGTTGCAACGTGGCAGGCCCAGAGGCCGCCACGTGGCCCCAGGCTGGAGGAGGAAAGCTATGGCAAAATAATTTAGAAGTCACAAGATTTGAACCAGGGTCTAACCCTAACCATCCCAAATGTCCAACTGCTCTTCCTGTAGGTGGTTCTTAACAATGAAGGACCATGGGTTATATTTAACATTAATACAAATATGATTTAGCGATAAAGGGTGCCAGCCCCTTAGGGCCAGCCCCCACATAACACCCGACCATGTGACCTAGGCGCTTGGAACATTGGCCTTAAGGTCAAAATCCGCGGCATAAAACGGTTAATAAACCATCATGTGTCCACGTTTCAAACGGTTATCGCAATGGAGGTGGGGCCTTAACTGCGTGGTTAAGTCAGTGGATCCGGCAGACAGCATGTGACCACCCAACATTAAATGCAGAAGGTTAGCAGATGGTTGGAAGGCAGTTTCGCCGGTGGTTCCGACGGAAATCCAACATGTGACTACACCCCGACATTTGATTTAACCTTCAGTAGTTACCACCAAACTTGGCGCAGTTCCGATATTTTCGGCGGAGTTGCCAAATTTTTTGAGTTTAACTAGAGTTCCTCCACATTTAGTGGTGGTTTTCAAGAGACATTGGGAAAAAAATTGTTTTTGCCATAAGTCCTTCATTTTTCGACCAATTTGTGTGAAAAATAATCAATTTTGGGTATTCTCAACATTCTGAACACATTTGCATAGGTTTCAGAGCCATCAGACGTAATCTTCAGTAGGTTTGGCTTTAGGAAAGATCAAGGATCCATCAGGGCCACCAAGGTGTGGGCAGTGTATTGAGCATCCTTTGTCTGTTTTCTGCAAATTAATAGTCATCTCTGACTAATTCAAGCATTCTGAAGTTGTTTTTATAGAGAGTACAACCTATTAAGGCTTTATTTCACATGTAATTACCATTTTTGAGCAATATGATACGAGGGACATGCCATTGGGAGCTGGACCAACAGATGTAGCCTAGGAGGAGTGAACTGCTTCATCAAATTTGCTAAGTATTGTGCTATGTGATGTTTATTTCTCTACTATTTACTATTTTACAATATTGTTAGTATGAATTTTAATCGCAATAATACGAAAAAGGGTCACTTTAGCCGTGCATAACAAATAGCCCTAACAGCAAAGATGACTGCCAATATCTTTAGATCTGCAATTATTTGAATAAGATAAATGATGAAAAATCTAGATCTATGCATTAAAATACATTAAGAAGTAAATAAAATCAATAGTTTCTCCATGCATCCAATAGACAAGACAAGAATATTTTTAAAGAAGTTTTTGTATTTTTGACACTTGGGAAGGGAACATAGAAAGATGTTACCAGTCACCCTCAATGGGATGGGTTCTTGAATGTCCTTAGCAGTTCAGATCTAAAATCCCTCTCTCTTGATGGTGTAGAAAACTCAGACGAAAAATGAAACTCAAAGGGCGCTCACAAGAAAAATGGTAGCAAAATATGACAATGATGGAGGATCAAAGTCAGACCAAAAGTATAGATCTAGAGTGATCTTTAGGCAACAAAAGGTAGTGAGCGAATGGAAAACCCCTTCTATTTATAACAAAATATTGATTTAGTCTAGATATTGGTGCATAATTAAAACATTATTAACCAAATCAAGATCCATCTTTTATGGAATATAATATTATATTTGTTGGAGGGAAAACGAATTTGAATTTTTTCAAATCCCTTTATTTGTAAATAATAAATAAATAAATGATTTATGTATTATTTTAAGGACGTGGTTGAGTACTAATTAAATAAATAATGATTTATTCAATTATTTATAAATGATTTAGTCAAATTTAACAAGGAATATTATTTAAATAAGGTTTAAATAATTATTCCTAGAAAATAATAAGATAAATAATGATTTATCTTAATTAATTTTCCTGTTTTGGGTTAAATATGACCAGGAATATTAATTAAACTGTTGTTTAACTAATTATTCCTTGAGGAAAATCAAACAAATGTGGATTTATTTAATATTTCCTCATGGGGATTCCTGTTTAGACCATAAACAACTTAATAAATATGGATTACTAAGTTATTTTTCATAGTGAAAGAAATTTTACTTACGATAAAATTGGTCTTACATGGTGTACTTTGGTCCATATAATAGTAATAGGTTAGATGACCAAAAAATGGTGTAACAAATGGTATACAAGCAAAATACATGCTTTAATCTCACACAGAAATCTATTTAACTAAGCTAAAACCATTTGTTTAACTTGCAAACTTCAGAGAACCTTATGCACACATTTTAATTACTGTTTGGATACTTAGCACAATAAAACTAATACATTCCATTTAGATCAAGGATAAAATAAATACTCATTTTATTGCATAAACAATCTCAGTACATAGCCATGAAAGTCACAAAAGTCTATTATAAGAGCTAAGAGTCTCTTATCTATCTCCAAAATTCGAATCCTAATGAGCTCTTCTTCTACACTATTTAACCTAAAGGGTAGCTACCAACAACTCCCTAAAAAGTAGGTGATTTGCCCCCTTTTACTGCAAGAGAAGTGGAGCTTTGGTTCACTTGGTCTTCCACTTTCTTGGTTGCCTTTGATTTCGAGTTGTTGGAGGGAATATCGAGGATCCTTTGGCTTCCTTTAAGATTTAAGGAGGTGGTAAACCCCCCTATAATCTTTCCTTGTTGTCTACTTTGAGCTCTGATTGCACAATATTCAACAAAATTGGCAGACCTTCATGATTATCCTGCATTTAAACCATCTTAGGCATTCGAAGTATGACAAGCCGTAATCACCATCTACACTAAGCAACATATGACCATAATGTAGTTAAATGTGAGAAGGAGAGACTAATAAGGCTGAAAAGGTGACAATTGACCCCTCAAAAGATACCTAATGAGAGTGATCATCATCACCCACTACCATATGGTTTCTCATCCTCTGAGCAACTTAGTCCTCCTTCTTCATCTCTTTTAGTGGCTTAATGGCCCCTCTGACATCCAAAGGAAGCGGTGAAGGAGTCCCCTCAGGAGGGTAGAATCCAACATTCTTTTCTGCCTCTTCCCATTCTTTGTCTTCCTCATATTTGCCTTTCCTTTAACCTAGTCCTAGTAGCAAAGGTGGACTAATTTTCAAGCCAAGCCATTGGATATTCATTTTTTGCATAGCCCTCATGTACAATGGTTCCATCTCTAGGGAATTTCTCAATCTCTCTGGGTTATGATATTCCATGTTCCTGAGACTAAGGGGTAGGTAATTCCATCTTATTTTACTTTCCATTACACATTCATCTCCCAATAATCTAGAAATGTCATAAAAATGTGCAATAGCATGTACTTGTATGTTGAGGTACTTGTCTGCAAGGCTAGCATCATTTTCTATCATGAGGTGATTTTCAATGACTCCCCTAGGGTTGACTAACTCTACTATTATGTGTACAGGATGTATGTTTTCTCTTCTCATCACCCTTTTTACCTCCTCTACCCTTGCCTCCTCATTGACCATCCAAGAGGCTAACACCATCAGCTGCATGTCCCCCAACCTAGGGTTAGGATGCTAAATATTTAAATCAGCCAAAACAAGATTGTGCATAAAAAACTCTTCCAACTTGGACTTGTCTCCTATGTTAGACTGATTGCAAAAGTCAATAAATTGTCTTCAGTTTTGAAAAGGCAATGATCCATGAGATGCTAGTGTCTTAATATGAAATTGCAACCACTGTTCTTTTAGGTAGATGGCATAGGAGTTTGAAGGATATCTATGTTGGATTGCCTCCATGCATAAATCTACTATGGTGGAAATATTTTTGTCCTTTTTTTGGAGTTGGCTTTGTAACCTTTCATTTTATTCCTGTGTTTCTTGAAGCTGCTCCTTTAACATGGTTTCTTTGAGTTTGACATCGGATAATCCATCCCCATTTCAGTGACCTTTTCCTCCATGATTCCTATTTCATGCACACCTTTTGTTTTTTCAATTTTCATCCACTGATGTGTGTGTGTTCTTTCTTGCTCTAACTGATAAAATTGGGGGATTGCAAGCTTTTGATAAATCATTTTTCCTCCTTCATTAAATTTATAGTAGGAACTCAGATTTGGCTGAGGGATAGGGTGTGAAATTGGTGAGATGTCTTTAGGGACAGATTCTAGGGAGGTGGGCTCCCCCTTTTTTTCCTTCTATTTATTCCCTTTGGCATCCTGCCCTTCAATATTTTCCTTTTTTCAACATCTTGGGCCTCTTTCCCTTCCAAGGGTGCCTTATCTCCCTCCCCCATGGTTTTTTTCTTTGTTTGTGGCACTGATGGAGTTTCCTATAGAACAGATAGATTTTCCTGTAGAAAAATTTGTGTTTCCTATATCAAACCCTCCTTTACTTGTTTCTCCTTCTTTTCTGCCTCTTGAGAGTCTTTGGGGCTTGATACATGTTTAAGGGATCCCAACCTTGAATAATGTCTCCTTCTGTAGGTCACAGGTGTCCTCTCAGGTGAGGTGACCTATTGTACTTTCCCTTCTTCTAAGCTTATCTCCTCTTCATTTATGGGTGACTCCTCAATTTTTATAGGGCTTTTGGTTGGAGTATGTGGATTCCCTTGCTTTACCCTAGCACTCTTTCTAGTTCTGAAGTACATGGGGGTTTGTCTTTTTCTTTTGGCCTTCACTAGTGTGCTTAAAGTGGCTAAGGTAGCCACCACTTGTTTCTCTGATATTTCTATTTGAAATGTTGGTTTGTTAGGGAGAGGTATCAGTGCCTAGCATAGGGTCCAATGTCTCTTCCTCCCTTGTCGCATCTTCCTTCTTCTCTTCTACTTCTTCCTCTTATTTTTCATCTTCCTCGTTTTCTATGGTTTCTTTGTTTTCTACTTCAGTCTCCATCTCTTCCTATTCTTCATCTTCTCCTTTTGTCTCTTCGATCTCTACTCCTTCTTCTTCCAATCCTCTCCCTCCGAGACTAGAGGTAGGGGTTTTTCCAATTTTTGTACCGATGAATGCTTCCTTCGAAGAAGAAGAATGAAGAGAGGCACATAACAAACATGCTGAATAAGTCCAGGTTTGTGCGAGAGCATAGCAGAATACGAGATATAACCATAAATACGGAGATGCGAGCGGAAATAGTGCTTCATTTTATTAATAAATGAATGATATGATAGCTTACAAATATAATGGAAATAAGCTATTATCCATATCTATGAAGGTGGACCAAGATACAAGGGTATTTATTCTCTTTAGATCATCTCCTATTATAAGCTCGATGAGGCCATGGTGAGCTAAGTGTTGGTACTTTCTCCCCCTCATATTTTGGCTCATTTCCCTAATTGAATGTAGGAGGAAGTAGGGAATGTTCAGTATTTGTTCTAAAGGGAGATCTCCTTGGAACCTAAACTCATTCAACAATCTGAAGTGGTATCCGTAAACCACACTAAGTCTCCCCTCACAAGAAATGTATTTCATTATGTGAAATTATACTTCATCCCATGGGTATGGAAGGCTTTCTCTTCTCACTCCATTTTTGTCCTCAATGAATTATTCATTTGGCAGAAAGAAGATCTTTTTGGTTGTAGTGTTTGACACCCTATCTTCTCTATTCCACTTGACTCCCAGAGGAAACGTTGTCACTTTGATAACCAATTCATGTGTAATGGTGATGACCAGACCTCTGACCACAGTGGTGACCCTATCAACTGCTTGTGCATGGAGGGACACTGCAAATTCTTGAGCCACCTCCTCATCAAAGCCCTTGTGGAGCTCGAATAATCCTAACCACTGATGATTCCTAAATATTTCCACCGCCTGAGGGTGTAATATGATCTTCTTAACATCGGTGGGTTCCCTTCTGTTAAAACCTCCCATTTTATGGTTGTGTTAAGAAGGTGTATGCTAAGAATATTGGTGATGTGTGCCATGATTCTATTTCATCAATCAACCTCTTAATAGCTGTTGTGACTGTGTATAAATTTTCATGGAAAAAAATCATAATTTTGGTGAGGTGACATCTACTTACCTCTGACCTTTCATGTTTCTTGTGTGGGAGATGGTGATTTTAGGTGTGATTATCACCTATGAGTGGCTCTCATTGCAATTATGGGCATTTTTCAGCCTTTTGTAAACTTTCCTGTAGCATCAGCAGTTTCCTGTAACACGGGGTTTCCTCCAACATAGGATGAGTTCATTTTTAGAAATTTTAATGTGCCAAATTCCATAGCCTTGGTGGTTTCAGAGGTTGAATAAACTGAGTGAAACTGCATCCAAGGGTGGCTTTCAGACTTTTTGACTAGGTCATCGAGTGGATTGTCATTAGGGGGTTGACTTTGAATTATGTTGTCGATGAGCTCATCCTCATCAAGTTACCCCCCTCTAAGTACAACATCTATGGTACAAGTGGGGTAGGGCATAGTGTTGTATACTTCATCTTCTTCTTCTTCATCCTCCAACCAAAAAGGTAGGTCATGGTCAATGGAAGGTTGGGCAGGAGGATATAATACCAGTTGTTTAGACAAGGGACGATTCTTGATAGTCATGTTTTTGGCCCGACAGTTGATATAAGCATCGGTAGTGGCTAACCAAGGTCTTACTAAAATGAGAGGACATCCATTGAACTTGGTTTTTCACTGGAGGACTAGGAAGTCTGTAGGGTACTCCCAAGAGTTGATTGAAACCTTAAAATCCTCAGCAATTCCTTCTAAAGATACTGTGGACCCATCTACAACTTGAAAAACCATTGTGGTTTTCCTCAAAGTCCCCTAGAGGTTGAGTTTAAGCATTGTTTCCTTGTTAATTACATTGATGGCATCCCAAAGATCAATCAGAGCATTGGGGAATATGATACAATCTATGTGTACATCCACAACTGGATTACCAGTGTCCAAGTACTCTGGGAAGATCACCCTTCCCAACATAAAGTCGTACAACTGTCCTACTACATTGATGGTGGGGGTATCTTTCTTCTTTCTCCCAGGTTTCTTAAAGAGATTTTCCTTGATGAGCCTATTATAAATATGAAAATCCTTAATGGCCTAGAGAAGGGGTATTTTTACACAAAAAAAATTCAGTTCTCCCAAAAGTTCAATCTCCTCTAAGGTGTGTTGACTGTTATCTCTCCAAAATTTCCCAGGTTTTATGTGTGTTTAAAGAAATATTAGAGGTACCTATCAACCACTTTTAGAGATTAGGATCTAGCCTTCCTAATGCTCAGAGAGGGCTTTCTCTTAATTATTTAACTTTGTTTTTTTTAATTAATTTTAGGCTAGTCATGTATGTCTGATTTGGTTTCATTTTGATTTGTTGGTGGAATTACTTATTTAGATGGATAGGTGCTTCTCTATTTTTCATTGGGCTATGGTGTCAATATATCAAGAAAACAGAACATAATAAAGTTATAAAGGAAGTGTTACAGGGTAGGGTAGCTGAGCAAAATTAGATCTTAAAGGCTGAATGGTGAAGTGGTTTTCAATCAGGATCAAGAAGCAGTTAAGGATTCCTTAAACCAGATAATGAGAGAAGGTGAAGGAGGTCAATCGGGATCAGAGAGAAATTAAGGATTCTCTAAACTAGATATCAGAGTAAAACATTAAAATGTATAATAGTTCAAAGCAGAGTGTAATTAAAAAAATTCTGCAATAAAATTCCAATTATAGCATTTAAATTTAGAAAACATAAAATTTTATGGAATACTTAAGAAAATAACACGAACAATTGAAATATACTTCACTCAAGTAGCTCAACACATGAATCCTGTAAAGAAATTCCTTTATTACTTGTCCTGTCAGTCAACTTGGAAATGGTACAATAAATCCTCAGGTAGTAGATCAATTCAACTATAGAAATATTCAGGAATCCACACTCAATACTTCCAATTGATGAAGTATTTATACAATATTTTACAAAATATCCTATCAACTGATTTAGGATTTTTTCAAGGAAAACAAAATATCTTCATGCAAGAAGATAGAGACACTTATTTAACTAAATGCAAGTTGTTCTTGTTTTATTTTATTTGTTGTTTTTTTCTTTGATATTTGTTGTCTTTCATGCTGGCTTGTCTTTCACGTTGGCTGTTTCTCTCATCTGTCTTTTCTTTTAACTCTATCTTTTATCTGACTTCTCTTTAATTTTTCTTCATATATATTTATCTTTCTTCTCTTTAATATGTGCGTTCTTTCAGCTGGATGCTCTATTTTCTCTTTAACTTGTCCTTCTTTTACCTATCAGAGTAAATCACACCATTTCTCCCTCGTTTCTTCATCTGGAAGTTTGATTTTCACCATCCTTCAGTAAATCTCATCTACCTTAGTATACTTTGAAAATGTAGGCTTGCTTACAAAAATATGATTTACGTCATGCTGGAGGTAAAAGATATTTTCAAAGATTTGAAAGAGTACTTTGCTTGTAGGAATTCCTTTCAGTGAGGAACTATTGGAATTTTCTTCAGCTACTTCCCTGGTATTTTTATCATAATAATCATGCCTCATTAGTCTATCATTAATTACTAATGGATTAGGCAGACCTTTTTGCCTCAAAACATCAAACTTGTTCATAAACCTGTTCACTGGAAGCTCCATAGTTTGACATTTGTCCTCTAGTTGTGTCATCAAATTTCTCTTGGAAATGACTTTCTTCACCTCTAAGATGGTTTCTTTTCGGTCACTTATCCCAAGTTCTTCTAATTCATGTTTGTTTTTGGAATTAAGGAATTTGATTATCTTAGTGGCTTCCTCTAGTTTCTTTCCAAGCTCTTCTTTGACCTTTTGAATTGCATTACTAGCTTCCTTTATCAAATCATTCTGCTCAAATATAACTTGGATAGAAGGCCAAATATCATTAAAAAATTTAATGATATTGGCCCACAACTGTTGTTTTTCCTGGGCTAAGGGCTCTACTAATGTCAATTCCTTTTCTAAATTTTGGATCTTGTCATTCAATCTGATGGATTTCTGTGTTTCAGCTTTATGCATTACTTGCGCCAATTTATTTTCATCTTCTAGATTTTTCACTTGTTCTTTGAGCCTATTGATCTCAGTAGTTTGAATTGACATATCCTGCATTGCCTTAATCAATTTTCTAGCCTCAATAGTGGGATAGGTTGTTGGCACTGCTGCTGTACTTGCTGGTGTAGTAGCTGGAACTTCTCTTGATACTGGAGTTGTTGTAGCCAATGGAGATGATGTAGAAGCTATATGAATGCTAGTAATGGGAAATGCTTCCATACTGGCTTGTTTTTCCTGCACTATTTTTCCATTTTAGTTTCAATCTCTTTCAGTTGAGCTGTCAATTGAATGATGAGATTCATCATTTCATCCTGTTGATTTTAATTTTCAAAAAAAAATTTAGTTAGTGGATGTTCTATTGTTGGTAACTTTATTTGTTTCTTCAATGCAGCTATGTTTGCATTCTTTTTCTTGATAATTTCTTCTGCTGCTTTAATTTCTTTTGGATTATATCCAACTTCCATTAGAAAATGTTCAAGTGACTTTATCCTGTTATCCTTTTCTTGTGAAGAATATTTCTATAGCTTTAACTGTGTCCTTATATTTTCTAGAGAATTTTGTAGTTTTTGGACACTTAAAGCCTTGTGTGTCATTATGGAATATATCATTTCTCCAACTTGTTTATGAAACTCAATATGATCTATTGGATGTAAATATTTAGCAAGAACTTCAAAGGATATTTTCTTGTAATCTTCTAATTATTTTGGGGCCTGCACTGTTGGCTGTAAAAATGTCATTCGCATCTTTCTTGTTTTGTAGTCAAATACTGATAGCAATCTATTCTAGTCACTATGAGTTTGATTCCAGTACTGGGCATAAGTTATAGCTTTCAATGCTTCATTTCTGATTTTGATTTCTTTGCATTTTTCCATTATGTCTTTCTCTTTCTCCACGGGTTTGCTAGATGATGAAACCTCTGCCCTATGTTGTTTATGAATTATTTGTGCACTGGAGGTTGATGGAAGCTGTGTTTCTTCTGAAACTGTTGGAGGTGCATCATCTCTTACCACTATATCTGCCTCAATGACTTCAACTGTATCAACTATTTCTTCTTGTTCTATCACTGGATTTAGTTTTTCTTTCTTCCTATACATAAGCTTGAATTTGGTGTTAGAAGTAGTTACTGCAGAATATGAGCCTTCCTTTCTTGCCCTCTTTGAATTTATGTCTTGTGGGGCTGGAGTAAGCAGGATGGAACTGGTATCAACTTGCTTCTCCACCTCTTGTAAATTTTTTTCCAACCACTCTAACTGGTTTGAATAATTTTCAACTTCGTGATTTGATTCATGAATAAAAGGGGTCAGTTTGAATTTAACTCTTAACTTACTTATGACACCCAAGGGGTCATATTGCCATTTGAAACTATTACTGAACTTGAAATCTTGTAAATGTTTCTCTGCTTGTTTTCTAGCATTCCTAATATTACAAATAAAAGGACCTATCTAGTTCTTAATCTTGAATTGAGTCTTTTTCTTCGCTGAAATGAAATTGACTTCATATGATTTTAGGATTTTTCTAATGTATTCTAATATAAATATCTTCATTAGGAGGTATTTGGGAAGATTTTATGGAGTTAGCTGACTTCCATACACCCTGATTTCTGTATGATTCTGGTATAAATACCAGTCTCCTATCTTACTTTGATCTGACAACTGTAACACCTTCTTTATCTCTTCACTGATTCTAGGTTGAATGCTACTGCTTACCATATTAACTACTGGATAAACAAATGAATCAATGAATTATTTATAGCTGAATTTAGTGGAATCCTTTCTAATCAAGGATGTCCAAAAGACTGAAGATTGGGGATTACCCTCTGTGTCCAGTTTTTGGAGGCTAACAACAAACCTTTCTAATTGCAAATATAGGAACAAATGAAATAAAAATAAGGAGTATTTGAATACTCCTTCTTCTGGTAATTTGACCATATGATCATGGATTGCATCTGATAGGTATTGGGAAAAATTGAAGGTTGAATCTGGAGGCTGACTTGGGAAAAATATGGATAGGAAGCCAAGGATAGATGCATCTACATGTTCATTAGTGAAATGCCCTAAAATATATGACAGCATGGTAACAATCTGTCTGGTTCTCTCTGAAAATATGGAAGCTGAATATGGAGGATTAATTTTTGGGGTTTCTACTGATGGAGGAAGGAAAGTCTGGAATATTTGGAATATTTTGGGAAAGTCTAGCTTCAAGTAGAGTTCAGTAAGGATTTCAATGGATAAGGGCACTTCATCAGGTTTTGGTTGAATCTGTAGCATCTGATTGATGGATTGAGCAGTAATTGTGAAAAGGATTTCTTGGTTTGGTGTAACTAAAGCTCTTTCATTGGGCAAATAGTCGATCTGGCAGAGTCTAATGAGTTCTGGAAATTGAAAGGTCTATGGGAATATGTATTTGGGTAAATTTGAATCCCACAGATGGATATCATCTTCCTGGTCAATAAATTTGTCATGGCTCCAGTAATGGAGCTCTAAAAGGTTAAAATCAGTCACTGTATCACTGATTTTGAAGTCCTTATCAGCCAGAGGGGTGTGGTCAGTATAATATAGGTGGTTGCAGAGGGTTTATGCTTATAACACTCTGTGAAGCCATTTAATTTGTTCAATTATTACTTTCTGTGCTTAATTGATGGTTTCTAGTGTTTAGAATTACCTAGAAAATGATTGAATTTGGTCTTGCATAAGGTTCAGGCGGCAGCAGGGGCTTTCTTATTCTGAATAGGCTTCTTTGGTTACTTTTTTGCAAATAATAGAAATAGTGGGAAAATGGTTTTGGGCAGGCTTTATTCCCTTTAACTTTGGTTTATCACAATGGCGTTGGGTTGAATTATTTTAAACAACGGTGGTTTCACTGCAAAGCACTGAGGTAGTTTGGCAGTTTATCGCACGTAAAAGGTGGTTAGGCGGTTTATGGGATGGGGGTGCGATAAGACATGGGAGCGCCATGTAGCAAAGGATTGGGGGTGTGAAACCACCCATTTCGCACCCCCCCCCCCCATTGTTTTTAAATATTGGACATCGGGGGGTGCGAAAGCATTTATTGGGCGTTGGATTTGATCTATGTTGATCGGGTGGCTGAAAAGTGTTGCGAAATCCATTTAAATGAGGTGGGGTTGGGAAAGGGTTTAAGCGGAGGTTTTAATATAAAGTGGGGTTGGGGATTAATATGCGAAGGGTAAATAAGTATAAATGGGTCGAGACATATATATGAGCGGTAGGGGGGTTAATACGATATATATTAACAATGGTCTAAAGTAATGTCGGGAATGTATTAAAGTGGAAGGGTTAAAATGCTATCAGGGAGGGGTTTAAATGAAGTGGGACCCAACATATATTAATCGCTGCAAACTTTGGATAATTGGTTTTTTCATGTTTTTTATGAAAATGCAGAGTTAGTAAAGGGGAAGGTGTTTTAGTGATGGAAATGAGTTTTTAACTAGGGAGAGGGGTTTTAAGAAGGGAAAAGGGGTTTTAGGAAGGGAAAAGGGTTAGAATAAGGGGAAAGGGATATTATCAAAAGGAAAGGGATTTTTTACAAGAGGAAATGATTTCCAGGAGTGGAAATAGGATTTTTAGCAAGGGGAATGTGTTTAGAAGGATATTAGTGATAAAAGATAAACCATATGATGCCTTCCATAACTTGTGAAAGTATTTTACCTACCCTTTATTTATCCTAACATTTTTTAAATTCCTTTATTAGGTGCATTTGAGCTTGCTTACCCTTTTATTTTCTTTTGATAAGAAAACTAACTTACTTCTAACCTTATAACTTCCAATGGCTCAGATTAAAATTATGAGCTCATTTTATTCTGTACCTAACTACTGATGAACCAAGATTAAATGGTTTGGCAAGATCTTTATTCACTAACTATCATGACATGAAATTTAAAGGCACAAATGATCAAGATAATATTGTATAATCATCATGAATTGTGGCATTTTGGACAAGCTGTACACAATTTTATTTTCATAAGTAAATTAAGAGTAGTGGCATTTGAATGTGCAACACTTTCAGAATTTGTTTTTGTTTCTTTTTGTGGGGTTCATATTTTATATCCTTTTTTTATCTTCTTTTCTTTTCGTCCTTTGATTTTTCTTTTAAAACATACCCTCTTTTCATTTTTAATATAGAAAACATTTTCAGAAAGAAAAGGTATGTACAATATTACAAGACTTAACATAGTCAATTCAAAATTATGATCCCTATTATTATAGGACCCTAACACTGACTAGAGTGGATTAAGCGCTTAGGAAAAGGATATTGTTGGATCTGAGTGTTACTCTCTTCTTTCTCCTCCTCAAACTCTGTAGGTGGTGATGGAGGATGATTTTCTGAGATCACTCTTCCCAACCTGAATATTTTAACTCATGTATCTCCACAGCTTAAGCTGGATAGGTTTTTGCTCCACCGTAAACCTGTTGTGTCTGCTTGTTGTTAGGGTTCAGATTGGGATGTGCAAGCATCTGAGGTGACTTGGGTGGAGCATAATGGGTGAGTTGAGGTTGAGGGTGGGGTGGAGGTAGTAAGGCAGGTGGTTGATTATGTTGGGGTCTCCACCCTTGTGATGGGTTTCTCCACTGAGGTGGTTGAGGAACATACTCTTAGAATGGTTGGTTCCCAGGCTGGGGTGATATGGAGGGTTGTAAAGCCAAGTAGGAGGTGTATTCCATGATGGAGGAGTGGAAGTGTACCAATAATGCATAGGTTCATTATGGTTGGTATGACAATAGGAGTAAGGTGCACCTTGTATACCCTGCTGACATGACTGAGGCCCTTGAGGCCTTCTCTTATTTATGAAACAAAGTTTCTCTAGTCCTACTTCCCCACCTTGATATACAACTTTAAGCCCAGGTAAGGAGGGACACTTGTCTATGGAATGATTCTATTCACAGATAAGAAATCCTCTATAAAATTTAGTGGGCATTCATTCTGAGGTTTTTTTCTAGTACATCTAGGGCAGAAGATAGCCAAGGCCCTTTCTGATTCCTCTTGATTTGCATTATGTCCATTTGGAGAGAAAAAGTGTGCATCATCTCACTTTTGAAGTCCTCCAACATATTGCCAATATCATGCTTGATGGAGGTGGAAGAGGAAGGGGTGTTGTTCATGCTTTGGATAACTCTCCCTTTCTTCCTGGCTACCCTAGAGTGATTCCTAAACATAGTTTTGATGTACTCATAAGGCAGCTGGTAAATATATCCTCTTGAAAACATATTAAAGGTTTCTATCACCTCCTACCTAATCCCTCAGAGAGGTACTAGCTTAAGTGATCTGGGATCAAGGGTACAGTTGGCTATTTTGTAATCTACCTAGAATATTTCTTGATAATCCTCTAGGGATTCATCAGGTCCTAGAGTCATCCTAAATATTTCCTCCTTATTTTATTTGGATCTACAGTAGTCCCTGTATTTTTTGTTAAATGACTCTTGCATCTATTCCCAGGTAGTGATGTTGTTCCCAGGAAAACCCATGAACCAACGCAAGATTTCATCCTTGAGGGTGGATGGGAACAGGTTCAACTTTTGGTCATTTGAGTCATAGTCGTAGGTCCTGTGGACAAAAAGAAATTTGAACATGAATGTGTCAGGATTCTCGGAGGTAAGTCCATGGAAATGTGGAAGTGCTGAGGGATTGATTTTATTCATCCTAGTTTCCCCATTAGTTTCTCTAATAGGAAAGACTCCTTGGGTCCCAGTCTTAGCCATGGCTTTAATTGGTGAAGAAGGTTCCTCAGGTAAAGAAGGTTCTTCTTCTTCTCCATTAGTTTCTTCAAATTTTTCAAGGGACTCATCTATGGTGTGCTCAACCTGTAATATCCCTTTTCAGGAATTTTAGCAATATGCTCAAAGGAGACGATGTATAAGGAAAAATGTACAAAAATAACACTGAAGAGGACTTGGATCCTCTTATATATGTTGTATTTAGCTTAAATATTAAATGGAATTTGAAAAAAATCACTCTAGCTACACTAAATAGATCTCCCCATCTCATATGTTCTTAAAAACACTCCAATCCCACAGCTTCACAAAATAGAAATGTTGAAGACTGCAAAAGTGTAATTTTTATCATGGCATATACAACAAAAGATGATTTCACATAGATTTAGGGCTTTCATTAAGCATAGAATCAGAAATGAGAGGATTGACCTCTTTTACAAGCACATTGGAGCACCCTTGCTAGGGTTTTCGGCAAAATAACAACATAAAATGTATTTCTGCAGAAAATAATGCTGTACCTGGAAAATCTGTATTAGAAAATACAAAATATAATCTGAAATAGAAAAATGATATAGAAATTGGCTCAAGGCCTTCCTTAATAGATCTCCCGGAGTGAAATAGACACCTCCTCCTCTAAAACAAGCACAAAATAGGAAGGTATGACCCAGCTGCTGCTGCTACTACAGAAATAATGCAGTTACTGGGAGTGATTGCACTGTATATGATGTAGAATGATCCTCCTCAAGATAGACGATGATAATTTAACTCAGGTTCTCCTCCTTTGATCTCCAATTAGCTAAAACAATGGTGAAGATAGAATTCCCGCATGAAAATTCTTTGCACTAAACAATGCTGCAACTCTGGCTAATCAGTTGAATATTGCAATCAGTCCAAAGACCAAGACAAGGTGAATGAATGAATGAATCCATTTCTACTCGCTCCTTCTTCTTATCCTTGGTGAGATTCCTCACCCCGGACCCCACTCATTGATAATGTATCTTCCTTGAGAAGATTCCCCTTTCAAAACTGCGCTACCATAGCTAGCCTCCCTCCTTTTCTAACTGCATTGTTGAGTAGGTCAACTAGACCTAGCTCATTTATTTCCCCTATTTCACACCAAGGAGCATTTATTTATCCTCCTAAATCAATCCCTTTTCACACTAGGATTTGTTTTATTTTCCTCCCTATTCTTTTATTTCAAAAATGGAGCAGTTATAATATTCCAACTAGCAGTGGCTAATTGGGAATATTATAGTCCTCCCCGCTCAAAATTTGCTTGCCCACACATAACAGTAAAGAAGGATGTTGCAATATTTTATCTCCCTCCCAAGTGGCATCCTCATATGGTAGATTCCTACATCGAATCAGATATTCTTTGATAACTATGTTTGTTAGCTGCCTCTCCCTTGTGTCTAATATAACTTCGGGCTACAAAATCAGGTGGCCCTCATCATCAATAGGGAAAGATCCATGTTGTAAAATACATTCCTCCCAACGGCCTTCTTGAGGTAAGAAACATGGAAGATATTGTGAATCTTGCTCCCCTTAGGAAGCTCCAACTCATATGCTACCTTAACACTACATTTGACCACCCTATATGGCCCATAGAAATGGGGTTTGAGCTTTTCAGCTCCCTTCTCCTTGAGTGTGGACTATTTGTAAGGTTGAAGATGCAGATAGACAAGATCTCCCACCTGAAACTGTCTTTCTATCTGACCACGGTCTGCATACATCTTCCACTGGTTCTGGGCAGTGGAAATGTCGTCTTTGAGTGCCTTGAGTATGTCCTAGTTCTCCTGAATCCATTCCTTTGCCCTTGGAGCCTTACTTGCCCCAAACATCACATCTGCAAATGAGAGTGCCTCATACCCATATAAGTCTCAGAATGGAGTCATGCCAATAGAAATATGGTGAGTAGTGTTGTAACAATACTCTCCCAAGTGGAGCCAACGCAACCAAGCTTTTTGCTGCCCTGCCACATAGTTCCTCAAGTAGCCTTCTAGCCACTTGTTCACTATCTCGATTTGTCCATCGGTTTGGGGATGATAGCTAGTGCTTGGATTCAACTCATTCCCCACTAACTGGAAAATTTCCTACCAAAAGCCACCCATGAAGCGGCTGTCCCGATCACTCACTATGGTCCTTAGGAGACCATGGAGTCTAAATACATCTCTGAAGAAGAGCTCAACTACCTGTGAAGTAGTATAATGGGAAGAAATGGCAAAGAAATGAGAGTACTTTGTTAGTCTATCAACAACAACAAAGATACAATATTTACCTTGTATTGTCATTAAGCCGGTGATGAAGTCCATAGAGATACTTTCCCACTTCCCATCCAGAATAGGTAGTGGCTGAAATAACCCAGCAGGGTGGGTGCATTCTCCCTCGTTTTTCTGGAAAATGGTGCACTCTCTGACATGCCAAAGTACATCCTCCTTGAGACCCTTCCATGAGAATCTCTCCCTTATGGCCTTTTAAGTTTTTGTGAAACCTTGATGCCCTGCAAGTGGGGAATCATGTGATGCCAATAATATCTTCTCCTTGAGCTTGGAGTTCTTAGCCAAGAAGATCTGGTCCCGGTAATAAATGACCTCATCCATTACATTAAACCTCTCATCTGATACCACCCTATCAAGTATCTCACATGCAAAGTTATCTTTGGAATACTCAACTAAAAGTTGAGCTTTCCAATTTGCGTCCATGCCCCTCAAAGACAGCGTTGTAGGCCTCCTGGATAGTGCATATGCTACTACATTGCTCTTCCCCTTGACTTACTCTATGTCAAAATCATAAGCTTGGACTTTACTCACCCACTTTATTTGTCTCTCCTTAAGTTGTTTCTGTTCAAGGAAGAATCTAAGACTATTATGATCAGTCTTCACCTTGAACTTATTCCCCACCAAGTATTACTGGAATTTGGCTAATGCATGCATGATTACCAACATTTATTTATCATAGATGGGGTACAACCTCTCATGAGGGAGAAACTTCTTGCTCTGAAAGGCTATAGGATACCCACCTTGCATCAAGACTGCCCCAATACCTTCACCTGATGCATCACATTCTAGAACAAAGGTTGAGAAAAATCAAGCAAAACCAAAACAGGACAACCACTCATTACCTCTTTGAGCTTATCAAAAGCCCTCTACACTGTAGGTGTCAATGTAAGGCTCCTTGCTTTGTCAATTCTATCAATGGTGCTACTATTTGTGAAAACCCTTTCAAAAACTTCCGGTAATAAGTGCATATGCCTACAAACCCTCTGAGCTCTGTAACATTTTTGGGCTCAAGCCAATCTCTGATAGCCTGGATATTCTCCTCATGTACCCTTACTCCATCCACTCCTATGATGTGCCCCAAATACAACATCTCTGTGAGGCCAAATTCACATTTTGAGAGCTTGGCATAAAATTGCTGGTCCTTGAGGATATGAAAAATTGTCTCAACATGCCACAAGTGCTCCTCCCAAGTGCGGTTGTAGATAAGAATATCATCAAAGAAGACCAATACAAACTTTCTCAAATGACCACGAAAGATGTGGTTCATGCAGGATTGGAAAGTTGCTGGGGCATTGGTCAATCCAAAGGGCATTACCAGAAACTCAAAATTCCCATAGTGACATCTGAACGTTGTCTTGGGGATATCTTTCTCCCTCACCTTGATTTGATGATACCCAGATCTTAAATCAATCTTGGAGAAGTATTTAGATCCTCTCAACTCATCCATGAGTTCATCGATCCTGGGTATAGGGTACCTGTTCTTCATGGTATTCTTATTCAAGGCCCTATAGTCAGTGCACATCCTCAATGTGCCATCTTTCTTCTTTACTAATACCACCAAGGAAGCAAAAGGACTAGTACTGGGCCGGATGTGTCCTAGAGCTAGCAGCTCTTTGATAGCCCTCTCAATCCTATCCCTATAAGCCTTGGGATGCCTATAAGGTGTGGTGATTACTACTTGGATCCCTTGCTCCAACTCAATAGTGTGTTCAAACCCTCAGTCAGGAGGTCTCCCAGGTGGGATGTCACCAAAAATTGTAGAATACCAGTCCAAGAGAGATTGAACATCTAGATGCACTAGTGAATCCTTTCCCTTCACCTATGATATATGCAGCTCTACTGCCCATTCAACATCTCCTCTGCATAGATATGCCTCCATCCTGTGTGCTGAAACAACCTAAGGGGGGTATGTGTTTATACCCTTGATATTTTGTTGCTGGACATCCTTCCCTCCTATCCATTCCATCTCCAAAGTTCTCCAATTAGTGGCGACTCTCCCAAGAGTAATCAACCACTGGACTCCCAATATGAAATTGGTGTTCAGAATATCTACCACGAAGAAGTTGTTGGGTGTGGAGCCTGATTATCTTTGTATCACAGCATTGGACCCCTATACCTTAAAAGGGGTGGCAACGCCGCCCGAAATTTAATCGCTACCGTGGGGGGTCCAGGGGGGGGCGGCAGCGCTTTTAGGAGCCCCCCCCCCTGGCGGGGGTTAGGGGGCAGTGCCCCCGAAGCTAAAAATAGATGTAAAATTTCCTTGTAAAAGTATAGTAATTTCTAGTCAATCTGGGCCGTTCATTAGGCAAATGATCTGACGGTAGAAGTTATGTTTAGATTAGGGTTTTTTCCCTAGAAGGCAACCCCCTTGTATATATGGGGGCATTGTATTGCGGCTGGGTATGATGAGTGTATTCTCGGAGCGAGAAACAGAGAGGGAGACTGTGAGAGAGAATAGAGGATATTACAGCGGATCTCATGAAGTTTTTATTCTCTTCATTTTTGTTGGATAATATAAAGGACATGCATCGGTACACATTGAGGTGGAGGGCGTAGCCCAAGTGATCAAGACAGTGAAGTGCATCTCTCTAGTTTTATGTGTTTTGTGTGCTTGTATTTTCTACATATTTTATGTGTTTCATTTCTCTGTAATATTTAATTTTCTAACAACTGGTATTAGAGCCGAAGGTATATTTGGCTGATAAACTCGCAGGAAAAAAGGGTTCCTGGTTCGAGTGGGAGAAATGGCGGACGATGGTAAGTTTAGGGTCGAGAAATTTAACGGCCAAAACTTTGCGCTATGGAAGATGCAGATGGAAGATTATCTGTATCAGAAAGATCTGTACCTATGATTGTGGAAAAACAAGAAACGCGAAGCCATAGAGACGCGGAATGGAACATTCTGCGATAAAGAGGCACGCTCGGAAACGATACGCGTGGTTGTCTTGCGGCGTGATCGCCTTACAATATTCTAGGAAACAACAACGAGAGGGTTTGATGCGGAGACGTTGGCAAAGAGCGCCCATGAAAGCCTGGAAATGTCAAATATAAGGTATTTCTTATGGAAAGATATTAATGCTAAGTCACCAGGAGGTGGATCATTACTTGCAGACCATTTAAATGAATTAAATACAGTTACCAGTCAGTTAAGTTCTGTAGGGGTAAACTTTGATGATGAAGTTAGAGCTCTGTTATTCTTGTGCTCATTGCCAGAGAGTTGGAATGGTTTAGTAATGGCCATTAGTAACTATGTCTCTGGATCTAGTACTTTAAAGTTTGATGATGTTGTTGGTGCTATCCTTAGCGAGGAAATGCGACGGAAAAGCTCTGGTGAGACATCAGGTAATGCTTTGAGTGCAGAGTCTAGGGGAAGAAGAATGGAAAGAGGAAAGAGCTCGGGTTATCGCAGTAAATCAAGGAAAGGCAGATCCAAGTCCAGATCGGGGATAGTGTGCTGGAATTGTGGAAAGAAAGGACACCTAAAGAAAGACTGTAGATCTCGGAAGGGAAAATAAGGAGACACACAGCAAGAAAACAATCATGAAGCAAATGTGACAGGTGATGTGTTACAAGATTCTTTGATTCTTTCTTTCGAAAATGTTACTGATTCTTGGGTTGTAGATTCGGGGGCTTCATTCCATGCCACACCTGATAAGAAATATTTTCATGACTATGTTCAAGGAGATTTTGGACAAGTTCGTTTGGGTGATGATAAACCATGTAAAATTGTTGGAATGGGTAAAGTTCTTGTAAAACAACAGAATGGAAACCAATGGCTACTAAAGGAGGTAAGGCATGTTCCAGATCTGAAGAAAAATCTGATTTCAACAGGACAGTTAGGCGATGAAGGTTGTGTGACAACTTTCACAGATAAAACTTGGAAGGTCACCAAAGGAGCGCTGGTAATAGCAAAAGGCAAAAAGGTTGGTACATTGTATTTATGCAATGGTATTTCTAACTCTGTTAATGCTTTAACTTCCAAAGGAGCAGATGCAGCATTATGGCATCATAGGCTCGGACACATGAGTGAGAAGGGAATGAATATTCTCCACTCAAGAAATTTGTTGCTAGGTTTGAAGAATGTTGATTTGGATTTCTGTGAGAATTGCATTTATGGAAAACAGAAGAGAGTCAGATTTCTCAGAGTTGGGAAAGAAAAGAAGAGCGAAAAATTGGAGCTTTTGCATACAGATGTATGGGGACCTGCTCAGGTATCATCTCTCGGTGGCTCTCGTTATTATATTACTTTTATTGATGATGCAACTAGAAAAACATGGATTTATTGTATTCAGAATAAATCTGATGTATTTGATACTTTCAAGAAATGGAAAGATTTGGTTGAGATTGAGACAGGAAAGAAGTTGAAGTGTCTTAGATCAGACAATGGAGGTGAATATTGCAGCAAAGAGTTTGATAGGTACTGTTCAGAGCATGGAATTCGTAGAGAGAAGACAGTTCCAAGAACACCACAAGAAAATGGTGTGTCGGAAAGGATGAACAGAACAATCATGGAGCGTGCAAGGTGCATGAGATTGCATGCGGGATTGCCTTTACAATTTTGGGCAGATGCTGTAGATACTGTTGTTTATCTAATAAACAGAGGGCCTTCAAGTTCCTTGGATGGTGGTATTCCAGAGGAAGCATGGACAGGTAAAAAGGTAAACTACTATTTTTTAAAACCTTTTGGTTGTGAGGCCTTTGTCCATATTAATAAAGAAAACAGAACAAAGCTTGAGGCAAAATCAAAGAAATGTACCTTTATTGGATATGGTGCTAATGATTTTGGTTATCACTTATATGATTATGAAAATCACCAAATCATTAGGAGCAGAGACGTAATATTCAATGAAAAGGTCTTGTATAAGAATCAGCTGCAGGAAAAGAAACAGGAAAAAGAAAGCAAGGAATAGACGGTTCTTGATGAGATAACTGAAAAAGTAAAGGTGCCTGAAAATAATAATAATCAAAAACCACAGCAGCGACAACCACCACAACAGCAATAGGCACCTCAAACACCTGAAAGTGGTGTTAGAAGATCTACTAGGATAAGCAGACCCCCTGAACGATACTCTCCTTCATTATATTATTTATTGTTAACTGATTATGGTGAACCCGAATTTTATGAAGAAGCAATGCAAGTTGAAATCAGGAAGAAGTGGGAGCTATCCAGGGAAGAAGAGATGGACTCCTTAATACTTAACTTGAGTGCAGAGACTTAGTAGATTATATGGAGAAAACTACATTCATGAGACCAAGTGGGTTCCTGGAAATTTGAAGGAAGAAGATGAAGGAAAATAGAGGTACAAAGCTAGACTTGTGGTGAAGGGGTTTGCACAGAAAAAAGGTATTGATTTTGATGAAATATTTTCTCCTGTTGTTAAGATGACTTCAATCGAAACTATTTTAAGTCTTGTAGCAACGGAAGATTTACATCTTGAACGGTTAGATGTAAAGACAACATTTCTCCATGGAGATTTGGAGGAAGAGATCTATATGGAGCAACCAGAAGGATATGAGGTCAAAGGGAAGGAAAAATTAGTGTGCAGGTTAAAGAAGAGTTTTTATGGCTTAAAACAGGCTCCAAGGCAGTGGTATCTAAAATTTAGCGAGGTTTATGCAACAAGGTTATGGAATCTTGTCAAATCATTGTGTTTGCTCTGAAGATCCTTAATGATGGCGGCTATATTATACGTGTATGTGAATGGCTTATGCTTGTTGGTGTTGCGGGGTCTAACATACAGGAGAAATAAATGTGCCCAGAAATAAATTGGCAAATTCATTTACCAATGAAGAGTTGGGAGTGTAAAAACAAGTCCTTAGGCATGAGGATAACTAGACAGGAAAAATCGCAGGTTAACACGTACCCGAGAATGGAATATATGAAAAAGTGTTGAAAAGATTTAATATCACGAATTGCAGACCGGTTAATTACACCTTTTTGCTAGCCATTTCCAAACTTAGTAAGGAGATGTGCCCAAAGACAGAGAAGACATGGATTATATGTATAAGGATTCCATATCATCGAAGATTGGAAGTTTAATGTATGCAATGGTCTGCACAAGGCCTGATATTGCACATGCAATGGGAGTTGTAAGCAGGTACATGAACAATCTGGGAAAAGAACATTGGATGGCAATAAAATGGATTCTCAAGTATTTGAGAGGAACCACAAATCAAGCATTATGCTTTGGCGGTCCAAACATTTCTCTACGGGGATATGTTGATGCAAATATGGCAGGTGATAGAGATAACAAGAGGAGTATTGCAGGGTATGTATTTACTGTAAGTGGAACATATGTCAGTTGGGTTTTGAAAATGCAAATTTTTGTTGCACTTTCAACAACGGAAGCAAAATATTTTGCTGCTACAGAGGGTAGTAAGGAAATGATTTGGTTACAAAGGTTTATGGATGAATTAGGTAAGAAGCATGATATGGGAACGTTATACAGTGATAGCCAGAGTGCCATTCATCTTGCAAATATCTTAGCATTTCATTCGAGGACTAAACACATACAGCTCAAGTACCATTTCATATGGTCAGTATTGGAAGATGGATAGTTGAAGCTGGAAAAGATACACACTAGCCAGAATCCTGTAGATATGCTAACAAAAGTTGTAACCAAGGAGAAACTGAGAGTATGCTCAGTTTCAATTGGTCTTCAAGGATGACGATGAAGATGAAAGCAGACGAGTCCAAGAAGGTCATTGTCCGGCAAATGGGCAGTGATGGAGTTGCTACAATCGATCTTATCTCAAGTGGGAAGTTGTTTTGGGTGTGGAACTGATTATCTTTGTATCAACCATTGGACCTGTGCAGCAAAAGGGTAGCAACGCCGCAGGGAATTAATAGCTAACGTGGGGGTCTAGTGGGCGCGGTACACCAAGGAAACCCCAGCGGGGATTGAGGCGGCGCCATAAATAGAGATGTAAAATTGCCTTGTAAAAGTATAGTAATTTCTAGTCAATACGGAACGTTCATTAGGCAAATGATCTGACGGTAGAAGTTATGTTTAGATTAGGGTTTTTTCCCTAGAAGGCAACCCCCTTGTATATATAGGGGCATTGTATTGTGGCTGTGTATGATGAGTGTATTCTCGGAGTGAGAAACAGAGAGGGAGACTGTGAGAGAGAACAGAGGATATTACAGCAGATCTGCTGTAGGTTTTGTCTCTTCATTTTTGTTGGATAATATAAAGGAAAGACTGGCTGTTCGGGGTGGACGTAGCCCAAACTGGGTGAACCACGTATATCTATGTCTCTCTAGTTTTATGTGTTTTGTGTGCTTGTATTTTCCGCATATTTATATGTGTTTCATTGCTCTGTAATATTTAATTTTCTAACAGAAGTGGTCTGTCAATGTATATGTCCCCATGGTAATGGTTAGTGCTGGAACATACTTGGCACATTGCAGGGTCATAGCTCCTGGGACTAAAATTGAGAATCCCTCAAACTCCTCCATGTGGATTCCTCTCCTTTGCACCAGTTGTGCATCAATAAAATTATGTGTGGCTCCACTATCTATCAACACAGAGACTCTTTGCCCCATGATAGTACCTCTCACCCTCAAGGTTAGATACTTTGGGACTCCTCTTAACGCTGCAATGGCTCCCCCTCTTGGAGCAAAGTTTTCCATGGCTTGTACAGCGCTGGCATCCTTCTTGGATAAGGTTTAGACATGATGTGTCTTTCCTGCAACACATTCCCCTTCCAAAACATGGATTGTCTTCCTTGTTTTTGAGTAAGTCTCCTGCTGCAACAAATTTCTTGCCCTGGGCAAGATGTGTTGTAGATCTCTAGCTTTCTTCATAGCTTCAAGGAGTGTAGTTGGTTTAGTGGCTTTCACCAACCCTTGCAATGGTTCAGCCATACCATTAATAAACATGCATACCTTCCTTCTCATAGTGAGGTTGGATACCATCACTGAAAGCTGCAAATACTCATCAATATAAACCTCAATATCTCCCTCCTGCTTGAGCTTGGTTAACTTGGCAAAGTGGGCTTCCGGATCTCTTGGATCAAACCTCTCCACTAGCTTCTTGGTGAAAGATGAATATGAAGTGATATGATGATGCCTAAGTGTGGTCAATCCATGAAACCACCATTCTTGAGCTTCCCCTTCTAGGTGCAGTGCAGCTATCCTCATGGCTTCTAGCTCAGAAACCTTGTTGAGATGGAAGTATGTGTCCAGCTTCTCCACCCAAGCCCTGGCTCTACACTTAGGTGTTCCATCAAATGTGGGTAAGAAAAACATACTGTGTTGTAGGGCTGTTCCCTGCATCAAGTTCTCCTCTCTTTGATGAGCATTAATCCTCCTCCCATCCTTAATCTAGAAAAACTCCTAAAAGTTCAAATTCTTCTTGAACCCTTGAGATTGGAGTTCATATTCTTCAAAATATTCTTACAGGGTTTCCTCCTTATCTCCCCCAATTATAAATGAGGGCATGTTAGAGTGTTGTGATGCAGCTAAATGCCCCATTCCATTTTTAGTGTTGGTGCTTTTATGTAGCTTAAATATGAAATGGCATCAGAAAAAAATCACTCTAGCTACACTAAACAAATCTCCCCATCTCATATATGCTTAAAAACACTCAAATCCCACAGCTTCACAAAACAGAAATGCTGAAGACTGCAATAACATAATTTTTATTATGAAATCTATAGAAAAATATGATTTCACATAGATTTAGGGCTTTCATTAAGCATAGAATCAGAAATGAGAGGATTGACCTCTTTTACAAGCACATTGGAGCACCCTTGCTAGGGTTTCCAACAAAATAACATAAAATGTATTTTTGCAAAAACTAACACTGTACCCAACAAATCTGTATTAGAAAATACAAAATGTAATCTGAAATAGACAAATGATACAGAAATTGGATCAAGGCCTTCCTCAATAGATCTCCCGGAGTGAAATAGACACCTCCTCCTCTGAAACAAGCACAAAATAGGAAGGTATGACCTAGCTGCTACTGCTACTACAGAAATAATGCCATTACTAGGAGTGACTACACTGTATATGATGTAGAATGATCCTCCTCAAGATATATGATTATAATTGAACTCAGGACCTCCTCCTTTGATCTCCAATCAGCTAAAACAATGGTGAAGATAGAATTCCCGCATGAGAATTCTTTGCACTAAACAATGCTGCAACTTCGGCTAAACAGCTGAAGCTTGAAATCAGTCCAAAGACAAAGACAAGATGAATGAATGAATTAATCCTTTGCTGCTCTCTCCTCCTTCTTATCCTTGGTGAGCTTCCTCACCCCGAACCCCACTCATTGATGATGTATCTTCCTTGAGAAGATTCCCCTTTCAAAACTGCACTGCCCTAGCTAGCTTCCCTCTTTTTCTAACTGCACTTTTGACTAGGTCAACTGGATCTAGCTCATTTCTTTTCCCCTCTTTCACACCAAGAAGCCTTTATTTATCCTCCTAAATCAATCCCTTTTCACACTAGGATTTGTTTTATTGTCCTCCCTACTCTTTTATTTCAAAAATGGAGCAGTTATAATATTCCAAGTAGCAGTGGCTAATTGGGAATATTACACAACCTCACAATCACTGAAAAAGAGTTAAGGGTGACTATGTGGGGATGTGGGGGTTTTTGGTTAAAAAATTCCTTAGTTATCCCTACTCCTACGAGGCATGAAATTCAAATTGTTTTTGTATTTTTAAATATTTTGGAACTAAATTTAAAATAAAAGTAGAAACAAATGCTAAAACAGAATTAAAGCATCTACTTAGACACCTCCCCGAAAATGAAGCCAAAAAGTTGTGAGCCCTAGTATTGCACCAAGAGTGTCGGAACTCCTATAGGCTACTCTAATTTACTTTATCAACCCAGGGTTTGTATAAACTTGGAGGTGACAGTGCTATATACACAGCAGATGCATTCCACTCATGCCATCCTCTTCTCAGTCCTACGAAGGGGTTCTACTGATAGGGCTACTTCTAGGGGATGAAGTCAGTCACACTTCTGAATGAAACCTAAGATTGTAAATAACTCAAGACCATTACTCTATCAGCAAGAAAGAAACTAGTCTAAAGAATAAGGACACACCTAGCTATTTGTAAGAAAGGAAATCCACAATTAGGCTAAAGCAAGAAATAGAGTTAAAATAAGTGGCATTCATAAAGTAAATTGTTGTATTAAACTTGCAAAAAGGGAAATTGATCTAAGCACACATTACTAGGAAAAATGGCTAATTAACCTATAACTAGTTCATACTTGGCTACTATGTTTTAACAATGCATCTATCCATGAGCTAACTATGCTTGTAAATACTCTATTTTGCAGCAAAAGAAGGAAGCACTGAGGTGGCTTAAGAAGGTCTTGGACTCATGGATTCATATTTGAAGGTGTCTTGGACATTGTGTCAGGTTTAGGTGGAGTGATAGATGTTTTCTGGGTTGAAGAAGTGGCTGACTGGTGTTGCTATAAGATTTGCTACAGGGTTTCCTATAGTGCTACAGGATGTCCTGAAATGCTATAGGAAACCGGAAGAGGGTAGTTTGAGGCTAGAAATGATGAGGAAAGGGGTAGGAAAGGTGGGATGAAGGTGGACTTAGATGGATGGAAGGTGGCGAACCCTTTGGCCAATCTCAAAACTTCTTTCAAATCCCACATTTCACCTCAAGGGTAGCTCTTGAAGTTGTGGCGAGGATCTCAAAAAATAGGGCTAAAGGTGATTATGTTAAAATTAGGTTGGTGGAGGGTGGAAACTAAAACTAGGGATGTTGGTGGTGTCCTCCTCTACTTCTCTACTCAAACCTGCAGTCAAAATACTTGTTCATGCAATTAACATTAACAAATCTATGATGAAAATGGTGGAAAATATGAGTTGAATTTAATAAGAAAACCTACCTATGCATTTGAATAAGAAACCTCACTCAACATTCATAATAGTTTCACGATAATTACAACAACCTATCGGTCTTTTCCAAGAAATCATAAACTGAAATAAATTTTGGGTTTGTGGTGAAGATCTGCCCTCCTCAAGCTCCATTGAAAGAGTTGAGAGAGGGAGGCTTTGACACACAGCTTTGGATTTTTATATGCTATTGTAGCATGATCTACAAGAGCCTAACTACAACAACATGAAATGGAAGCAAACTAAAAACAAAAATATGAAATGTAGGAAAAATAACTACAACACATGAAATAAACTAGCTACAATGGCATGGAAAGTAAACATAAATACATAAGAAATATTGAGTCTAACGGATTGGGCCCTAACCCACAAGCTCAACTCTTTGAAACTAAATCAGTGAAGGATAAAATGAATACTCTTTCCATTGCAAAAACAATCTCATTACATAGCCATGAAAGTCACAAAAGTCTATTACGGGAGCTAAGAGTCTCCTAGCTATCTCCAAAATTCAAAACCTAATGAACTCTTGCTCTGCCCTATTTAACGTAAAGGGTAGCTACCAACATCTCCCTAAAAAGTAGGTGATTTGTTCCCTTTGATTGCAAGAGAAGTGGAGCTTTGGTTCACTTGGTCTTCCACTTTCTTGGCTGCCTTTGATTTTGAGTTGTTGGAGGGAATCTAGAGGATCATTTGGCTTCCTTTAGGATTTAAGGAGGTAGTCAACCCCCCTATAATATCTCCTTGTTGTCTACTCCAAGATTTGATTTCACAATCTTCAACAAAGTGGCATATATTCATGATTATCCTGCATTTAAACCATATTATGCATTTGAATTATGACAAGCCTTAATCACCATCTACACTAAGCAACATATTACCATAATGTAATTAAATGTGAGAAAGAGAGACTAATAAGGCTAAAAAGGTGACAATTAACCCCTCAAAAGATACCTATTGAGGGTGCTCATCACTGTCGAGGCTATATTCCTAGAGAAGTGACTTGCACCATCGACATAACTGCTATGAGGTGTGGATGACGTATCCATATGAAATACACAAGAAGACAATAGATGAGATGATGAGGAATGAAAGCTACCTAAATGCAGAAACAGAAAAAGATACACTCATTTAAATGGGAAATGTTATGGGTATAATTTCTTTAGATAGATTCCATTGGAAGTGTTAGGAAGGATTTGGCCTTATGAATCCTCTAAAAGGTATCCCCCCTTGCCCAAACACTTACAGATGATGTAATGACTTAGCCATAATGGTTCAGAATTCCCATTCCCTAGGACATCATGAGCTTGGTCATATATGAAAACAAGGTCTCCCTTTTGAAAGGTACGAGGGTGGACTTTCTGGTCATATTGAGCTTTGGCTCAATTTTTTGCTGCTTCAATGGTTTGTAATGAAACATGGAAGTCTTCATTGGTGCACTCAAGCATAATAAGTTGTTTTTCTAAGGGTTGGGTGTTTGGGAGGAGTTCAACGACAAAGTGGAGGGAGGGGATTTAACACTTGATTGGTAATATTTCCTCCTCTCCAATAGAAGGTGGAAAGGAGTAAACCCAGTGGTGGTTTTAATAGAATTTATATAGGACCACAAAGTGGGGAAGAGAATAAGGTTCTAGTTGGTCTTATGTTTATTCATCGTCCGCTGAAGCATAGTTTTAAGGATTTTATTGACAGCTTCAACTTGTCCATTTCCTTGGGGGTAATAGGATGATGAATATTTATGTTCAAAGACGAACATAGAGGATATCTCATGCTAGATCTCATATTTGAAGTGTCTACCATGGTCATAAACCAATTTTTTCAAAACCCTAAATTGAGTGATAACATGATTAAAGAAGAGGGTTGTAGTATCTGTGGTGTTATTTAATGTACTCATGGCTTCATCCCATTTGGTGAAATAGTCTATGACCACGATAATATACTTATGGTTATTAAAATATGGGGTTTGACACTCCATGAAGTCAATATCCCATCTATAGTAAGGATCCTCTATGATGACAGGATGGAGGAGAAGAGGGGGAGCTCGAGCATTAGGGGCGAATAATTGATAGTTGGTACAATGTTTGACTTCCTCAATGCAATCGCTAAATAGATAAGGCCAAAAGTAAGAAACACACATGATTTTATGGGTCATGTTCATTCTGGAGAGGTAACCACCACAAGCGCCACCATGAAAGACATTGAGCACTTGCTCAGCTTCAACATGAGTGATATAATGACGAAGGATAGTGTCAACTCTGTGACGATAAAGATCATCACCAATGAGGAGGTAGCGATGGGCTTGATGTCGAATAAGTTGTCGAGCATCACGGTTAATATGGGGGGTGAATTTTTGGGTTCAAAAATAGGTGAGGATGTCACCATACTAAGGATAATCTAAGGTGATGGCAAACAAGTGTTCATCTAGAAGGTCGTCATTTACCAGTGGATCAGGTCCACCAGTAGGAAATTCATAAATGAATTCAACAAAGGCCAAATATTTCTTACTCTTGGGTGTTACAAATTCGATATCTAATTCTTGAAGGATAACGATCCAACGAGCATACTTCCCATTGATGATCCATCAACTCAACATGAAGCCCATGGGGTTGGAATTGGTCACAATTTTGGTGGTACGCATAAGGATATAAAGACGAAGCTTTTGAACAGAGAACATAACATCCAATGCCAACTTTTCTTCATGGGAATATGACACATGGGGACTGTTAAGGTTTTTAATGATATAATATATGACATTCTCAATTCTAGAAACATCTTCCCATATTAGGACCTCGATGACCGAGTAGGAACAAGTTGAGATATACATGATGAAGTCCCTTTCAAAGTTAGGTTGACTGATCAAGGGAGCAGAAGTAAGAGAACATTTGAGGGCATCGAAATAATTTTGAGTTTGGTCATTCCAAATTAATGGAATTGTAGATCGATGGAGTATAATAAACCCATGCGTAGTGGTGGCATAATCAGGAACAAATCAATGAATAAAGTTGGCTTTGCCTTGGAGGCTTTGTAACTAAGGAAGGGTACGAGGAGGAGGAAATTTGAGAATTTCTTGAACTTTGAGAGGGGTGAGCTTCATACCCTCTTTCAACACAATGAAGCCAAAAATTTGGCTGGAAAGAGTGCAAAAGACACATTTACTATGGATTGAGGTGAATGTTATACTTGCAACATCAAAAGGAGATAGTATGAAAAACATGAATGTGTTGCGATCGAAGTTTGGAACAAGTGGTGAGATCGTCTAGATACGCAAGGATAATATGAAGCAAGTCATGGAAACGGTAATACATGGCATGTTGAAAAGTGGCCCCAACATTCTTTAACCCGAAAGGCATGGCCCTATAGGAAAAATTTCCCCACAGACCGATGAAAACGGCTTTAATTTTATCAACATAATGGATACTTATATGGTTGTATCCGGAGAATCCATCCATAAAGGAAAGACCCTCATGCCCCACACACCCATCAATGATTTGGTCAATTAAAGGTGTGGGGAGGTTCACTTTGGGACAAGCTATTTTTCATATCCCAAAATCTTGTGCAGACACAAATGGTAGCTTGTCTCTTAAGAACGGGAACAAGATTAGACACCCATGTGGTGTATTTAATGGGATTAATAAATCTAGCCTGTTTGATCTTATTGATTTCAACTTTGATAAGCCTCATGTTTGAAAGGATGAATGGGTCTCAGCTTTTGGCGGACATGAATGGCATCGGGCCATGTGTCAATACTATGTTCAACAATGGCGGGATAAAGTCCAGGCATATTGGAATAATACTAGGCGAAAACATCATGGAATTCTTTGAATGACTCAGTGTAAGAATCAATTTCTTCTGGGGTGCATTGTGTCCCCAAAGTGACATTTTATTTGATCCCTAGTGTATTTGAAATGTTAATTTTGATTGTAGGGGAGATTTTCGCCATATTTCCTTCTTCAAAAGCATTTGTTGCATGAATAGGATTTCTAAACCAATCGACTTCACCATGAATGAATTCTTTAGACTCCACAACATACTGATCATGGGTTTGCTGTGGAAGGAAATACGCATGGTGGTGCATATCATCCCAAGGATAATCAGGGGTGGTCATGGCTGCCATGATGTATTCATATGAATTAAAAATGGGAGGACGGGAGGAAGAGAGAACACATGATATGGAGGAGATACCTGAAACATCGTCATAAGATACAATGTTCACATGTGCATCAACAATAGGAGGGGATGAATGACTAATAGATCGTAAATCTATCCATGTTGAGACTAGAGTGTTCTATGAGGAAGGTTCGATAAAATTACAATAGAAAAATCCAAGAGAGTCCCAATACATCGATCACATGGATGAGGATAGGTAGATAATAGGAGCAGTACTATCAGTCGTATCAACGTCAGGAGGAGGGATCACCATGGGTGGTTGAGAAACCTCCTATTCTAGCTTAATTATGGGAACATAATCCATAGGTAGAGAAGGGGTGGATTCACTACGAGAAACCTCTAATTCTCAAATGACTTGAAGTGTATCATGAAGTTATTTGAGACATGGATAGTGGTGATAATAATGGCCATAAGTATCACACAAATCAGAAGGGTGATTCGTGTGTAAGGATATTTTCTTCTTAGCTCACTTAGGTAAGGTGACATGGACCTCGGGAATTTTAGAGTCTAGGAAAGGTATTCGTGACCACATTCTTGATATGAGGGAGCTAGGGACAATTATTGGTGGTGTTCCCAACAACATCACACAAAGAACATGGAGGGGTAGGCTTTGGAGTTTTAGGAGGAGCTGGAGTTGTTTGGGGTACCTTGTCTTTGGTTCCCTTTTTATGGGATTTCCCCCCCCTCACCAGATGCTTTCACAATAAGAGTAGGTTCATGTTGAGGTTGCCATGGAACTTAAGCAAAGGAAGGGGTAGGAATAACAGATTGAATCGAGATCTAAGGAATGTAAGGTTTAAGTTGATCATGAGGAGTCTTTGTGGGAGGATCAATGTACCAGACTGAGATCCCCAAGGTGATATTAGGAAGACTCAATGTAGCCATTAGAGTGGAAAAAAAAAATTATAGATGGTGGGAATAAGAAGGGTATGTGACTAGAAGGGTAATGACCTGGAGGAACTTCTCCCTGATGATTAAGACCTGGGGGATTTGTTCCTGGATGGAAAGGACTATGAGAGATACTAGTAGAAGGAAATTTTCCTTGAGGAATTATACCTAAAGGTTAGGTTGAGATGGGAGAAGCAGGTTGTGAAGGTGCTAGATGCTGAGAAGGTTGACAAAGCCACTTATGAGAATCCCGTGATGCATAAAGCATGCAAACACTAGATGAGCTAGGCTCATAAGGGGTAGGTGGTCGACCATAATAAGCCAAGAAAAGTGGAATCTTTGTAGACTCCAAGAGAGACATTCATGAGAGATGATACATTATTATTTCCAGTCATCGATAATATAATGGACTGAGGTGAAGTCTGAGACTTAGGGTCATAGTACTTCAGTTGATTGATGGTGACAATATTTCCATTACGAGGAACACACATCTTACGAAAAACCATAAATGCGATAACTGACATAGAATAGGTGTAACTACGACCCAAAATAATGTTATAATCTAATGGGGCATCAATGAATTCGATGTCAATAGAGATAGTATTTCCAGAAAAAGTGATAGGAAAATTTTGATAAAATCCAAGAGGTTGTGAGGGATGACCGTCCCGAGAACAAATATTTATTTTGGATGGGCATAGGTCAGGTGAACCAAGTTGCTTCCAAACACTATTAGGAATCGCACAAGTGGAGGCACATTCATCTATGATACATCAATGAATAGTGGTGTTTCTTATGGATACTGGTATTTGAAATGAAATAGATGAAGGAAGGGGGGGGGGGGGGGTTGTTATGATTTATCAACGTCAAAGTCAATCATACGATCATCAAAAGGATCCAAAACAAACAAAGCAGAGAGTAGAGATTTCCATTGGGATGGGCATGTCTAGAGGACTTCCAGCGTTGACATGGTAGAAGGAGACTGCGCCAAGTCATCTACTATGTTATAAGTATGGGCGGCTTTAGCAAAAGCAACATTTCGACATAATGGGCCTTTGGGGATCTTGGGGATAACCTATAGCTTAGGTTGAGGGATCTGTATGGTACCATTTGATGAAGACAGAGGCTCGGTGGAAACTTGAGGTTGGGAGTCAGTCACACACTTAGTAAGTGGCTAGTCATATTGGCATGATCGAGTCTGAAGGATGACTTGTTCAATGTTGACTTCGTCATAATTCATCATAAGGATCTGATAATATTTATGACCATATTATGAAGGTTATGGATTTGCATGACCTTGTGTAGGTTTAGCAGCTAAATATCCTTAATGAGGAAAATTATTGGTAAGCACAACCGGTTGAGATGAAGCAGGAGAAGGAGGAGGAGGAGGTGGAGTTATGGGTTTTTTTCCTTGAGAATTAGCTGCTTGAGCTTCCAAAACTTGACACGCATGAGGTAAAAGGGGACACTCATGAGTATAATGGCCATATATGTCGTAACAGGCACGAGGTTTGTTCATACGAAGATATTTGTTTTTTCTTGGCATGCCCGCCCTATTACTGGGTTGCAGTATTAGGCTAGTTTCCCTGAGGTGCATTAGGTGTTGGACCCTAGTTACCCCTATTACCTTCAGATTGTTGGTTCTTGTTACTTTTCTGCTTGTTCCTTTTCTTGGGGTTGGGGGTATTGGTTGTTCTCTGTTGATCATACACTTGACCTTGAGGAGGAGGTTGTTGCTATGGAAGAGGTGGAGGAGGCATGGGGGGCTGGGGCAATATTACTAGAGGGGCTGGAGCACCAGGTGGTGCATAGGGATAATAAGGAGGAGGGGAAAAAATTGGATAGACACTTTGAGCAATAGTTGGCCCTGACATCTTTTGATGCAGATGGGGATATGCATATGATGTGTTGGGACTTGGATAAACTGTCAAGTGAAGGATTGGGAGGGGGATAATTGTAAGAGGAATTAGCCACCCATGGGATTTACCATAAATAATTGGAGGTGGAGTATATGGTTGAGGTTAAGGGTGTGAATGGATCCAACGATACCTTCCATGACATGATATTCCCCCGGTGTATTAGCAGCACCGGGTTGAGGAAAATGGGGAAGAAAAGTATAAACATAGCTTGAATAAGCATAGATCAGGTCATATTTCAAATATACTTGGAGTGTGTCTTCCTTTTAATGAGTGAAGTGTGAAGTGACATCTTTGCCTATGGGGGCAAAAATCAGTTTAAGGAACCAATCCATGTAAACATGGTCTTCAAATTAAGGGGCCCTACACATGCTCCTTCTTCTACACCATTCTTGAACATGGTCATATAGGCGAGTGGCAGAAGTTTGATGGAAAGAAATCAAAAGTTCAGTATGAGTGTCATAATGGAGAGGTAACTGGAAATAGGAGAGAAAATATTTGGCAACAGTCGTGAAAGTGGAATGAGTGGCATTAGGTTGATCAACATACCACTTAACAATAACTCCAATAAGAGTGTGTTGGAATAGATGCAGACAGATGGAGTCTTCAGTGATAGAATTGTTCAGCCAATTTAATGTATTAATTTTCTTATCATGAATCATCAACCGAGGTTAGTAATCTGATGAAGTGCGGTGCACTATATATGCTTAGTTAACCATCTTCTTACTTTGTTGTGTATGTTTTATATTAGTTTGGAGGGTTTTGTTTCTTTGTGTCTAAAGGAGTTAATCTTAATAAATGAGAACTATGAAATGAATCAACTAAATCTAATGAAGTTTTAATGTTAAAAGCTAGTTTTGAAAGAAGGAATAAAAGAAAACGTTTTTAAACTATTCTAATTTGCGTAAAATAAATCAAACTTTAAATGGTTAGCATCTAATCTAAAAACAGAGTATTTATTCTAATGACTTTGAGCTTTTGGAATTTAAAGTTAATTCTAATCTATCTTAATTTAGTTCTACTCCATGTATTGAAATATAAATCCTATGACTAAGAATTGGAATGACAATGCTAATCCAAATGAAAGCAAATTCAAAGGAATTGGAAAGCAACTACTACATGAAGAACTGCTCAATCATTAATTTTAGAAGTATGACAAAGTCACCCTCTTTACATGATTTACAAGCAATTGATTATACTTTAGTTTAAAGATTTAATCTAAGAAAGAATTAAAAAGCATGTAAGGGAAAACTCAACTACTGTATATTTTAAATACTCAAGCATCCAATTTGGAAGAATAACAAAGTCATCTTCTTGTCATGATTTACAAGCATCTAATTACACATTTAATTGGGGAATTAATCTAAGAAAGAAGTGTAAAGACATGTAAAGGAAAGCTCAACTATTGTATATTTTAAATACTCAATCATTCAATTTGGAAGAATGACAAAGTCATCTTCTTGACATGATTTAAAAGTATCTAATTATACATTTAATTGAGGTTTTTAATCTAGAAAATGAGTGTAAAAGCATCTAAAGAAACTAAGATAACGGTATGCTCTAATGCCTCAAACATAATCCAATTTTGGAAAATAGAAGAACTACTTTATTGAGATGTTCTTGGTAAGAAAAATATTACACAGTCATTCTAACACTAATTCTAATAAAGAATTCATAAATTTAATTTATGAAATGATAAAAAATTTATCTGTAAAGAAATATAAATCTAACTTATGAATTAACAAAACAAAGCTAATGAAATTAAACTAAAAAAACTAATGAAACCTCCTTCTGTCCAGGGGCCCTCTGCGACAGAGTGAGTTGAGATCCTAACATACTATACATGCATCAAGAAGAAACTGGAACAAAGAGGAAAAGAACTAAGTCTCAAAGCATACACAACGTTCACAAAATTAAGACTGTTTTCGGTTTTCAAACAACTGGTATTTAAAAAAAATTAAATGTAACTGTCTGGAGCTATTTATGCCTACAGATGGTGATTACAACTGAAACATAGAAGAAAAATCTAAGTGGTTAACTCTCGATATGCTACGTCAGATTAAATCGAGAGTTCTTCATTCTCGGATCACGTCCTTTGACCGCACTTTGACCAAGAGCATAGGCACCTTTTTTTGTCAAATTAAACTATGTCGATATGACGATATCCATATGTGGATCATTCTAAAGATGCCCATGTGACTCATTCCTTAATTTTCTCCTTGAAACCTATCAAACCATTAAGGTAGCTGTGGAAACAACAATTAGCTGCAGAATAGGGTGCGTTCTGTAGCTGAGTTACAAAAAATCATTCAAATAACAAGAACATCAAAATATATCATAGAGATCATTCGAATGCATTATTTGAGATAAACCATTTCATTTATCATCGATTGGAGTTATGGATTTATGAAAAGGTAGGGAAAAATGATGAGAAAGGATGTCAGAGAAAGAACAATTTTGGGGTTCAACATACCCCCACTAAGAAGCCATTGCATGTCCTCATGAAATTATCAAAAATGTGAACTTCCTTCTCCTATTAAATTTGTTCAGACACTTATACTAATACATCTAGTTTTTTCTTCTTGCTTTTCATTGAGGTGACTGCCATCCTGGGCTTCCTCATAAGGAATTTGTATTTGAGATTGATGACTGCCCTATTCAGTGATTTGTTCTTTCTTTTTAACTTTATGTTATTTTTGTACCAAAATCCCAAATGCAGGATGGTGTTATCACTAATGACTTTCTCCAATTGGTTCTGCCACTTTAAGGCTTCATTCTCCTGTTTAATATGCTTATTCAGTAACTCTAGCTCATATATTTATTACTTGAGGGTATTAACTAGAGGTTCTTGTGGACTGATAGGTTGTTCTTGCATACCTGGATTCACTGTTGCATTCCTTTTCTCCAATGACTCTATATAGTCATATATCTCTTTTTGTGCTGGTTCTATGCCTGGATATCTTCTGCTGGGACTGCCTTCAAAATTATGTACAGGAGAATTTATAGGACTATGTGGAGGAGATACATTGATGGGTGTTGTCACTTGAGGTTCCTCCTCTAAATTCACAAACTCTATTTCTTGTGATGGTGTTTACTTCATTGACCTTCAGAGTCTAGAGCTTCTCCTAGGTTGTGGAGGGTTTAGGTTTTCTTCACTTTTAACCTTGCTCTTATTTTATTTTTTACCTCTTGTCTTAACTCTACCCTATTTCTTATTTTTCATCAATTCCACAAGGGTAAGTTCCTCTTCATCTTGCTGTAGTGAAGGTGAAGGTCTGTCTTCAATTCTTGTATCAGTCTTCCTTCTTCTACTTTTCCTAGTCCTGTCTTCCTTAGGCTGCTCTGGCTCATCTTGGAAATGGTTTCTGATTATAAAATTCTCCCAAGAATCTCCTATACTTTTCAAATGGAATTCAAGAAGTATTTTTACCAACCCATGATGGTGCATAGTGTTTTCTATAAACTAAATTATTTTCTTCACATTTGTGGACATTATTTTTAAACTATTCAGTAGAAATAAAGGGATTTTATCTCACCATCCTCCAGAAATTTCATCAACAACCGAATATGATACACAAACATGCAGCCAAATATGCCTTCACAAGTGATAAACTTCCACAAAATTAAAAGCATGTTTCTCCATTTGTTCTTGAGTGCTGAGCTAGGAATACCGTTTTTGTAAATAGAAGTATCCATACCTGTATTTTTGAGGAAAAATCTCCATGCTTCACTATGAAAATCTTTGTTTTTGAACCATCTCTCGCCAACTCTTGGGAGCTCTGTAGCTTCAGCTATGAATGCCTCAGTCACTAAAAATTTTACGTCTCCTATTTCGACTTATGTTTCGTCGAAAGAACTCGTAAAAGACTTAGTGATCTCTTTGTGGAAACCATCAAATTTTTCTATAAACCTGAGCCACTTAGCCTTTTGCATCATTTATTTGATCTAAGGATAACCCTCCATGTATTTAGCTCCTATTGGTTTAGTCCTGACTATCAAACCCATGTCTTCTGTCATGAAGAATGTAGCCTTCAGAATTTTTCTTCTCTGTATGAATTGAATTGGGTTGTGGATCTGGTTAAGGATGTTGAGGTATGTGTGAAATTAATACTTGATGGGGTTTTAAGAAATGTAGATGAATAGGTTATGGCAATAGGATATGACCATTTAATCATAAATGGGAGAATCCATTATGGATCGTTATGAAACATGATGCGGATAATGTGGCCAGTTTATGACATGATGTGAGTCCAAATCAAATCAAATGATGACATATTGAGGTTGTTATCACTCTATAATTTAGAATATTGACAAGACTAAAGTATAAAGCACAACATCAAAAATTCTTGAAGCTTAGGATCTAGCCCTCCTAGACTCATAGAGGGATCTCTTTATCAGATTTAGATTTGTTTAAGTTTACGGATATTAGGCTAGTTAAATTGATCGTAAGAGTTGTTTGTTTGATTGTTCTTGGTTGGATAGAAAGGGTCTTTCCTAAATAGTTTCCATTGGGCTATGCAGTCAAAATAGGTTGGGTGTCCACATCAAATTTCAGAGCGCATGCAAAGAAAGATAGCTGCGAATGCTGGAGTTTATAGCTGAGTGGAATTATGGGGTGAGGAAAAGTTCTTTCAGTAATCACTTAAGAGCAACTAAGAATTCTTAAATCATACGTCAGAAGAAAATATTGAAATTGTAAAGACAGTTAGAATTAAGGTACTCTGAAACAAAAAATCTTAATCTAACCTTCCTGCTTTACAAATAGAATTATAAATGAAACACATGAAGAGATTACAGTGGGAAAACATTAAACATGAATGAGGAAAAACACCACCAGGACACACAACACATGAATCTTTCAGAATGCTCTCTTTATTGATGCTCCAGCATAGAAAGTATGAATACTCGCAATGAAAAGTGTTTACAAAACGAGGGTCCAACCCTTGTTACAGAGTGAAAAATTTTATTTAAACTATTTGCACCGACTTTTCGTTATCGAAAGTGAAAAGTTCATCTACTCTAAGGGTAACTGAAAATCGGTCTACGCGTCTCATGCATGGATGCGTTGTGACTGTTTTTTAGATAGATGTCTGAAGTAGAAGTGGAATTGTCCCTTCATTGTAATGGCCCTCTAGTAGGTGCCCAATGCTCTTGTGGAGCCATTATCTGACGCAGTGAAGGTTTGCTCTGATGGCGGATCTGATACACTGGCGCTGACACTGACAATTCATTGAGCTGCTAGCTTCGTCACTAAACTAAGTTGTCATCCTTCCTGGAGCCTGCATAGATTTTTCCAACTCTCTGGAGTCGGGATCTTGGTCCTATTCATCTTTCTGTAGACTTCGTCAGTCTCGGTGTACTTTACGAATGTGGGTTTCAACTGAAAAATGTGTTTCACCTCATGTTGTATGAAGACATCGTTGCTGATGAATTCATAGAATTCTTTCCCAGTAATGGTTTTCTTCATATTTGTGAGCTTGGGTATGTCCTCGGAGATCTCTGTCATCCTCTTTACATAATCAGCTCTGGGCATCAGTTTATCATTGATGACAAACAAGGAAGGAAAACCTCTTTTGTTCAATGGCTCAATCCTACTAAAAACCTACTCACCCCAACCTCCAGCTAATGGAATATTTCTTCTAATTGTGTGACCAAACTCTTCTTATTCAACACCCTTTTAAATTTAAGAAAAACGGTTGTTTTTTCCGCTACTTCTAGTTGCTCCAACTCATGGCTGCTCTTGGAATTCAGGAATCTGACGATCTTGTTGGCAATTTGGGGCCTATCTCCAGGTTCCTCATTTTTTTTCTCAATGGAAACCTTCACTGCCTCAATCAGATCCCTTTGTTCTAAAACTATCTAAATGGAGGGCTATAAATCATTTACAAACTCAATTATATCCAACATATAATTTGTTTCATACTTCCCACCATGGAGCCAATTGAGGACACCTGAAGGGACTTATACAAGCTCTCATTTAGCTTTTTTCTGATCTACAGCTCTCCAACAGGTCATTGAGTTGATTCTGTAGCCTTTTGTTCTCTACCGACTGTAGAGACATGTTCTCCATTGACTTGGATAGCTTCTCAGTACTTTTCCCCCGTGCTCCTGTGGATGTTGTCGCTGTTGGGATCACTGTGAGAGGAACTGGTTATAGGGGTAGCGTGGCCTTAGCTATTTCTTTTGTTGCTTACTTCACTACATCCCTTATTTCTTTCTATCTTTCTTTGATCATTTTACTCATCTCATCCTTCATTTTCTTGATCTGATCAGTTTGTTCAAAAATTAATTGCAACATTTCTACCTTCTATGTTTATGTTTCTATCTCCTTGGCCATAGGGTCTTCTGTCACTGGCATCTTAAGTTGCCTCCTCAAAGCAGCTATGTCTGCATTCTTCTGCCTCACAAGGGTTTGGGCCACTGCTATGTTTGATGGATTGTACTCAAGATGTATCACTAAATCCTCCAAATATTTTATCTTCGAATATTTGGCCATGGGGGAGACCTTTTCCAACTTTAATTGTGACTGTGCGTTGGAAAAAGTCACTAGTAGTTTTGAGAGGCTCGTGGATGTGTTAGTTAGGGTGGAGGAGATCATTTCCCTAGTCTTCTTTTGCATCTCCATCTAGTTTATTGGGTGGATGCTATTTGCATTAAACTCAAAATATGTCTTCTTATAGTCCGTTGCACCTTTGGGCTGAGGAACTTGTGCTTCCAAGAATGTCATCCTCATTCTCCCCTTCTCAGAGTCAAAGGCTGATATGAGTCTACTCTGGGAGCTTCTTTTTTGTTTCCAAAATTGATTGTAGGTGTGCCTTGAGGACCCCATTCCTTCTCTTGATCTCCCTAAATGTGTCATAGATTTCTTCCTCCTCTTGTTATGTAGTGGAAGTAGATGTGGTATTTCGTGCATTCTATTGTTGGAATGGGAGTGTGGCAGAGGATGTGGAGAATATCAGGTGGCCACTTGCTGAAGATGAACTTGGTGAATCCCTAATTATGATGGCAGTTTGCTGATTTTTCTCATTTCCTTGGTCAAGGCCCATGCTAGTCTTGGCTCTCTTCCTATATTTCATCCTGAAATCCTTAGTGGGGGAATCGATGTCCATGTCTGTTTGATCCTCCTGGTCCTGTTACTTCCTAATTCCTTTTCAGGCTCCTTTCCTTTGTCATTTTGAACTCCTGTTGCTTTCCGCTCTCGTGGAGTTGGTGTTTAGATTACTAAAGTAGAGATGACTTGCTCTTGAGCCTCCTGAAGTGTGTCTACCACCCATTATTCTTGGTTTATGTACTTCTCTATCTCCAGTCTGTGGGTATGGGTGTAGTGTGTGGACTTGTTTTCCACCCTCTTCTTGGAAATGATCCCCATTGGATCATAGGATCAGGTGAAACTGAGTGTGAATTTCATCTCTTTTAGTATTTTATCTACCTCTCCTCTTGTTGCCCTGTTGTTGCAGATGAATGGGTCGATTTGGGATTTGATCCTGAATTGTGACTTCTTCTTAGCCGAAACAAAAATGCACCTCATCAACATCTATCATTTTCGTGATATACTCAAGGGAAAATATCCTCATGGGGAGGTATTTGGGTAGTTTATAGGGGGCCAATTCACTGCCATAAACCCTAATCTCTGTGTAGTTTTGGTAGAGATACCAGTATGTTGTTATGACCATCTCTGTCAACTGCATCACTTTCTTGATTTCCTCACTGAACCTGGGCTCCGTGGTGCTACTGATTGCATTGATTTTTGGATGAACAAATAGGTCTACAAATCTCTTGTATGAATATTTTTCATGTTCCTTTATCGATAGACTTGTCCAAAAAATGACAGATTGGGCTTGAGAGTCTTAACCTTGCTTTTTCATATTAAATTCTAACTTGCTAGATTGAAAACAGGTAAACATGTACACCAACACAGAGGTGTATTTGAATACCCCTTCTATTTGAAAATTCAGGAACTGATCGTGGATAACATCAGCAAGGAACTAAGCATCGTTGAATATACCAATGGGCTTGGCTTCTATGGAGAGTATAGACAAGAAACCAATTATGGCTTCATCTATCCACTAATCATTATGATAACATAACAAATAAGATAGGGTGGTGACAATGTGATGGGTCATTTCTAGGAAGGTGAATGATGAATATGGGGTATTTGTTGTAGGAATTGGTGCATTGGGGGCCATGAAAAGCTCCAAGGTTTTGGATCTGCTGGAAAAATATGATCCTTGGTACAGTCTTATAAGGGCTTCGTATGAAAAAGGGACATTGTTCACATACCTTAACATTGTTCTATCTTTAACCCTAGCCAATGATTAAAAAGATTTTCGTGTGTTAGCCTTCAACAAAATATTTTATGCTTCGAACGTACTTTATAATCTTTGAATCTTATGTCAATCAACGTATTTCTGAAGTGAAAAATATGTGAATGTTGGACCGAATTATAACTATTGGAATTTCACATCTTTGGTCTGAAAGTCGAGAGCTTCAACAAATACTTCCACAAAATCTATGTAGGGCTTGTCACTTGAAATTTTGGATATCTCTTCCAATTATGTCGAGGTTCTTAGAAAGGGAGATGAATCTCTACTACAAAGGTGTGATTTCCAAATTTAGGGGCCCTATAACATCTCTTGAATAGATGGGGCATTTACATGAAACAAAATCTCTCCTACAGAGTTCACTATGGCTCTTTTCTTAATGTCATAGCAAGACTGACATTTCTTAATTAGTTCAGGGAAGCTATGGGTTCTAGGAAGATTTAATGTGGGAGATTGGTCTTCCACAGGCTGGTACCATTTGCTTCATCAAGGAGTTTATCTTCAAGCCAGCAGTAGACATCGAACATGTCGAGGTCTGACTCTGTCTCGTGGATCTTGTAATAGCTGTTAGCCAAGGGAATATGGTCCAAGTCTACCTGGCAGTAGACCATGGGATTGAAATGCTGTTGATCTGCCGTGGGAGGCATGATTCACTTTTTTTCTCTCTGTTTCACCTGTAATGGAGAATGGGTTGCAAGAGAAGGGGAACAGAGAAGGGAGAAATGGTATGAATTGATACTAGGGAAGGGGTAAGAGCGAACGGAAGCAGGATCAGAAATGAAAAAGTTGAAATGAGACTGTAACCAGGCTTACCGAGCATTGGTTTTTCCTTCTTTGACATTCAATTCACCCTTCGGACAAGGTAGCTAGTCACGATCTCTTCTCATGGATGTTTTCGAATATCACAACCTGTGGAAATTTAGCAGCAACAACAATGTAAGCTTTGGTGGCGCGGTGAGTTTGGGTTTTAACACATGGCTGGAGGGTAACCGTTGAGTTGGTGTGGGTATGTTGGATAACAGACCGACCATTCATGGTGCAACGATGCTATTGGTGGGAGGGTATGTGACGGTGCAGAGTAGAAAGGTGATGGAGGACGTGGCGCGACGATATTGGCAATGGTCACAGGAGGTAGCAGTTTGGGGGAAGGCGGAAGCAACTTTTCGGAGGAGGGCTCAGGTGGTAAGCGGTAATAGGGAGGGGGTGTGAAATTGTGTGAGTGCGACGCATGGAGGAGGGGGCGGTAATGGATACCGCCCATTTCAGAACGCCCCCTTTGTTAATGTCTGACGGCTAAAGGGGGGCTGAAATGAATTGAGGGTTGTCGATGGAGAGGTGAGGGGCAGAGATGAAGGGTAATGTGAGAGGTGTTTATCATTGACACAACAGGGTGATGGGACTGTGGGCCCAGTTCCGGGGATGAGTGCTGGTGAGAATGTGTTATGTGGTGGGGAGGTGGGACCTGAAAATTATCACAAATCACACATCGAAGGATTTAGCTATGACTGATAGATGGTAAACATTAACTCCTACGAAGTGAGGAATGCGGGGAGAGGGAGGTGACGTGGAGAGGAGGGGCCCATGGTCATCGTATATTGCACATCGAAGGGTTTAGGTATGAGTGGTAGGGGTAAATTGTAAATCTTACGAAGTGTGAAGAGCAGGGAGGTGGAGTGACGCGGAGGGAATATGGGACCGGAACACAACCCGAAGATCGCAAATTTTAAGTTTTATTTGTAAGCGCGGAGGAAAACTCTCACAGACACAAAGTGCGAAGTGCGGGGAGGAGGTGATTGACGTGGAGGGAAGATGGGACCGGACCACAGCCCGCAGATCGCAAGTTTTAAGTTTTAGTCATAAGAATTAAGGAAAACTCTCATAGACGCGAAGTGTGAAGTGCGGGGAGCAGGTGAGCGACGTGACAGGGGAAAGTGGGACCGACTGCATTGAAAGTCGTAGATATTAGGTTTCTATTATAAGTAGTGGGGGTTAAACTTTAAAACTTGTGAAGTGCGAGGAGTGTGGAAGTGATGTGGCAGGGAACATGGGGTTTCCCACAGCCCATCGATCGCAAAATTTACCATTCTCTTTTAGCATTTTCCTTTCACACTTGCGAAGTACGATTTGTGGGGTGGGGGGGGCGGGAAGTGATGCGGCAGGGAACGTGGGACCGCCCGCAGCCCATGGATCGCAAACTTTACCAATTTCTTTAGCATTGTCCCTTTGAACTTGCGAAGTGTGATTTGGTGCTTGGCAAGACTTGCACAATGCTTCAGATGAAATATACTTCCCCTCACAGGATTTTGAAGTCACCATTTCATTTTTTCATTTAGTTTCTTCCTCCTTTGCATATATACCTACCCAAACTAATCATCTAACATTTTTTCTTCCTTTGTAGGGTGCATTTAGACTTGTAGACCCTAAAAATTTTCTTTTAACATTATAACCTAACCCCTATCCCTTATTTCTCCTATTGGTCTAGATTAAGCGGTTGAACCAATCTCATTTTCTACCTATCTACTGATAAGCCAAGGTTAAATAGTTTGGAAAATATTTATTTTCTAACCTATCGACAAAAATTGAAAACTCTCCAATCATTATTAAATCGTATAACTATATAGACCTATCTAAAGAGTAGTGTCATTTGAACTTGCGGCACTTTCAGTTTTATTTATTTTTTGGGGTTCTTCTTTCTTTTTTCCTTTCTTTTTTCTCTTTTCCCTTTTATTTTCTCTATTTTTATACCCTCTTTTCTTTCTTTCTCTTTTTTTTTTCATTTTTATTTGAAATCATTTGAATTTTTAAAAGACTTTAAATAATGAAAACCTTGCACGAAATATGAAGTATCCAGTCACCTTGAGATCCTATAATTTATAGGGTACTAACAGTGGCTCCAGCTGGGGATGGCGCTTCTTGAAAAGAAGTGTCAAGAACTTGAGACCAGTAGCCTTGGATGCTCCCTTTTATGCACGTATTTAACTGCTTTCCTTTATTTTTTAACTGATTTCCTTTCTTTTTTCATATTTTCTCATCGAACTAGGCTTAGCGCCTTCACTCCAGGCTTCAACCTCATCCAATGATTTATTGAAAATTACAAGACTGTGGTATTTACAATGATGACAATTTAACCTGAGTTTAGAAGAAATAATGTTTTAGCATCTTGCCATTGACAGGATCTCCAGATACTTTGATACCATCCAACTCCTTGAGAAAGTAAGCGTTATTTCCCCTGAAAGCATGAATGATGTATGGTCCTTGCCAAACATTATCAAACTTGCCATGTTTGCCTTTATCCTCTCTCCTGGAATCCCATTTCAAAACCTTGTCACCTAAACTGAAATCATTTTCCTTAGTTATCTTTTCGAATATCTTTTTTATATTCTCTTCCATCACTTGGGTTCTGTTGTAAACCTCTTCTCTGGACTGCTGCAACTGGCTAGTGTCATTAATCCTCCTTTGAATGTCATTTGGTTCAGCTTGGATATCTTTGATTATCTTCATTACTGGAACTCCCAAGGAAGAAGGAAAATTGCATCCATTCCATAAACCAATTGGTATGGAGACATGCCAGTTGATTTCTTTGTGGTAAGCCTATCAGCCCACAGAGAATCGATCAGCTTATTGTGGCATGATTTCTTGTTCTCCTCCAGAAGCTTTTTGATGATGTTCACCAGGCTTTTATCTGAAGATTCAGCCAGTCCATTATCTTGAGGGTAGTAGGTTGTTGAATGCCCCAATTTTATATGATATTTGTGTTAGTATGAATCTTTTGTCGAAGTGTACGAAAAAAGACCACTTTAGCTACGCATAACTTATAGCCCTAACATCAAATATGGCTACCAATATCTTCAGATCTGCAGTTAGTTGATCAAGACAAGTGCTGCAAAAAACCAGATCTATGCAAAAAGAGACATTAAGCAGTAAAAATAAGGTTTTGCTCCATACATCCAATACACAAGACGAGAACAATTTTTGAAAGAACTTTTGTATTAAGGGCACCTGGGAGAAAAACAAGAAGGTGTTTCCAATTCTCCTCAATGGGATGGGTTCTTGGAAGTCCTCAGCACTTCAGATCTAGTATTTATCTCTCTTGTTGGTGTAGAAAACCCAGACAAAGATAGAACTCAAAGGGATCTCACACAGCAAATAATGTAGAAAAATGTGACCAAGTGTATAGATCCAGAGTGATCTAATAGGCAACAAAAGGTGAAGAATGGTAGGGAAAACCCTCCTATTTATAACAAAAATATTGGGTCATTCTAGATCTTGGTGCATGATTAAAATAATGTTAACCAAATCTAGATCCACCTTTTATGGAATATTTTATTATATTTGTTGGAGGGAAAAAGTATTTGACTTGGGTCAAATCCCTTTATTTGTTAATAATAAATAAATAAATTATTTATTTATCTTTTTAAGGAAGTGGTTGAAGGATAATCAAATAAATAATGATTTATTTGATTATTTGTGGGTGATTTGGTCATATTTAACCAGGAATATTATCTAAATAAGATTTAAATAATTATTCCTAGAAAATAATAAGATAAATAAAGGTTTATCTAATTAATTTCTTTGTTTTGGGTTAAACATGACTAGGAATAATAATTAAATTATGGTTTAATTAATTATTCCATGAGGAAAATCAAACAAATATAGGTTTGTTCAATATTTCCTTTTGGGGTTTCCTGTTTGGATCATAAACAACTTAATAAATGTGGTTTATTAAGTTATTTAACATAGTGAAGGCAATTTTACTTAGGGTAAAATTGGTCTTACATGGTGTACTTGGGTCCATCTAATGATAATAGGTTAGATGACCAAAAAATGGTATAACAGATTGCCCCCCAGCGTGCGAGTGTCAGGAGCAAATCGTATGATCGAAGTACGTTGTAAGAACTCAATCACCAGACAACAAAAGGGAAGTCAGAGAGAGAAATGCAAGGTAGATAGTGTGCTGAAGAACTAGACCCTGAGGAGACGAGACTCGCAGGTGCAAAAAGTCTCTTTTTATGAGAGGGTACCTGTGCTGAAGGCGGCGGGGGAGGCATACCTATGCCCGCCGAGACAAAGTACAAAAGAATAGTGTGTCCAGTAAACAAGGGACCGAACCATAAAGTACAGCCGGCATAATCATGAGCTAGATAAAAATACAATGAAGAATCCCACATACATGTTGTGCCTGGGATAACAGCCAGGACTTATACAATAATATCTGAGTACATGAGATACAAATACAACCCAAATGCCCCCTGTAAATGGGGATGGGCTCACAAAATCTAACTGATACATGCAAATCAAAGAGGCGCTGCAAGTGGCTAAGGCCAACATCATCAAATATTTGGAGCTACATCGAGGGCTGCAATGAAGAGGTCATCCGGGCATGTGGGGGGCTACCTGCAGGGCCACCCCCTCATGAGGGCTGAGACATCTCACACACACCCGAGAATCACCAAGAGCTGCTGCAGCATCACTGAACCATCAAGTATACGGATCTCGATCATGCTGAAAGGAGCTGGAGTGGAGAAACAATCAAGTCAAAGGGAAATGAGAGATCCCTCTGCCTGATCCGAGGCACCGAACAAGAGTGGAAGCTGGAACCAAGGTACACCGCCCTCTAGACCTGTCTTCTGGAATGAAGGAGCTAATGTCGAGAGAAGGAGGTCTGCCATAGGTGAGGCAATGAGAGATCCTCAACTAAGGGACGAGAGAAAATAGTAGAGCGACGGACAGACTAATACTGATGATGATGGTGGAATGGAGGGGACTGAGTAGCAAATGGACGACTTCCCTTGCTAGAGCATAAAGGGCATGAATGACGTGGCAGCGACTGACACAATATCATCCGGGATAAGGGACAATGGGACTGAAGGCCATAATGTGCGACACAAGAGAGAAACCAAGCAATGAGGGATGGAGGACTATAGCGGGGTACAAAGGGACTCGGGATAGACTCCATGAATGTGATGATGACTCCACTTGGATGCTCTAAACAAGGGCAACTTGATGGTGCTGCCACACAGTAAAGGTCCAATGGGGGACCATGAAAACATGAGTACAAGATGGTAACTCATGACGAAAATCAACATGAACAAAGACAAGTAAGGAGGCAAAGTGGTGCCCCAAATACAAGTGTTGTAAGTGAAGAAATGTGATTTTAAGGATAGGTGAAGTGACCCATCTTGGACAAAATGTGTCCTGGTGAAGTATCAAATCACAAAAAACTAACAGATACCCATTTGAGGGCTCGGTGAGAGCTTTCCAACGGTGTAGACGGTTTGTCAAACGGGGCTACGGTATGGTCGCAGCAGGCGAAAGAAGAAACAAGGGTTCTCTTTTAATAAGGCAGTTTTCCCTCCAAATTCACTCATTTGCTAGTGTTGTTGTGGTGAATGTAGAGAGGAGAGAAGGCCCTAAATCTTGTGGCGAGCATAGCAGACAAACCGACCATTGGAATCAAGATCCGTCAGTGGCAGGTAAGAGGCCTAACCTTACTCTTTCATTTTGATGGATTGAAAGTTCAGTTTAGGGCCTAAAATCTCAGTAATAGACCCTCCTTCATCTCTACAGTCGGGTCTCACTTTTTGGGCCAAAAGGTGCGACCTGGGAAGCAGGTTTCAGGGCAAAAACTGCGACCTATCCCAGAATTGGGTAGATAAGTGCAACCTGAAAGATGAGGGGGTTTTAGTGATGTTTTATGGCTGAGAGTTGGGTTTTTGTGTTTGGTTATGGTATTCCCTATCTGTATGTTGACAAAGATGATGTTTTTGTGTAGATATGGTAGATATACGGGTTAACCGGAGAGAGAGAGACCTGGGTACATTACGGGCAGATATCCAGGCAGATCAGGGTGTCTGTTGTGTGTTGGCCAGGTTTGGGGTTCTAAAGTTTTTGGAGAACCCTTTGATGAGAGAAGGAGAGCCTTTGTTGGCCCGGATTATCAGTTACTGGGATCCAGAGCATGAGGTATTTGTAGTGCAGGGGCACATGATCGAACTGACAGTCCAGGATGTGTATTTCCTGACGGGTCCCCCGCCACTGGGGATGGTGGGAAACACGCAGCCAGTATTACCGCGGGGGCGGCATATAATGGAGTTTGTAGAGCGACATTGTCGACCAGGTCGCCAAGTCAAGGGGACTCGGATACCGATCGGGGATCTAGAGAGATTAGAGACCCGGGCAGTGGCCGCAGAAGTGTTGCGTATCCTGGGAAACCAGACGCTCCATCACATCACTGGGGGGTAGATGATGATTGTGGAGAGTGTGTTGAGTGGGACCTACTATGGGTGGGCCCAAATGATGCTGGTGTTGCTAAAACGACAGTTGTCGCTCTGCAAGCGGCAAGTGAACCACGATTGCTCGTATGGGACTTTATTGTGCACCTTCTTCTTTGAGAAGATCCCGACCTTGCGGCCTCGTATACAGCTTCCAGATGGGGGCCCGAGAGAGCCCAGGATGCGCCGGTGGGGGCGGCTACTGTGCAGAGGAGGAGGAGGGGCGGTCGGGCGAGTGTTTCGACCTGAGTTCTTTGCCCATTGGGATCAGATGTCATTATACATAGACGACTATCCCTATAGTGGGATGAGTTATTGTGGGGATCCGGACTTACCACTTCCGCCTGGTCGAGTATGGGGGCCCGATGGTAAGTGATAAGTAACTATTCTTTTTTGGGCATATTAAAGTTAGTGAATAGTATATAGGGTACTGATTCATGTACTTTTGGTATGCAGATATAGCTCCGGTAAAACCAGCCGGATATATGGGGCGACCGGCAGCATCTAGAGCTGCAGGTCCAAGTGGGTCGAGAGCAGCACATAATGAGGATGTGACCGCCCTTCTGGAGGACATCCACCATAGATGCGAAAGGTTGCTGACCAGAGTATCAGAGCGCGGGTGGAAGGACTTAGACGACCAGTACATAGAGCCATGTATTGGTCTACCCTCGGAATGGCGAGGTGTCATGCGGCGCATGGCGATGGCCGGTCAGGGGATACATGATCTACAGGCTGCAGGGGAAGAGCCATTGGCTCGGGATCCGCCAGATAGTGATTAGGTGTGGGGCATGTGGTGCCCCCTAGTGTGTATGTAGGGGCAGGTGGTGCCCCCAGTTTTGAGTTTTGTGTAACATGCTATGGGCATGTCATATGTATCAGAGTAGATGGACTCTAAACACATGTTTTGCGACACATATTATGGATATGCATCTTTTTTTTTTTTAATGATTATGAATGTTATTGTCTTGTATGAAATGTGTGTGATAAATGCCAGTCTAGAACATGGTTTGCAATACTATCTACATAGTGATTCTGTTTTCGAGGTACATGGTTGAAAGTTATGGTTTCAAATTCACGTATCAAGAGTTTCACTTGTAAATATCGTCTAAACAACACATGATTATGCACACGATAGACACCATTTAGTTGCATGAAAAGAAGTAGGGAATCTAAACGAACATGCAGATGGAGGATGCGATGAGAGAGGGCATCGACTAAGAGACCACGCACTGCATCATATTGGCCTGATTATTGGTGGCAGGACCGATGCATACCCCGTTGGAGAGAATAAGGGCATGCAAGGGGGTGAAAATGGCCCAACCTGCCGAGGCTAGATTCCGGGAGTAACGACTTGCACCATCAGCGTAACCGATATAGGGTGAGGACAGGAGGTCCTGCGAAATGATGTTACAAGAAAACAAATGGAGGGGAGAGGGACAAGGATGGCAGCGTGAGTGTACAGAAGACATCGAGCGGCAACTGCGGGAGGGAGTGCAATGAGTAGGATGGCTATGACTCATATACAACATAGAGGGTTGTATAGGAGGGCTGTAGGAGGTAAGGCAGGGACTCAGGATGCAGAGGTCAACAAAGATACGGGTGGAGTTATCTCGAGCGTCTGTGGAGGAAGAGAGGCTCGCATATGGATTGTCACGGGGAATGACGGAAGAACATGGAAACAAAGGGTTAAAAGACGGGGAGCCCAGGGTGGTGCTGAAGGGGGGTCAAGCGAAACAACAGTGGAGGATTTGCGGGGAAAGTGCTTCGAGGGTCTCACAGAGGAGGACAGGTAAAGAATGGTCATAGTAGACTCTGTCATCTGAACATCAGGGGGGAATGTCGATGGGAGCAGGGGGATCCTCAAGCTGGCCCGAAGCATACTGCGCGAGTATGGGAGAGGCGGATTGATTCTTTTCAACCTCGTACTCTCGGACTACTTCTAAAGAGGCACAGTAATGCGTCAGGTGAGGACAATGGTGGGAGTAATGACCATGGATACCGCACAAAGCACAGGGTTTGCTAGTGCGAATAGGTTTTGGGTTCTTGGTTACGGACAAGGACGGAAGAGAAGGGTCGGAGACCGTAGACTCAGGGAATGCGACTTTAACCATGGGTTGAAGGCAGGGCAACTCGGGACAAGCATGGGTGGCATGACCGACGACATCACACAAGGTGCAAGGCTTTGCGGGCGGTGGAGGAGCTGGGTCAGTTGGGGGGGTCTTGTCTTTGGATGCCCCCTTGCGAGCTTTGCCTTTCTTTCCTGGAGCTGTCACCACAGGGGTAGGGTCCTAGGGAGGTGCAGGGGGTAGGGTAGCAATGGAGGAAGTGAAGGGGACCGGTTGAACCGGTGTCAAAGCAAGATAGGGTTTGGGGTGACCAGGAGGGGTAGCAGCTGGAGGGTCAAGGTACCAGATGGGTATACCCAAGGTCAGGTTAGGGAGAGAGAAGGTGGCCATGATGGGGACCGAATAGACTCCGGGAGGGGGAGCCAGGAACGGTATCTGACCAGCGGGATAATGACCAGGAGGAACGGCTCCGAGATGGTTAAGGCTTGGGGGAACCGATCCAAGGGGATAAAGGGTTTCAGGGATACCAGCTGTAGGAGAAGGGCCAAAAGGAGGAGGTCCGGTTGGCGGAGATGAAGGGCTAGGAGCGGGTTGCGGTGGGTGAGGTTGAGGTTGCTGACTAGCCGAAGCGGGTCGTTTAAGAGCAGCCCGAGACGATTACATCATGCAAACATTCGATAAGCTGGGATCAGAGATGTGAGGAGGGGGAAGACCAGGAAAAGTTCCAAGCAGGGAGGAATCTTTGTAAATTCCGGGGGAGACACTGGTCAAGGAATCGACGGTTTGTTTATTGGCTACAGAAGAGATGGTCGTCTCCGAGGAGGTCTGAGACGGTGGCTCATGGTAAGTCAACTGGTCAATGGTGACTATATTTCCATTGTGAGGAAAAGACATCTTGCGAAAAACTGCGGATGGGACAGCAGACATGGCATAGCTGTAGCTTCACCCCAATAGAATGTTGTAGTCTAGAGGGGCATCGATGACTTCGACGTCAACGCAAACAGTCTTACCGGCAAGGGTGATAGGACAATTACGAAAAAGGCCAATGGGATGGGAGGCGTGGCTGTCCCACGCTCGAAGGGTGATCGTTGAAGGGGCCAACTCAGGAGATCTGAGTTGCTTCCAAACCAAAGCAGACATTACACAAGTGGATGCCCCCTCATTAATTATACACTGAGAAACATTGGCGTTCCGGATTTTGACTGGGATTTGGAAGGCGACGGAAGCAGGAAGAGGAGGATGTTCTGATTGATGGGCGTCGAAAACAATCATTTGGTCATCAGCAGGATCTACAGCGCCCACGGCAGATAGCAGAGCCTTCTTTTGGGAAGGGCATGACTGGAGGAGTTCCAGTGTGGAAATGGCAGCAAGAGATTGCACCAAATCATCTACTATGCTTTACGAATGAGAAGCTCGACTCGTAGTGGATTTCGACGTAATCTGCCCTTTTTTATTCAGGTATGGACCTCAACTTTGGGTTGAGGGATATGTAAGGGACCATTGGATGTCGAAAGAGGCTCTGTAGAACCAGAAGAAGAGGACTCGGGGGCAGACTGAGCGGGAGGCTTGGGGTACTGGCGAGACTGAGTTTGAAGGTGAAGGTCGACGGTTGTGGAAGGATCAGAGTTCATCATGAGGATCTGGTAATCGGAGGAACCAGAAAGGGAAGGGGGAGTGGCGACCTATACATCAGGTGGTTGGGTAGCCACGAAGCCTTGCTGAGGGAAAGGATCAGTAAACACAGCTGGTTGAGTAGTGGCCACATTAGGGGGAGAATGAGGGGAGGCATGTTGTCCGCGCAACGTGGCTTGAGATTCCCACATCTGCCGCATCTGTGGTAAAAGGGGACAATCGTGGGTGTAATGACCATAAACACCGCAACACGAACAAGGCTTATTTGTGCAAAGCGGCCTGTCCGGCTTGGGCTGAGTGCCCTGTTGCTGGTTAGCAATGTTAGGGTCAACACCTTGAGGATTGGGTCCACGAGTACCAGGGGCAGATTGGTTGGGATTGCCTCTCCGCCTTCTTTGAGAAGAAGGGGGATTAGTCGCGCCCTGCTATGCAAATACTTGCCATGGAGGGGGCTGTAGTTGTTGTTGCGGGGTTGGGGGAGGCAAGGGAGGTGGAAGGGCATATGCTGGAGGAGCTGGCGCACTAGGCTACGGATAAGGGTAATGGTTAGGTTGGGCAACATTGAGGTAAGCAGGAGGTTGGGCAAAATGATGAGGCATGCCGTATCTTGGATACATGCTACCTGGAGGGGGAAAAGTGCTAGAGGTGCTGGCCCCTCCCTGAGGGAGACCATAGCCCATAGGAGGTTGAGCATACGGATGAGAAAGGGCTCCAACGATACCATCAGAAGAATGAGATGCCCCCGGGGCGTTAGCTCTGCTGGACCTGGGGAGGTCAGGAGTGACGGTATAAACATAACCAGATTGAGCGTAGATCAGGTCATATTTCAAGGCGATCTGGAGGGCGGCTTCTTCGGTTTGAGGGAAATGGGAGGCGACATCTTTGCCAATGGGAGCTAAGAGAGTGCAGAGGAACTAGTCCATATAAACCCGATCTTCGAAGGGGGGAGCTCGACATAAACTTCATCTTCTTCGCCATTCCTGAACATGGGTAGAAAGGCGGGTTGAAGAGGTTTGCTTAAAGGAAGTCAAGAGCTCCGTACCAGTATCGTATCGGAGAGGGAGCTGGAAATAAGAGAGAAAGGCTTGGGCAATGGTCACAAAGGTGGTATGGGAAGAGGTGGCTTGGTCAACATACCATTTAGAAGCTTCGCCGGTAAGCGTGCGTTGGAACAACCACAGACGGATGGAGTCATCGGTAATGGAATTGGAGGAACACCACATGTGGAAAGATCAGACATGGTTGGTTGGATCTTCTCCAGCAAGGCATTCGAACTTAGGGATGTCGGAGGGGAGCTTGGTTGGCATAGCAGGCCAACCAACATCGTGGTGGATAGGGTCATTGATCAACTGATTGAAATCGGGGAGGCTGAGGCCTGCGATGTACGGCAGCAAGGGGGAAGTTGAGGTAGTTCCTGTGGCGGTTCCGCTAGTAGTAGTGCCGGCAGTAGGGCCGGGATTACCGCTAGCGTTAGGCCCTGGACCAGACATGGTGAAGGTGACAGGGGGAGAACCAGCAGTAAAAGGAGAACCCAATGAATCAGAAGAGGAGTCGGAGTGCAGACTCAGGGGAGGACTGGCTCGATGATGGCAGGACGGAGCAGGTCGATCGACTGGAAACTGAGGGTGAAGGCCAAGAAGTGTCCAGGAAGTTCACCTTGGGGGCACAATGATGACAACACAAACACGGCACAAGGGGAAGAAGAACGACCACAAGGGCAAGGAGGTGCAGAATCAAGTGATTACAATGTCGTAACAAGGGCAGATAGGTGCAGTGTCAATTGATTTTAAAGTCTTTGCCTGGCGGTGTAAACCAGGCTCTTCTTCGCTTAGGGTGAGTGTGTGGCGTGCGTTAATTTTAATTTTTAAACCCTTTTCGTTTTGAGAGCAAGAGAAAAAGTGTGCTGCATAACTGAAAATAATGCTGCAAAAACAGTATATAATGCTGAAATAACAGACAATTAACAGCTACTATTGCATCGATTCAACCCAAAAAGGCGGGTCTCTCAAAAATAATCTAGAAAAGGGAAAAAAGCTAGTCAAAACACACTAAAAGAGGCCAATAGATCTAGGGTCGAAAGGGACAGGGATCTAAAGGGAAAAGCTGCTGAAAAGAGGTGCAGATCATAGCCAAGAGACAGAGGCAAGGTGGCTGGAAAAAAGGAGGAAATCAGCAAAAAGCAGAAGGGGCAAGGAGGAGGCCCTAAAAGTAGATCCAAACAAATCTTCAGGAGGTGATTTGAAAGGGAGAAGAGCTGATTAAAAGAGGTCTGAAAAGGAGGTATCAGATCTGGAAAGAGGGGGGCTGAAACTCTGAAAAGACATACCTGAAACAGATAAAAACTCTTCCACAAAAAGTGGAGGGTACTGAAGCCCTAGGGGGCTATGTTCCCACTTAGATGAGAAAAAACAGATCAGAACCAGGTCAAAACGAGCTGAGACAGAGGCTGGAAAACCCTGACAGAAGCTTCAACAAAAACCCAGAAAAATTGCAGAAAAACAGCTGAAAAATTGGCAGGTCGCAGGTTCTGACCTGTTTTCAGTGCATGTCGCAGAAAAGAGGCTGAAAAGTGCGACCTGGAGGTCCAGGTCACAATTTTTGGGCTGAAAAGTGCGACCTCCAGTTCCGGTTGTCTCGGCGGCAGATTTGCGGAAAAGTTGTCATCTCAGTTGCGGTTGATGTCTCTCACCTGCGCAATAGGGCCAGAAACACGCGGAAGTTAGAAATTTTAATGTTTTAGGGTTTTATGTGAGAAAAACAACATAAAAATAGTAAAAATAAAAATATGAAAAGAAACCCTAGGGTCTGAAGTAGCTGGATATGCAAGAATATGAAAAACGATAGCGGTCATAATTTAAAACCCGTGTGGAGTCGCCATTTGTTAGTATGAATCTTTTGTCAAAGTGTATGAAAAAATACCACTTTAGCTACGCATAACTTATAGCCCTAACATCAAATATGGCTGCCAATATCTTCAGATCTGCAATTATTTGATCAAGACAAGTGCTGCAAAAAACTAGATCTATGCAAAAAGAGACATTAAGCAGTGAAAATAAGGTTTTGCTCCATACATCCAATAGACAAGACAAGAACAATTTTTGAAAGAATTTTTGTATTAAGGGCACCTGGGAGGAAAATAAGAAGGTGTTTCCAATTCTCCTCAATGGGATGGGTTCTTGGAAGTCCTCAGCACTTCAGATCTAATATTTCTCTCTCTTGTTGGTGTAGAAAACCCAATGCAAAGAATAGAGCTCAATGGGAGCTCACACAGCAAATGATGGAAAAATGTGACCAAGTGTATAGATCCAGAGTGATCTAATAGGAAACAAAAGGTGAAGAATGGTAGGAAAAATCCTCCTATTTATAACAAAATATTGGGTCATTCTAGATCTTGGTGCATGATTAAAATAACATTAACCAAATCTAGATCCACCTTTTATGGAATATTTTATTATATTTGTTGGAGGGAAAAAGTATTTGACTTGGTTCAAATCCCTTTATTTGTCAAAAATAAATAAATAAATGATTTATTTATCTTTTTAAGGAAGTGGTTGAAAGATAATCAAATAAATAATGATTTATTTGATTATTTGTGGGTGATTTGGTCATATTTAACAAGGAATATTATCTAAATAAGATTTAAATAATTATTCCTAGAAAATAATAAGATAAATAAAGGTTTATCTAATTAATTTCTTTATTTTGGGTTAAACATGACTAGGAATAATAATTAAATTATGGTTTAATTAATTATTCCATGAGGAAAATCAAACAAATATAGGTTTGTTCAATATTTCCTTTTGGGGTTTCCTGTTTAGACCATAAACAACCTAATAAGTGTGGTTTATTAAGTTATTTTTCATAGTGAAAGCAATTTTACTTAGGGTAAAATTGGTCTTACATGGTGTACTTGGGTCCATCTAATGATAATAGGTTAGATGACCAAAAAATGGTGTAACAATTTGTGACATAAATCAACTATATTTTTGGATCTGAAGGTTGTAGCATTGTCTGTAATGATTTTCCTATGACAGAAAAATCTAGAAAGGATGTTGGTCTCTAGGAATTTTATGATGACAGAGTCTGTAGCATTCCTAGCAAGGGTGGCCTGTATCCATTTGGTGAAATATTCTATAGAAGTAAGGATCCATTTGTGTCGAGCATAGGATGGAGGGTGAATTTCTCCTATGAATTCTAATCCCCGTTGTTGGAAAGGGATTTCCACAGAAATAGGTTTCAAGGGTAAGGGCAGTATCTTCCTGTTTCCTTCAAATATTTGACATTTATGGCAGGAAGTAACCATCTTATGGACATGAGGAAAATGGTGGGCCAATAAAAACCAACCCTCATGATTTTGTTAGTAGTGGTTTTCCAGTAAAGATGGCCACCACAGTCACCTCCATGGAACTCCTGCATTGCTCTATCTTCATCATCCTTTAATAAACATTTAAGAAAAATGCCTCCAATATCTTTCCAATACAAAACATTTTCCAAAATGTATAACTTAACGAATTTGAGTTTCAGGAATCTAGCCTTTGTTTTAGATAAACCAGGAGGAGCATTCAGATTAGATAGTACATACAAAATATCAGCATACCATGGAGAATTCAGGAATGCTTCATCAATCGATGGAGTCGCCATTTCCTCTTGATCATCTAATGTGTTTACCATGTTGATTTCTAGTGCGTGTAAGTTAGATTCTACCATCAATTCAGCCAGTCCTTGGCCTTTGATCAACTTGGTAGGCTTGAATTCCAAATCGTACTCTAGGATCATTGCAATCCATTTCCCTCTTTTTCCATCAGGACCATTTTGTGTTAGAATGTCTTTTACCACTACATTTGGAACATAATTAATGATATGTGAATGTAAAATATAAATTGTAAAATCTTTCAGTGCTTTAACCAATGCAAAGGCTTGTTTCCATGATATTATATTTCAGGGATGAGTCTCTTAATGCCTGGTTGAAAAAGGCTATTGGTTGTTCTTGTCCTTCATTGTTTTTCTGTAACAAAACAACAGCAATAGTATGTTCAGAGGCAAAAGAAAAAATCATGAAATCTTTAGTGAAATCCGGACCGATTAATATTGGGGCCTTTGTCAATGCTAGCTTGACCAAGTCAAAATACTATTTCACTTCTATGGTCCACTTTATTTCTGATCCCTTCTTTAGTGTGTTAGTGATGTTCCCTAAAAGTTTTGCCAATTTAGGTATAAATCTCCTTAGGAAGTTGATTTTACCAATGAAGGATTGGAGTTCTTTCAAATTTTTGGGATGGTTGATTTTCAATATTCCTTTAGTTCTTCTAGGGTTAATTTTGATTCCCTCCTTAGAGATAATATGGCCTAATATTTTTCCTTCTTCTGGGCCAAACAATGTCTTCTTAGGATTTAGGGAGAGTCCAAACTTTCTACATTTTTCGAAAACCCTTCTCAAGTGCATTAAATGTTCTTCATCGGTTTTAGAAAACACATTGATGTCATCCAAATAAATCACAATAAAGTGGCCAATGTCATCAGAAAATGCAATTTCCATGGCCCTTTTAAAAGTAGCTCCAACATTCATTAGTCCAAAGGGAATTTTCACATACATGAAAGTCCCCCAAGGCATTGTGAAAGTTGTCTTATCTTGGTCACCAGGGTGCACTAACACTTTATTGTAACCAAAGAAAACATCTAAAAAATATATCCTACTGGAACCCACTACCCTTTGTAATATGTGATCCATCTTAGGTAAGGGGTAGTTATCCTTAATATATACCTTATTAAGGTTTCTGAAGTCAATGCAGAGTCTAATCTCAACAGTTTTCTTCTTGGTTGGGACAATATTGGAAACCCATTGGGAGTGCCTGAGTGGCACTATGATTTTTGCTTCGTACATCTTCTTAATCTCTTTCTCAACTAAGTGCATTAAAACAGGATTTTTCTTTGCAATTTCTGTCTGAATGGATTTTGATTTCTTTAATTGGAATATTGTGTTGAATGATGTTGCTATCATAGGATTTCAAATCCTCATAACTCCATGCAAACACATCAATAATTCTTTGAATAAGGCTATATATTTTTTCTTTGTAACAATAGGTAGAGATTTGGATAGTTTGATGATTTTGGGGTTCTGTTCTATGCCTATATTACATTCCTCAATGTCTGTTTCAGTTGGCTCTATTTTGGGTTTTTTGGACACATCATTAAAGTCAAATAACTCTTCTAAAGGGACTATCCCCCTAGGTAGACTATTGTCTTTAAGCTGGAGTATTTCAAATTCCTCTTTTTCCATGTCTTTTTGTTTATTGGTATTATATACAGTGTTGTGAGCGGGAGTATTTATAGTAGTATTTACATCTAGAACAATGTTTTCTGGAATAGTGGCTTGCGTTTCCTCAGTAGTTTGTACCTTGATAAGACTATATCCCTCACAATCCATATCCACATTACTGTCTTCAAATTCATCTCTAGATTGCAGGAAGCTCTCAATTTGTTTATCATTTCCAAAAAATTGCGAGTATCTCATGTTGTTTGGCACTGCAGGATGATGTTTGACCTCAATTTTATGCTGCTTGTTTGGTTGAGGTAGTTTACAAGTGCTTGCTGAAACAGGTAGGCCATTGGCTAGGACATTTTGGTTTATGGGAATGACTACCAAATCATATTCCTCGAAGGTCCTCAGAAAATCAAGAACAATATTTCTATAATCTCTCAGTCTAGGGTGCTTGGCTGCATATAGCCCTTTAACCTTTTTAATGACTAGCTCAAAATCACCCTGCACAGAGATCCTCCTTTCTCTTAATATTTTCAACATTTGTAATCCCAACATCAAGGCTTCATACTCAGAAATGTTGTTTGTGTACTGGAATTTTAATTTATATGAATGACCCTGTACACTATTGTCTCCTGTGTTATGCACCCAGATCCCTTCGCCAGAGCCATCTTGGCCACATGAGCCATCAAAACGCATGTCCCACAGAGGTTCAAGGGCATGGTCTGGTTGTTCTATTTGGGTTTAATGTTCTGTGGGATCATTTTCTACTACGGAAATTTGTGAATCAATGATTCCATCATTATACAAAATGAAAGAACCAAGGTCAGTGTGAACAGAGTATAGATGGTAATTGTGAGGTTTTTCTTGACTACTTACCATTTACTTCATCATTTTTTCTCTGTAAAGTTTCCTCGATTGACCAAACACTGGAATGGTAGCATAAGTCATGTCTAGTTGCAGATTTCCTTGCAATTTTGCACCCCATGAGCGAGATAAAAGCATTATGTATTTTGGGGGAATGTCTGCCACAAAAACATCCATCACTAAATGCTTCGCAGTTATTTGAGCTAGAGTGACACAAAGGTCCTTGATCAGTCCTAAGCACTTAACTTTTCTAGAATCAAAATAGTATAAATCCCTGTAGGGTCTAGTGATTTCGAGGCCAAGTTTCTCCATGACAGCTTGGGGCATAAGATTGTGTGAGGGGCCAGAATCTAACATGGCGTTATGAAGTATTATATCATGAATATTTAGACTGACATAAAAAGGGGGAACCCCTCCTTCTTGTGGTCTGCCATCAACCTCTGGCCCAAAGAAGAGTTGAGGCTGGTCATCACTCAAATTGAAAGTGTATGTACTCTCCCCTATATTTAACACTTTCAGGACCTGAGATCTATAGACATATTTGTTGATAAATTCAGTGAGAGGGAAAGCAATATTTACCTTTGCAAGTTTGCTCTCAATACTAAAGGGAGCTTGATTTCTTAGTGGGTTTGACATATCAATCCTTTCAGCCTATATTATTTGGGTAACTTCAGTCTGTTTGCTTGTACTGGGGATGTCCTTCTGAGGGTTTATGGTAGGAACATCTACTGGTTTCTTCGCAATGTTCTCTATGTTTTTCTTTTCTGAATTATTTAAATTTTTCTTAGTGTTTTCAGTTGTTTTCTTGGCTTCGGCTTCAGATACTTTCTTGGTATATTTTTCTGAATTCCCTTTATTTGAATTGTCCAAATTATTTTTTCTCCTTAATTTGTACTGTTTTTGGACTTCCAAAATGGCATCCTCAAAGCACACTTTTTATTCATTAGATTCTTCAAGCCCGAGGTCAGTTTGGGCTAGTGAAAACAAGTCTTGCGCTTCTTCAGTGAGGAAGACAAGGTCCTCTTAATTGATTCCCATCGGATTTATATGATTTTCCTCCTCTTCTTCCACTATCCCTTCATTATCATTAGCATAATTTCTTGAAAGGGAGGCTTGATCTGTTGATCAGGACCCCTCTGCTCTCTCTGCCTAATTTGTGGAGGGTTTCTCCATAGGTTTTGATTTCTGTTTTGGGGTGCCGGTTGGTTGTCTCTGGGTATTTCTCATTCATTCAAACTCATCCTCTCCATCATCCTTTCCATAGTCCTTACCAAGTTATCAATCTTGGTATCGGATGTGGAAGCTGTATGCTCTTCTCTTATGATGACTCTCCTCTCAATCCTCATCCTAGCCCTTTTAGCTAACAGGTTAGCCTCTACACTCACAGCATTCTTCTGCATTTCCTCTAAGGTTGATGGGTCTCTTTTTCTAAGCTGATAGGCCATGTTTGGGTCAAATCCATTAGGTAATTTAAGAAAAACTATCCCCTGGGGTGGTCTCATATTGGCAGGGAGAGCGTTATATAAGGTGTTAAATCTAGCACAGTAGTCTTGCACACTCTCTTTAGAGGACATTTTGATAGTTTCATACTCTGATAGGATCTGCATTGGGTTTTTCTTGGATTCCCACCTATTGATAAAATTTTAGTGAAAAGTAGGGAGATCATGGATACTATTAGCAGTTAGGTCCTTAAACCATTTCCTGACCTCACCACATAAACTCTGGGCAAACATTCTCAACTGGACATTGTCATCATCAATTTCTTGCAAGTCAAAATAGTTGTTCATCTTATCAATGCATTTTTGGGCTTTCGTAGGAATAGTGCTATCAAATTGGGGGATCTTGACTATTAGTCTTAAGGAATAGGGGGTAAAGTAACTAGTAGCACCAATGGGGCATATCTGGCTGCCATGATTGGTGGAGGTGGTGGAGGAAGACGAACAGTGGATGAAGGTGGGGGGGTAGTGATGTGGAGTATGGATGGATAAAAAACTGAAAAGTTAGTCCAATTCTGAGATTTGGTTCTGAATAGACCTAGTTCAAAATTCAAACCAAATTGAATGTCTTGCAAAGTGAAAAAGTTGTCAGGAAAGGAGCTAGATCTATAAGGAACCCTGCTACTGGTTGGGCTTTCCGTTTTGCAAAGTTTCCTCAATATTTTCTTAGGATTATCTACGATAGGAGGAGGATTTGGATCTGGATGGGATCTGGTGGATATTCTTTTGGGAGCCAGAACTTAGCTCACAATCATAGAAAACTAACTATTGAATATCGGAAGAACCCAATCTTTAAGAGAAAGTTTTATCATTCATTGTTTTTTAAGTTGGGGTTTCTAAATTCGAGTGAACATTGAAATTTTTTTAGCTAGTTCCCCAATATGGTTGCCAATATGTTATCACTCTATAATTTTGAATATTGGCAAGACTAAAGTATAAAGCACAAAATAAAAACCGCTTGAATCCTAGCATCTAGCCCTCCTAGACTCAAAGAGGGATCTCTCTATTATATTTAGATTTGTTTAATTTTGTGGATATTAGGCTAGTTAAACTGATCATAAGAGTTATTTGTTTGATTTTTCTTGGTTGGATAGAAATGGTATTTCCTAAACAATTTCCATTGGGCTATGGAGTCAAAATAGGCTAGGTGTCCACATCAAATTTCAGAGCAAATGCAAGGCAAGCTAGCTTTGAATGTTGGTGTTTATAGCTGAGTGGAATTATAGGGTGAAGAAAAGTTCTTTCAGTAATGACTTAAGAGCAACTAAGAATTATTAAATCATATGTCATAAGAAAACATTGAAATTGTAAACATAGTCATAAATAAGGTACTTTGAAACAAGAAATCTTAATATAACCTTCCTGCTTTACAAATAGAGTTATAAATGAAACACATGAAGAGATTACAGTGGGAAAAAATTAAACATGAATGAATAAAAACATCACCAAGACACACAACACATGAATCTTGCAGAATTCTCTCTTTATTGATGCTCCAGCATGGAAAGTACGAATACTCGCATTGAAAAATGTTTACAAAAATAGGGTCCAACCCTTCTTACAGAATGAAAACTTGTATTTAAACTATTTGCACTGGCTTGCCATTATCGAAATGGAAATCGGTTTGTCTATTCTAAGAGTAACTGAAAATCGGTTTGCGCGTCTCATGCATGGATGAGTTGTGACTGTTTTTTGGATAGATTTCTGAAGTAGATGTAGAAGTGTCCCTTCATTGTAATGGCCCTCTGGCAGGTGCCCGATGTTCTTGTGGAGCTATTATCTAACGTCGTCACGGTTTACTGTGCTGGTGGATCTAATACACTGGATGTATTGACACTTACAATTCACTAAGCTGCCAGCTTCATCACTGAACTCAGTTTTCATCCTTCCTTGAGCCTGCATAGATTTTTCCAACTCTCTGGAGTCAGGATATGGGTCTTGTTCAACTATCTGTAGACTTTGTAAGTCTCGGTGTACTTTAGGAATGTGGTTTTCAACTGAAAAATGTGTTTCACCTCACGCTGTATGAAGACAACATTGTTGATGACTTCATAGAATGCCTTCCAAATCATGGTGTTCTTCAGATTTGTGTGCTTGGATATGTCCTCAGAGATCTCTTTCAGCCTCTTTACATAATCAACTCTCGGCATCAGTTTATCATTGATGAAAAACAAGGAAGGAAAACCTCTTTTGTTCAGTGGCTCAATCCTATTAAAAAAACCTACTCACCCCAACCTCCAGCTGATGGCATATTTCTTCTAGCTGTGTGACCAAACTCTTTTTATTCAATACCCTTTCAAATTCTAGAAAAAATTTTGGTCTGTCCACAACTTCCAGTTTCTCCAACTCATGGTTTCTCTTGGAATTCAGGAATCTGATGACCTTGTTGGCAGTTTGGGGCTTATCTCCAAGTTCCTCATTTTTTTTCTCAATGAAAACCTTCACTACCTCAATTAGATCACTCTGTTCAAAAATTATCTGAATGGATGGCCATATATCATTTACAGACTCAATTATATCCAACCATATAATTTTTTTTTCCCTTCCCATCATGGAGCCAATTGAGGACTCTTGAAGGGACTTCTGAAAGCTCTCATTTAGATTTTGGTTGATCTGTAGCTCTATGGAATTGGAAGAGTCTTTCCCTTTGAGTTGCTCCAGCAGGTCATTGAGTTGATTCCAAATCCTTTTGATTTCTCCTGACTGAATAGACATGTTCTCCATGGCCTTGGCTAGCTGCTCAGTACTTTCCACTGGTGCTCTTGTGGATGTTGTAGTTGTTGGGATCACTTTGAGATGAACCACTTATAGGGGGAGCATGGCCTTAGCTGCTTCTTTTGCTGCTTCCCTCACTGCATCCCTTATTTCTTTCTGTCTTTCATTGATCATTTTTCTCATCTCATCCTCCATTTTCTTGATCTTCTCAGTTTGTTCAACAATTAATTGCAACATTTCTGCCTTTTGTGTTTCTATTGCTTCTATCTCCTTGGCCATAGGGTCATCTGTCATTGGCATCTTAAGTTGCCTCCTCAAAGCAGCTATGTCTACATTCTTCTACCTCACAAGGATTTGGGCCACTGCTATGTTTGATGGATTGCACCTGAGTTGTATCACTAATTCCTCTGTAGATTTTATCTTCGAATATTTTGCCATGGCGGAGACCTTTTCCAACTTTAATTGTGATTGTGCATTGGACAAAGTCACTTGTAGTTTTGAGAGGCTCATGAATGTGTCAGTTTGGGTGGAGGATATCATTTCCCCAGTCTGATTGTGCATCTCCATCTGGTCTATTGGGTGGATTCTCTTTGCATTAAACTCAAAATATGTCTTCTTGTAGTCGATTGCGCCTTTGGGCTAAGGAAATTGTGCTTCCAAGAATCCCATCCTCATTCTCCCCTTCTTAGATTCAAAGGTTGATAGGAGTATACTCTGGGAGAAGCTTGTTTCTTTCCAAAATTGATTGTAGGTGTTGGTCTTGAGGACCTTATTCCTTCTCTTGATCTCCCTAAATGTGTCATAGATGTCTTCCTCCTCTTGTTATGCATTGGAATTAGATGTGGGAGTTTGCATATTCTGTTGTTGGAATGGGATGGTGGTATAGGGTGTGGAGAAGATCAGGTGGCCACCTGCTGAAGATGGACTTGGTGAATCCCCAATTGTGATGGCAGTTTGTTGGTTTTTCTCATTTCCTTGGTCAGGGCCCATGTTGATATTGGTTCTCTTCCTATATTTCATCCCGAACTCCTTCGTGGGGGAATCGATGTCCACATTTATTTGATCCTGCCTGGTTGTCTTACTTCCTACTTCCTTTTCAAGCTCCTTTCCTTTGTCATCTTGAACTCCTGCTGCTTTCCTCTCTTGTGGATTTGGTGTTTGGATTCTTGAAGTAGAGATGAATTTCTCTTTAGCCTCGTGGAGTGTGTCTACCACCCATTTTTCTTGGTTCATGTACTTATCTATCTCTAGTCTGTGGGTATGGGTGTAGGGTGTGGACTTGTTTTTCACCCTATTATTGGAGATGATCCCCATTGGATCATAGGACCAGGTGAAATTGAGTGTGAATTTCATCTCTTTTAGTATTTTATCTGCCTCTCCTCATGCTGCCATGTTGTTGCAGATGAATGGGCTGATTTGGGATTTGATCCTAAATTGTGACTTCTTCTTGGCTGAAACAAAATGCACCTCATCAGCATCTATCATTTTCCTTGTATACTCAAGGGAAAAGATCCTCATGGGGAGGTATTTGGGTAGTTTATAGGGGGCCAATTCACTGCCATAAACCTTGATCTTCGTGTAGTTTTGGTAGAGATACCAGTCTGAAGTCCTGACCTGCTTTGTCAACTGCATCACTTTCTTGATTTCCTCATTGACCCTAGGCTCTCTGGTGCTGCTGAGTGCACTTATTGTTGGATGAACAAATAGCTCTACAAATCCCTTGTATGAATAGTTTTCCTGCTCCTTTCTCAATAGAGTTGTCCAAAAAATGACAGATTGGGCTTGAGAGTCTTCACCTTGCTTTGTCATGTCGAATTCACACTTGCTAGATTGAAAACAGGTAAACATGTACACAAACACAGATGTGTATTTGAATACCCCTTCTGTTTGAAAATTCAAGAAATGATCGTGGATAGTGTTAACACCAAATTGATCTTGATTGGCTACTCATCAATCAACTCGATGTAACTCTTTCAAACCACTTCTAACTGAAGATTAGCCTCTTCAGTTTGAGAGGGCTCTCTCAAAGGGGGTTTATGATTTTCAATAAAGATAATACTAGATAGTTAACTCAATGAATTGTGAATTGGTTTTGTATGATTGTAGGTTGAAAAATGAAGGCTTGCTACCATTGGGCTATGGATTCAACATCAGTATTTTTAGTGACAATGGTTCTTGACATGGAAGCTGAGGCAGATAGAGGTTTTTAACAAAGATAATTCACACACACAACATAAGGAAAACACAGTAATCTCACCCCTAAAGGAAGCCAGAGCATAATAGTATGAATTCTGAATAATTAGAGATAAAATCCACTGCAAGTGATTAGACATAAAGATACATAACAATAACACATTAAAAACCTCATGAGAATCTCTCATGTCTAGAAGTAGAATGTCACTGTATATTACTGATAATGTATAAAACATACAAGTAGCAATTTGGTACAATATTCTCCAACCCTTTGTTCTTCGTTGTTTAGTCTATAAATATACATTCTTTAGAATTTATATGATCTACCCAGCTGGCTAGATCTTCGAATTCTACTCTGACACCTATCATAACTAAAACTACTAACTTGAAACAAAAAAAGGACAACTATCCTTTAGAAATCAAACTCCTATTAGGACTATATCTCCTATTTGTTACATTCAATTATCCTAACAGTGAAATAGTTACATAATATATATCACACGTTCGAGGGATAATTCACCGTCACTTTACATATTTAAAACACCCCTAGATCTGTGGAACACAATCCTAATTTTTAGGGATGAATAACCTTCACTTTAATCATGGTTCTACCGGATGAGTTGGTTGTGTGACACTCCTTTTGAGCAATGAGTCTCTATTGATATGGTCCACTGACATTCTATATGTCTCTAGCTGGCTAATGTGCTGTTGGAATGCTCAAAAATCTTCAACAATCTCCTCGCTATGAAACAGGGAAGTTTAGGCAGTTTCGTAGCGAGTTTTCGTAGAGTATGAAAACTTTCTTTTTCACCTATCTCCTTGAAACCTTTGATGTTCAAACACCTTTAATATGCCAAGAAACCTTTAAAACAATCAATATCCCTCCATAATACTTGAAAAAACTGAATTTCAAGGCAAAAATGCACCTTCAGAAATTTTCGTAGTGTTTTTCTAGCTTCAAGCCTGAAGCACGCTACAAAACTGTCCAAAAAACAAGAATTTGTTGAGTCTAAGACTGTCTTCAAAAATTGATCTCCAGAGGTAAAATATAGGTTATTTGTAAATTATGAACTTCATCAAACATATTCCAACTCAATTTTTCATTCTTTTGGTGTTTCTTCTTCATTCACAATTAATTGGCTGATGGGTTCTTCTACCACTCTCATCTTCAGCCCTTTCTTTTCTAACTCCATTTGAATCAAATCCAGCTGCTCCTGAAGATATTCCACTTGATCTTTTAATGCTCTGTTTTTGGATTGTAAGTGAAATTTTATCCTTTTAATGTGTTTGAACTCTCCTCTTAGTGCCTGAGTCCATTTCAGCAACATTTTTGTATTATCCAAAGTTTTTTAAACACTTGTGACTTGCTCTTCCCATATTTTCCTCATCTGTTCAAACTGAACCTTCTCAGTTTTGTGCTTCTTTGCCTCTAGCTTTAAAACTGATATCTCTTTACCTACTTCCTTCAACTTCTCTTTGAGGGTTTCTATTTCTGATTTTTCAATCACTTTCTCTTTTCCCTTTCTTTGCCTGATAACTCCTTCCTCTTTGTTGATGGAGACAAACCTATGATGCTTGTTGGTCGGGAAGATTCATTTATTTTCTCAGTCTATTTTCTTTCCATTACCTTCTTTGCATGTCTGGTCATTAGATTCCTTGGTTGAAATATAAAACCATCATCATCACCTGCAAAAACTAGTTTTTTAGCAGTCTTACCTTTCTTCAGCTTTCTTCCCCCATCTTTAATGTATTGAGCTTTCACAATGGGTGACTCTTCAATGTCAATTTCATGAAGGATATCCTCCAAATTTCCTTTAGCCAATGTCTGGCTTCAAGTGACTCTCTTGTTGCCTTGTTTGCTGACTGTATGCTTCTGTTTTGAAGGTGCTGCTTCAGGTGTGTCAGTATCTTGCAAAGGTTATGTTCCCATGTTCCCTGGTTCTATAGGATATGATCTATTTTCTTCTTCAACTTCTTCTACCACAGCTGGTGATGAAGTGGTTCTAGGTTTTGAGGCTTTCTTAGCAGTGACCACATAAATTTCATAACCACTCATGAACAAGAAATAAATCCAATCTCTGTCTAAACTCCTCAATTATTCTAACACTAACAACTTAATTATACCATGATGAAAAAGAGATGTCTCATTTCCCTCTGTCTTTATTTGAACCTTATCTGACATTTTCCCTAGACTTCTGTATAAATAGAAAGGCAGGTCAAGTGATCTCTTACCTACCAAATGCAGAAGAAGTCTGAGATGATAGGAGTAGACCATGTGAAACCTTCATAGGTAAAATACTTTTGAATGACCATCAACAGCTTTGCATAATTCTCCTTCATAAAACTCCTAGGGATAACATTTGTCAAATCAACTTCACTTGTTCTTTATTGATAAACTCTTTGCAATCCTGCATTGTCAATTTGATACCTTAAAACCACTGTTCACCACCTCTAGGGATTCATGTAGCAGAGGATATGCTCTCTGGTGTCACTGTAAGGTTCAAAATTCCAACCTTTGATGTTGTTCCTGTGAAGCTGGTGGCAAAATCCTTTGAAACCTGTAAATGAAAGCCCTGCAACCTTTGACAGAATTGCAAGCAGCCAGTCCTTCTTAAAACCTCCATGGTAGTAGGGTGTTCATTGAGTAATTTCATATCCATGGCCTTATACCTATGACAATGGCCACCCTTATTTGTTTTATTTCTTGTAGCCATTGATGATTTATAGTCTTCACTGCCTCGCTTGCTGATGACACCTACAAAATTCAAATTTGAGAGAAACTTGCTTGGCTTAATGAAGCAGCTATCCAAGGATCGACTCACATGCAAAGATAAACCATAATATGACAAAAGGCTAATTGATGTGAGGTTTAAAGGTTTTAACTGACATCTCGAGCTTCAATCATCACACATGCAAGAAAAAAGGGTAATGATGACATCAAACACGGCTATGTACATTTGAATTTTGCCATAAAAACCTTGAATGACCTCTACCTTTACTACTCTAATCAGAAAATGACACCTCATACAACTCTGAAAATCCAGGTTAAAAAGCACATTTTCGTAGCGAAATTAGTTAAGCTTCTGACAGATTCGCTACGAAACTATTCGGCAGTTTCGTAGCAAAATCTGTTGTTTTCCTGTGTAAAACGCTACGAAAATCTGAAAAACTAACAGATGTGCCCTTTTGATTTTGAATCCATGGGGAATGACAACTCACACGATATGGGACTTATTAACTGAAATGGCATAAATGGAGGTGATCATAAAACTTAGGATAGGCTTAAAAAAATGCAAAAAAAATCATATACCACCTTGAAATGGCTTAGGAGACCTTATCGATTTGGTGAGTGATCTGTATGACCCTATCAATAAATTCTTCACAACTTAATGAGTGATAACAATTAGCATCAGTAAGGAAATAAGCATATTTGAACATAACAGTGGGCTTGGCTTCTGCAGAGAGGATAGACAAGAAACCAATTATGGCTTCATCTATCCACTGATAATTATGATAACCTAAAAAATAAGACAGGGTGGTGACAATGTGCTAGGTCCTTTCTGGGAAGGTGGATGATTAATATGGGGGATTTGTTGTAGGCATTGGTGCATTGGGGGCCATGAAAATCTCCAAGGTTTTGGCTCTGCTAGAAAAATCTAATCCCTAGTACAGTCCTATAAAGGCTTCGTATGAAAAAGGGACAGTGTTCTCAACAATGCAGGCCTGTAACATCTGACTTGAATAGATGGGGCACTTACATGAAACAAAATATCTCCTATAGTGTTCACTATGGATCTTTTCTTAATGTCATAGAAAGACTGAAATTTCCTAATTAGTTCAGGGCAGCTATGGGTTCTAGGGAAGATGTAATGTGGGAGCTTGGTCTTCCACAAGCTGGTATCATCTGCTTCATTAAGGAGTTTATCTTTGAGCCAACAGTAGACATCGAACATGTCGAGGTCTGACTCTATCTCGTGGATCTTGTAATCACTGTTAGCCAACGGAATATGGTCCAAGTCTACCTGGGGGTATACCATGGGATTGAAAGATTGTTGATATGCCTTGGGAGGCATGATTCTCTTTTTTCACTCTATGTTTCACTTTTAATGGAGAATGGGATGCAAGAGAAGGGGAACAGAGAAGGGAGAAACGGTATGAATTGATAATAGGGAAGGGGTAATACCAAAGGGGATCAGGATCGGAAATGAAAAAGTTGAAACGAGACTGTAACCAGGCTTCTCGAGCGCTGGTTGTTCCTTCTTTGACGTTCAATTCACCCTTCAGCCAAGGTAGGTAATCATGATCTCTTCTTGTGGATGTCTGTGAATATCACAACCTGTGGCAATCAGCAGTAACAACAATGTAAAATTTGGCTTCGTGGTGAGTTTGGGTTTTAACACATGGCTGGAGGGTAACGGTTGAGTTGGCACGGGTCAGTTGGATAACGGCCCGACCATTCATGGTGCAACGGTGCTATTGGTGGGAGGGGATGTGATGGGGTGGAGTGCACAGGTGAAGGAAGACGTGATGTGGTGGCATTGGCAATAGTCATAGACGTCAGCGGTTTGGGGGACGATAGAAACAGCTTTTTGGAGGGGGACTCAGGTTGTAAGCAGTAATAGGGAGGGGGGGTGCGAAATTGTGGTAGCGCGACGAGTGGAGAAGGGGAGGTAATTGATAGCACCCATTTCGGACCCCCCCCTTTTTTAACGTTCGGTGGCTAAAGGGATGCCGAAATGAATTGAGGGTCATCGATGGCGAGGTGAGGGGCGGAGATGAAGGGTAATGCAGGAGGTGTTTAGTGCTGACGTGACGGGGTAACGGGACTGTGTCCGTGGATGAGCGCCGGGGGGAATGTGTTACGTGGAGAGGAGTTGGGACCCAACGACCATCGAAACTTTCACGTCGGAGGGTTTAGCTATGAGCGGTAGATTGTAAACCTTAACTCTTGTGAAGTGAAAAATGCGGGGAGAGGGAGGTGACATGGAGAGGAGGGGCCCACGGTCACCGTAGATCGCACATCGGAGGGTTTAGGTATGAGCATTAAGGGTAAACTATAAATATTTTGAAGTGCAAAGCGTGGGGAGTTGGAGTGATGCAGAGGGAAGGTGGGATTGGACCGTAGCCCAGAGATCGAAAATTTAAAGTTTTAGTTATAAGCGCAGAGGCAAACTCTCATAGACGCAAAGTGCGAAGTGCGGGGAGGAGGTGATTGATGTGGAGGGAATGTGGGACCAGACCGCAACCCGTAGATCACAAATTTTAAGTTTTAGTTATAAGCGTTGAGGAAAACTCTCACAGACGCGAAGTGCAAAGTACGGGGAGGAGGTGAGTGACGTGGCAGGGGAAAGTGGCACCGACTGCATTGCAAATCGCATATATTAGGTTTCTGTTATAAGTAGCGGGGATTAAACTTTAAAACTTGCAAAGTGCGGGGAGAGTGTAAGTGACGTGGCATGGAATGTGGGACCACCCGCGGATCACAAACTTTACCATTCTCTTTTAGCGTTGTGCTTTCACACTCGCGAAGTGTGATTTGCGGGGGGGGAAGTGACGTGACAGGGAACGTGGGGCTGCCCCTAGCCTGCGAATCACGAACCTTCCCAATTTCTTTAGCATTGTCCCTTTGAAATTGTGAAGTGCGATTTGGTGCTTGGTAGGACTTGCACAACGCTTCAGATGAGATAGACTTCCCCTCATAGGATTTTGAAGTCACCATTTCATTTTTTCCTTTCTTTTCTTCCTCCTTTGCATATCTACCTACCCAAACTACTCATCTAACATTTTTTCTTCCTTTGTAGGGTGCATTTAGACTTGTAGACCTTGAACATTTTCTTTTAACATTCTAACCTAACCCCTATCCCTTATTTCTCCTATTGGTCTAGATTAAGTTGTTGAACCAATCTCATTTTCTACCTATCTACTGATAAGCCAAGGTTAAACAGTTTGGAAAATATTTATTTTCTAACCTATCGAGAGAAATTGAAAACTATCCAATCAGGATTAAACTGTATGACTGGACAAAGCTATCTAAAGAGTAGTGGCATTTGAACTTGTAGCACTTTCAATTTTATTTATTTTTTGGGGTTCTTATTTATTTTTCCCTTTATTTTTCTCTTTTCATTCTTTTCTCTGTTCTCTTTTCTTTTCTCTATTTTTATACCCTATTTTCTTTCTTTCTCTTTTTTTTTTCATTTTTATTTTAAATCATTTGAATTTTGAAAAGTCTTTAAATAATGAAAACCTTGCACAAAATATGAAGTATCCAGTCACCTTGAGATCCTATAATTTATAGGGTACTAATAGAGGCAACATGTGATCATCTACGTTATATATGCTAATGTCTTTAATATTGTTATTAAAAGAAATTTATATAATCATACCTTTAGAACTAACCTTTTGTTGATATTTCCTTGTTGTTGCTTCTTCAAGTATCCTTTAGCATGATGATCTTCAAAATGGAGTTCTCAATTTGTTGTGCTCAACTATTCTTGCTTCAGTAGGCTGTAAAAATGTGACAAAGCTGCAGAATGTGGTATCAACTGCAGAATGGAATGTCAGCTACAGAATGTGGTATCAGCTGCAGAATGGAATTCCAACTGCAGAATTTGGTATCAGCTGCAGAATGGAATGTGAGCTGCAAAATGGAACGGCAGCTGCAGAATGGAAGTAGTTATGTACTACTTTTTATTTGTTTCAGAAAAAAAGAAAGGGAACAAAGATTTTTGGGATTTTTAGAAATGGAATGGAAAATATAAGATGTCAGAACTATGATTTTCATCCTATATTTTCTGTATAAGGATGCCAATCATTGATTGGTTTTCACATTTATACATTTTTTTTTAAATCATATATATATATATATATATATATATATATATATATATAGGGCGCGCAAGAGAGAGAGAGAGAGAGAGAGAGAGAGAGAGAGAGATAAAAAATAAAAAGACTAAGTTGGGGAAGAACAAGGATTCTGTTATCACACCCTAAATTTTCAAAATTTCATAATTGAAAATCAGTCAAAATTCTCCTTCAAATTGGTTAGGTTGCAAGCATCATGAAATGATAAATTTTATGATGAACTTAGGTTTTAAGCTTTGGTTAAGATGTTAGAAATAAATCCCATCTCAAATTTTGCTTTCCACTCCCTCATTTTGCCACCTTTCTCTCCACATTCGAATATATTTCCTTAAACAAGTTACCCATGCTCCTATCTATCATTTAATTTTCAACCTTTGCATGTATCAGTCAGATGTCACCTTTGAAAAGTTAACTTTGTGACAAACAACTTGGTATCCAAATAATTTTTTACAGTGGTCATATTTTTAAGAGGGCAGTTTGTGGTTATAAAGGGAAAATGCCATGAAGAGAAAAGCATATTTTGGATAGGAGCCTATGGAGTTTTAACTGATCATGGAAAACCTTAGCCTCACTCAAGCTTTCATCTAGACAGGTTACATGTATTTTTACTAGGAGCTGCAATGGGATTTTTGTGTTTCTTGCACTGTTTGAGTTCTTGGTTTCAAAAGGAATTTGCAAGCAAATGAAGATGAGTTTCAAAAATCTGAAGGATTTTTTTTCTAAGAACATAACAAGGAACAAAAACCTCTTTCAATTTTCTCCCAGGTGCTACCAATTTGGGGATTCAAAGTTTCCTTTGAGACCTATTTCCAGAATTCTGAATTTTTCCTGTTTTATACATGATTTTATAATGAATATTCTGGACAACTAAAGCTACTTTTCAAAAAATCGAGAGAGGTTTTTCTTATAAACATTCTTATCTAAAAAAACCTCCTCCATTTTTTTAACAATTATCAAGGATCGAGAGATAGGAGCTCAGGAGTGTAGCCTTCGTTTTCAAAAAAAACAGAGTTATTTTTATTGGTTGATGAAGTGGCTGAAGGTGAAAAGGTTGTTTCTTGAGGAGGGTAAGAAGTATTTTTAACCAAATTTTTTTTATCAGGTTTGATACTGTCATCTCACACAGCAATGGACCTTTCCTAGGCCTAAAATCCAAATTTTGTGAAATCTGTGGGCAATTAGGCAATTCCGCGACGTGTTCCAGGCTTGAAGCCCAGTTTTTGCTGTGGAATTTTTGAAGATAACTTTTTGGTTTCAAGTCACCTAAATTGACTTGGTTAAGGAACTTTAAAGTTTGTATTTAAATTTTTTTGATCACTTAACAACCTCCAATGGTCAAAAATAGCAGAGGATTATCACATATTTTCTTTTTTGTGTGCGCTACTAAACCAAGCTATTTTCATAGCTCAAAACAAAGTTTGATAGTAGGGTTAGTTCTCATGATTAATGTTGGTAAAAGGGAAGAAGGTAAAAACATGTTTAAAGTCGTTCCTCACCAGGGTGTCAAAGAGTATCATATGATGAAAAAGAGTATCAGATTTTCCAAGTGGAGACTTTCAGTTAAAAGGTATAGTTTGAAGACACTAGTCATACATGTGCCAGATCATCTAACTGATATCCCCTTAATAATAGGAAGAGTTACTTCACGAAGGAAATTATCATATTAATGTTTTAATGATGGTCAGTATGGCTCAAATAAATGATTCCTTTCAAGGAATATTGGGATAATCATTAGTTTAAATGTAATAAATAGGAGTTTGAGTTATAGTAGGACTCTAACTCCTAATTCGAAAGGTGTCAATCTTAGTTTTATGAATCTAGTTAGTAGTTAGATTTAAGTGTCAGTTGAAATTTAAATGGTCTAGCCACTTGGAAGACTTGTTGTAAAGGCTACATGCCTATAAGTAGTGTAGACTTCGATGTACATAGGGTTGGAAAATGTTATAGAAAAGGACTACTTTTTTAAATGTTGTGAAGGAGCTGATATATACAGAAGCAGTTTAACTTTTCTGAAGCTGAGATTCTTAGTGTACTTTAGTGAGCTTTATCTTTTATCTTTAATTGTTTTACTTCCATAGTGTTAATGCTTATTACTCAGAATTCATGGAGGAACATGCTCTGACTTCCTTTAAGTGTTGAACTATGGTGAATTGAGCTCTTTGGTCCTATCTTTGGATGTTTTCTTCAATTTTTTAAGACTTGTTACTCAGAATTCATGTTATTCATGCTCTGACTTCCTTTAAGTGTTAAGCTTTGATGAATCTCTTTTAAATACTTTCCTTTCAATACCTTGATGTATCATTACTCAGAATTCATGCCAATATGCTCTGACTTCCTTTGAACCTCAATATATTGAGACTTTCTTGAATGTTTCACCCTTTCATTGAAGTATATACAAGCCTCAGTTTTATAAGAAAAGCTATTTGTTGTCTTTATCCCTGTCACTGACTCCATAGCCCAATGGTAGCTAGTCTCCATCTTTCAACCTATAAACATACAAAATCATAAACCATAGAGTTATCCATCTATTTATATCTTTATTCAAAATCATTAACCCTTGAGAGAACCCTCTCAGGCTGAGGAGGCTAAGCCTCAGCTAAAATTTTGGTTTGAAATAGTTACACTGAAGTGGTCTGATCAACAGCCTATCAGGGTCCTATTTTGGTGATGAAATTTTGGTGCGTCTTCCGTGAGCCTGAAGATTACTCATTCCCAAAATCAAGAAGTTGAACTTCTGAAGGTAGCAGGAGCTCAGGAAGCTTTTCGAGGCTACATCTACCTTGGTGACTCCACACATCGAATAATCAAATTGGAAGGTGACTCCACTACTTAAAGATCAGTAACTTGATGAAGTTTCAATATGAGTTCCATTGCAAGAATTAATTCCAGGTATGCCCCTATGAATCGGTCTCATATCCCTGGTTTTCCAAATCCTATGCCAAAGGTTGAATGGTTAGATGATCTTCCAATATTTAAAGATGAAAAGAAGGACAATGTTGCTTTTCATTTGGTTAGGTTCCATATGCATGTACACAGTCTTAGAAGGAAAATCATGGTCTTGGTATGAAAGTTTTCCAAATGGTTCATTATATTCCCTTGCTAATTTCCACGATGTATTCTATGAGATGTATAAAGAGTGTCACCCCTCCTTATTGCTAGTCAATGACTGTTGTAAACATTCTGTCAGTTTTATTCAGTATTTGGAGGATTGTTATGATGATGATGAATTCATGGATGAAGAAATCTTAGAGGCTCTTCATAACAATACATTTCAGCATCAAGAAAAAAGGATAACATCCCATCAAATGCAACATGAAAATTAGCAGAATTTTATTTATGAAAACCATGTTACATCCTCTGAGATTGATGTAAAGATGCAGCAAAATTTCCAATATTTGGATCATGAAGAGTATGAAAATCATTGCAAACACCAAGGAGAAATACTTGAAGACAGTTTTTATAACCCTCGGGTAGAGGAAAAGGTTGATTATTTATGTCATTTGCAGCAGCCTACTTCAAAGAATGATCATAATAATGAGGAAAATTACATTGTCTGTCGAAATCATTCAGAACAGCAGTTGGATAGCATATCAAATAAATTTTGTGTGGCTAAAAATCAGTTGTCAGAAGTTACAGGATGTTATGAGGATCATCAATCTGATCATGTTTTATGGGATCCTATAGCTAAATACATTGAAGGGTTTTACTCCCCAGTGTTTCAGTTTTATTTTTACTATGAAGATCAAATACAATTTCAGTGGCAGTGGTCATCACAATATCATAGTTACTTTGAGTATGAATGCAGTCAAGAATTTCAAATATCAGATAAAAAAAATGACTGGCTATATTGGAAATTTCATGTTGATTGAGCTAAATGAAGTTTGCAGTTGATAGGGTAGGCAGGAGTGTGCAAATAAGCTAAAGACAGGTTGACTGAGCATTTTTTTTTTAGTAGATGCAATTTGACTCCTTCTTGTAGAAATCATTAAAGTTTGAGGAGAAGATTGCCAAAATTTTCAAAGTTTTATTCTAAGGAATGGATGGTAGCACTGGAGCTACTAGTTCTTAGTGTACCACGGGGGGCACACTATCCCTAATGGAGCCACTGTTATCACACCCTAAATTTTCAAAATTTCATACTTGAAAATCAATCAAAATTCTCCTTAAAATTGGTTAGATTGTAAGCATCATGAAATGATAAATCTTATGATGAACTTAGGTTTTAAGCTTTGGTTAAGATGTTAGAAATAAATCCCATCTCAATTTTTACTTTCCACTCCCTCATTTTGTCACCTTTCTCTCCACATTCGAATATCATTCCTTAAACAAGTTACCCAAACTCCTCTCTTTCATTTACTTTTCAACCTTTGCATGTATCAGTCATCTATCACCTTTGAAAAGTTAACTTTGTGACAAACAGCTTGCTGTCCAAATAGTTTTTTACAGCTGTCATATTTTTAAGAGGGCGGATTGTGGTTATAAAGGGAAAATGTCATGAAGAGGAAAGCATAAAAATAAGGCTATGTGTTTGGATAGGAGCCTACGGATTTTTAACTGATCATGGATGACCTCAGCCTCACACAAGCTTTCATCCAGACAGGTTACATGTATTTTTACCAGGAGCTGCAAGGGGATTTTTGTGTTTCTTGGATTGTTTGAGCTGTTGGTTTCAAAAGGAATTTTCAAGTAAATGAAGACGAGTTTCAAAAATATGAAGGAATTTTTTTCTAAGAACATAACAAGGAACAAAAACCTCTTTCAATTTTTGCCCAGGTGCTACCAATTTGGAGATTCGAAGTTTCCTTTGAGACCTATTTCCAGAATTCTTATTTTTTCTTGTTTTATACATGATTTTATAATAAAGATTCTGAACAACTGAAGCTGGTTTTCAAAAACCCGAGAGAGGTTTTTCTTATAAACATTCTTATCTACAAAAACCTCTTCCATTTTTGTAACGGCTATTAGGGATCGAGAGATAGTAGCTCAGGAGTGCAGCCTTATTTTTCAGAAAAAACAGAGTTATTTTTATTGGTTGATGAAGTGGCTGAAGGTGAAAAGGTTGTTTCTTGAGGAGGGTAAGAAGTAATTTTAACCAAATTTTCCTTATCAAGTTTGATACTATCATCTCACACAGCAATGGACCTTTCGTAGGCCTAAAATCCAAATTTTGTGAAATCTGTGGGCAATTAGGCAATTCCACAGTGTGTTCCAGGCTTGAAGCCCAGTTTTTGCCGCGGAATTTCTGAAGATAACTTTTTGGTTTCAAGTCACCTAAATTGACTTGGTTAAGGAACTTTAGAGTTTTTATTTAAATTTTTTTGATCACTTAACACCCTCCAATGGTCAAAAATAGCAGAGGATTATCACAAATGGCCTTTTTTTTTTTTTGCTACGAAAGTAGCTCAAAACTCTGTTTTTACAGCAAGGTAAATTTTTGGAAGAAAGTGAAGGTTAAATAAAAATTTCAAATATGTTCTCCATGAGGAATGATAAACAATATCAAAGCAATGATAAAGAGAAGGATAAGAAAGTGAATGACTAGGTTTCTCATTTTGAGAATTCTATTGGAAAAGCCAAAAAATCTGCTGAAGAGAACACAGTCTTTACGCATCATAGTGTCACATACAAGAAAGAGGAATTTATGTTTACAAGCAGAGAGGAGAAGCCTTCAAAGACAAGTTAAAAATTTAAAATAAGAGATGGAATTGATGAAACATAATCAAATAAAGGAGACTTGGAAAGAGGAATCATGAACAAAGCTATTGAAACTGCTCAGAAAGAAACTGCTGATAGATTAGGAGGTAACAAATGGATTATGATATTTTTGTCTTATATTATCAATAAACTATATGCAGGCATGTTCATATACTTTTCCGAAGCTCAAATCTAAGTTTTTTCAAGTCTCCAAAATATTAGGCAATTTCGCAGCAAGTGTCAGGCTTGAAGCCCCGTTTTTGCTACAGAATTTCTGAAGATTTCTTTTTGGATTTGAGAGACCTAAACTGATGGGAATGAAGAGTTTTGAAGGTCATGTTTAGTTTTTTTTATCATTAAACATCTTTAAAATGTTAAAAACAACAGAGGAATATCACATATTACCTTTTTTGTGTGCACTACTAAAACAAGCTATTTTCATAGCTCAAAACAGAGTTTGACAGCAGGGTTAGTTCTCATGATTAATGTTGGTAAAAGGGAAGAAGGTTAAAACATGTTTAAATCTGTTCCTGACCAGGGTGTCAAAGAGTATCATATGATGATAAAGAGTATCAGATTTTCCAAGTGGAGACTTTCAGTTAAAAGGTATAGTTTGAAGACACTAGTCATACATGTGCCAGATCATCAAACTGATATCCCCTTGATAATAGGCAGAGTTACTTCATGAAGGCATTTCTCATATTAATGTTTTAATGATGGTCAGTATGTCTCAAAGAAATGATTCCTTTCAAGGAAGATTGGGATAATCATTAGTTTAAATGTAATAAATAGGAGTTTGAGTTATAGTAGGACTCTAACTCCTAATTCGAAAGGTGTCAATCTTAGTTTTATGAATCTAGTTAGTAGTTAGATTTAAGTGTCAGTTGAAAGTTAAATGGTATAGCCACTTGGAAGACTTGTTGTAAATTCTAAATGCCTATAAGTAGTGTATACTTTTATGTACATAGGGTTGGAAAATGTTATAGAAAAGGACTACTTTTGTAAATGTTGTGAAGGAGCTGATATATACAGAAGCAATTTAACTTTTCTCAAGATGCGATTCTTAGTGTACTTCAGTGAGATTTATCTTTTATCTTTAATTGTTTTACTTCCATAGTGTTAACGCTTATTACTCAAAATTCATGGAGGAACATGCTCTGACTTCCTTTAAGTGTTGAACTATAGTGAATTGAGCTCTTTGGTCCTATCTTTGGATGTTTTCTTCAGTTTTTTAAGACTTATTACTCAGAATTCATGTTATTCATGCTCTGACTTCCTTTAAGTGTTAAGCTTTGATGAATATCTTTTAAATAATTTCCTTTCAATACCTTAATGTATCATTACTCAGAATTCATGCACATATGCTCTAACTTCGTTTGAACCTCAAGATATTGAGACTTTTGTGAATGTGTCACCCTTTCATTGAAGTATTTACAAGCCTCAGTTTTATAAGAAAGGTTATTTGTTGTCTTTATCCCTGTCACTGACTCCATAGCCCAATGATAGCTAGTCTCCATATTTCAACCTATAAACATACAAAATCACAAACCATAGATTTAGGCATCTATTTATATCTTTATTCAAAATCATTAACCCTTGAGAGAGCCCTCTCAGGCTGAGGAGGCTAAGCCTTAGCTAAAAGATTGGTTTGAGATAGTTACACTGAAGTGGTCTGATCAGCAGCCTATCAGGGTCCTATTTTGGTGATAACAGATTCTTCTTCACTAACTTCATATCAGTATTATCTTGGAAAATTTTGATAAACTCTTCCTTTGAAATTAGCTTATGATAGACTTTTAATCGATGTCAATTCACAAGAAGAGGTACCTTTTCTTAATCAATTTTCCTTATCCTGATTGCTCCATTTTCAAAGACTTTTTCAATCTCATAAGGTCCAAGCCAATGAGTTTGAAACTTTCCTTGAAAATCGTTGAATTTTGAATCGAACAAAAGTGCCCAATCCCCTGCTTGAAAAATTTTCTCCTTTATATATTTATCATGCTATTTAGACCTTTGCTACTGGACTAGACTAGTTCTTTGAACTACATCTTGCCTGATTTCATCAAGCTCACTAAGTTGCTCCAATCTGTGCTTCTGAGCTTCTGATAAGCCAAGCCCCAATTGGATTGCCATATTGAAGTTTTGGATCTGAAATTCTATAGTAAATAAGACTTGCTTCTCATAAACATGTTCATAGGGAGTATGTCCTATTGTATTCCTCCATTTGGTCTGGTAGGCCCATAAGGCCTCAGGAAGCCTCTTTGCCCAATCCTTCCTATGTAGATATACATTCTTAGTGAGAATTCGTTTGATCACTTTATTGGTAGACTCACTTGACCATTCTCTTGTGGATGATAAGGAGTGGATTTTCTATGTTTGATCTTGTAATTCTCCACAAGATTTTCCACCAACTTGGATCTAAATTGGGTTCCCTGATCTATCACAATTTCCCTTGGGACACCAAAACAAGTGGAAATATCCTCAAAGAGAAATTTAACTACAACATTTTCATTAGCTAAAGAAAGTTCCTTAGCCTCTACCTATTTAGTAACATAATCAGTACATACCATAATATATTTCTTTTGATTAGATGGTGGATTGCTTGGTCCAACAAAATCCAGGACCCATTTTTCAAATGGTTCGATGAGTACCCAAGGTTGTAATGGCATTTCATCTGTAGGAACAAGTTTCCCCATTCTTTGATAGCTGTCACACCTTTTGACATACTCCATGGTATCTTTAAAGATGGATGGCCAAAAATGTCTTAAACAAAGGATTTTATAGGAAGTCTTCCTATCAGCAAAGTGTCCACCACAGGGTTCATCATGACATACCTTGAGAATATCAAGCATTTCATCTTCTCGAACACACCTTCTGACATTGATGAGATTTGGACATGTTACTCATCATTAACCCATCAGTAAAGTGCACTTGTTTGAATAATTATTCTTTTCTCTCTAGGAAACAAGTGTGCAGGTAAATTTCCTATGACTAAGTAATTAGCAATATCTGCAAACCAAGGAGTTTTAGTAGTTATTGCAAAAATATATTCATCGGTAAAATTGTCCTCTACTGGAGTATCATTTTTGACATTTTGAATTCTAGACAAGAAATCAGCAATTGTGTTTTGTTTTCCAGGTCGGTCTAGAATGGTGATATTGAATTCTTGCAGGAGAAATAGCCAACTTGTGACTTTGCCATTAGTAATAGATTTATTCATTAGATATATAATTTCATAATGATATGTATGAATAAAGGTTTCATATCCAGTGATATAATGTCTAAATTTGTTGATAGCATGAACAACAACTAGAAATTATTTTTCAGTTACAGTGTAATTTAACTCAATAGGAATAAAAATTTTTCTTGTGTAATAGATGGAATAGGGGATCAAATATTTTCGTCCTAATACAGCTCCCAGAGTTGTTTCTGGAGCATCTGTTGAAATGTGAAAATGTAGTTTCCAATTTGGACCTCTTAAGATGGGAGCTTCAGAATTTTTTTTTTTTTAAGTTTCAAATGTCAATTGGCAATCAGGATTCCAATTGAATTCACAATCTTTGGTAAGAAATTTGAAGAGTGGGGATGTTATTTTAGTGAATTTTTCTATAAATATTCTATAATATCCTGTGAATCCTAGAAAACTTCTAATATCCTTTTGACAACTTGGAATTGATAATTTGGAGATGACTTCAACTTTAGATGAATCAACTTTAATTCCATCTCCTAAAATGTGATGTCCTAAAACAATTCCTTCAGTAAATATCATAAAGGATTTTTCATGACTTAATGAAATATTTGCTTCTTTACATCTTTTAAGAACATTTTCCAAATTTTCTAAAGCTTCTTCCAATAAATTCCCATAAACTGTAAAGTCATCCATATATACCTCCACACAATCATGTATTAGATCAGAAAAAATTCCTAATACTGCCCTTTGAAATGTTGCAGGTGCATTGCACAAACCAAAAGGAATTAATCGGTAGGCATAGGTTCCCCATGGATATGTGAATGTGGTTTTATCTTGGTCTTCAAGTGCTACCTGAATCTAATTGTAACCACTTAAACCATCCAAGAATAAGAAATACTTCTTTCCTGCTAATGTATCCAATACTTGATCTATGAAAGGTAAAGGAAAATGCTATTTTAGGGTAGCTTTATTCAGTTCACGGTAGTAAATGCATACCCTCCACTTACCATTCTTTTTAGGTACAATCACTAAGGGAGAAACCCACTGACTGTCTGAAATTGGGTAAATGAATTTTACATTCAACAATTTTTTCAATTCTTCTTTCACAATTTCCCTAAGATTTGGATTCATCATTATTTGAGGTTGTCTGATAAGTTTACAATTTTCCTCAATGTAGATGTGATGTATACAAGTCTTAGGACTAATTCCTTTCATGATAGTGTATTCCCATGCATATGCAGAAGAATGTTGTTGTAATGTTTTGATTAACTTTTCATGTTGTAATCTTTCCAAGTTTTTGTTTATGTTCAAAGATTTTCTGGGAAATATTTCAACTGTAGAGTTACCAAATTCTTCCATAGAATATAGAGACATCTGCCTAGATGACAAGTATTCAATATTGCATTTTTCTTGAAAATGATCATGTTCATATTCTGAAGATGATTCAAAGTTTTCTATTGAATTTAAGATTTGACTATATTCACTAATACCATAAATAGTAAAGAGAGGTTGTATATGATTGTCATCATCAATCCATTCTTCGTCTTCTAATTCTGTGATTATTTTTTCTGGAGGATATAGAGTGAATTTCTTCGTTGAATCACCATCAGAGATATACATGTCACCAAATATAAAACTAATGAAAGCATTAGTTGTATCCAACTAAGGTATTCCTAATATTAGTGGATGTCCTCCTAGATTGTTCTTGGGGGTTAAAACCATAAAATCGACCAGATACTCCCAAGATTCTAAGGATACTGAAATATTTTCTAATACACCATCTGGCTTGATTATTGATCTGTCTACTAATTGCAGTAATGTAGGTTTATACTGAATATTTGGAAGTTTGAGTTGTTCCATGGTTTGTTTTCTCATGATGTTTATAGCTACTCCTAAATCAATCAATGTATTTGGAATTTCTATACCATTGATATGTGTTTTTACAATTGGACTTCCTGGATCCAAATATTTTTGTATGGAAATTTTTCCTACTAGTTGAATTATTTTTATTTCTTTTGTTTTTATTCATGGTTTCTTCATGCTCAACTCTCTTATTGTTTTGCCTAGAATTGGAATCTCTTTAATAGCCTGTAGCAAAGGAATTTTCATACAGATATCTTTCAATTCATCTAGAAAATCATAATTGGGCAACATTATATGTTTTTCTACCCCTTTATCAACTTGTAATCTTTCAGGAAAAGGAGGGTTAGAGATAGATATTGATGGTTGCTCTATGATAGGAGTTGAGTTTGTTGGTTCTTCTTGTTTTTCATTTTCATAATTTCAGTTCTGTTGAAGAGATGTTCCCTCTTCAGAAATTTTATTTGGCTATAGAGAAACTTCCTCATCAAAATTATATTGTTCTTGAATAACAACATAAGGATTTTTCCTCTCTAATATTATACCAGATCTAAGTTGAACATCATTAAGATCTAGTGAAGTAATCATGTAAGTTGGAAATTGTTTTCCTTCTATATTGTAAGCATTTTGAGGATTTTTAATATTGGGGTTTAGCAATGGCTAGGCAGGTAGTTGTTTTGGTCTTTGTGGAAATCGTAATGGAAGTTGTGGGTTTGGGTTTTGGAGTCGAGGTTATTGATTTTGTTGTGTAAATTGTTGGGGAGGATAGTTTGGATAAGATGGAGGATATTGGTAGTATTGAGAATAACTACCATAGGGATTTTTCATTCCTTGTGCCCAAGGTTGAGGTTGGGACCAAGGTTGTTGCCAAGAATTCCAATTATGTGGTGGGTGCTCAGTATACATTTGGTTGTTAAAACCTTGAGTTTGTGGCCCCTGCCATGGTCTTCTAGAGACAAAGAAAAGAGGTTCTATTGTATTTGAAATTACTTCTTCTTTAAAATAGCCTTAAGACCTGGGATTGAAGGACAAATATTAGTTTCATGATTTTCTGAGAAAATCACACAGGTCTCTATGAATTTTACATCAAGAGGACATTCTCTTAAGGCACGCTTCTTTTTGCATTTAGAATAGAAAACAACTAAGGCATCAATTTTGGCTTTCTTTTTGTTTTGTAATTTAAGGGTGTCTATATATTCACAAAGACTCCCTAAAATATCTATTTTAAATTCATCAAGCATATTTTCAATTTCTGCCCTACTTATTGTTCTAGTTGCAGATTTTTTTACTCTAGAGAAAGAAGGATCTCTTGGATTTTTCCCATTTTTTTATTTTCCCCTAGAGAGATGAATACATAATCCACCAATTTCAGATAATGTGAGTTGAGAAATATATCCCCTACCCATCATGTAGAAAATTTCTATCCACTCATCTGTAATGGATTTTAACAAGAGAGCTTTTAAAGTATCTTGATCTAAGTTTTCCATTTTAGCTCTTTTTATGTTATAATTGAATCTTTCAATTTGATCCTCCAGGTTCTCATCCTCACTTTGCATCATCTTGAATACTTCATCCTTCTGATTGATATGTATGCAATAATCCAAATATCTTTCAAAAAATGCTCTTTTCATATATTCCATGTTCTAATAGATTGTGTGACTAAACCCATGAACCATTTTAAAGTTGCTCCTTTAAGTGTTGCAGGAAATATCTTTAGTTTTTGAGAGTCTTGTAAGTAGTCATAATATCTCCACAAAAATTCAAATTCGAACAAAAAGGTTTCAGGATCTTCACTCTTTAATCCATGGAAATTTGGAAGAATGGAAGGTGAAATATTTTTCATTGTGACATTTGTATCATCATCAATTATAGGAAATCTAAAAGTATTATCATCTCCCCTATTTCTTCTGTTTCCTTCACCTCCTCCTCTATTTCCTCTACCTCATCCTCCACCTCTTCCTCCTCTAAAAAGTATATTTTCTCCATTTAAAATTTCTCCTTCTCCTTCTCCTTCTCCTTCTCCTTCTCCTACCATTGTAGATTACTCAGGGCTAATATGAGGTTCTAACTGTAAAGTTAATTTCTCTTCCTTTGGTTATTCTATCAATGGGATATTGAAGAAAGTTTCTTCTTCTTCTTCCTCACTGGGAATTTCTAATTCTTCAGCTAGAATGTGTTCTCCTGTAGAGGTGAAAAAGGTTACTCCTTCTATTGGAGATCTAGGATCTTCTTCCTCTAAGAATGTCTCATTGGATGAAGTAGGAGATCCTCCTGATTGGATTTATGACCTTAAGACTTTAGGAAGTCTATATCTAGTGAAGTATGGAATATGAGTTTGAGATGGTGGTGTAGCACTACGTGGTCTAGGTGGGGTGAGTGGTGTTGTTGGAATTAAACTCCTGCCTCTAGCTATGAATCTACCCATATAATCTCTTTCTCTATGCATGTCATTTTTTTTAGATGTAAGAAATAAGGTTACCTAATTACACTTCCCCGACAACAACGCCAAAATGTTCAACCAATTTAATGTCTTAAATTGCTTATCATAAATCATCAACTAAGTTTAGTAATCTGATGAAGTGTGGTGCACTACATATGCTTAGTTAACCTTCTTCTTACTTCATTGTGTATGTTTTATATTATTTTGGGGGGTTTTGTTTTTTTGTGTCTAAAGGATTTAATCTTAAGAAACGAGAAATATGAAATGAATCAACTAAATATAATGAAGTTTTAATGTTAAAAACTAGTTTTGAAAGAAGAAAGAAAAGGAAATGTTCTTAAACTATTCTAATTTTCATAAAATAAATCAAACTTAAATGGTTAGAAATAGATTATTTATTCTAATGAATTTGAGCTTTTGGAATTTAAAGTTAATTCTAATTTATCATGATTTTGTTCTACTCCATGGATTGAAATATAAATTGTATGACTAAGAATTGGAATGACAATGCTAATCTAAATGAAAGAAAATTCAAAGGAATTGTAAAGAAATTAATGCATGACTAACTACTCAATCATTCAATTTTGGAAGTATGAAAAAGTCACCCTCTTGACATGATTTACAAGAAATTAATTATACTTTAGTTTAAATATTTAATCTAAGAAAGAATTTAAAAAGCATGTAAGGGAAGACTCAACTACTGTGTATTTTAAATACTCAAGCATACAATTTGGAATAATGACAAAGTCATCTTCTTGACATGATTTACAAGCATCTAATTACACATTTAATTGGGGAATTAATCTAAGAAAGTAGTGTAAATACATGTAAAGGAAAGCTAAACTATTGTATATTTTAAATACTCAATCATTCAATTTGGAAGAATGACAAAGTCATATTCTTGACATGATTTGCAAGCATCTAATTATACATTTAATTGAGGTTTTTAATTTAGAAAAGCAGTGTAAAAGCATGTAAAGAAAATAGTATAACTGTATGCTCTAATGCCTCAAACATAATCCAAATTTGGAAAATAGAAGAACTACTTTCTTGAGATGTTATTGGTAAGAAAAATATTACGCAATAATTCTAACACTAATTCTAAGAAAGCATTCATAAATTTAATCTATGAAATGATAAACAATTTAATCTGCAAAGCAATATAAATCTAACTTATGAATTGACAAAGTAGAGCTAATGAAATTAAACTAAAACAACTAATGAAACATCATTCTGTGCAGGGGCCCTCTGCGACAGAGTGAGTTGAGATCCTAACAGACTATACACGCATCAAGAAGAAACTGGAACAATGAAAACAATCTTCGTATTATGGAAAAGAACAGAGTCTCAAAGCATACACAGTGTTCACAAAATTAAGATTGTTTTCGATTTTCAAACAACCGATATTTCAATAATATTAAATGTAACTGTTTGGAATTATTTCTGCCTACACATGGCGATTACAACTGAAACATAGAAAAAAAAATTAAGTGGTTAACTCTTGATTTTCTACGTCAGAGCAAATCGAGAGTTCTTCATTCTTAGATCACGTCCTTTGACTGCACTTTGACCACAAGCATAGGCACCCTTTCTATCGAATTCAACCAGGTGGATAGGACGAGATCCATATGTTGATCGTTATAAGGATGCCCATGTGACTCATTCCTTCGTTTGCTTCTTGGAACCTGTTAAACCATTAAAGTATATTTGGAAACAACAATTAGCTACAGAATAGGGTGCGTTCTGTAGCTGAGTTACAAAAAATCATTCAAATAACAAGAACATCAAAATATAACATAGAGATAATTCAAATGCATTCTCTGAGATAAAACATGTAATTTATCATCGATTGGAGTTATTGATTTATGAAAAGGTAGGGAAAAATGATGAGAAAGGATGCCAGAGAAAGAACAATTATGGGGTTCAACAAGAATTATATGAACACCACATATGATAACATCGAGCATGATTTTTTAGATCTTCTCCAATATTTCCATAAAACCTGGGTATAGTGGAAGAAAGTTTGGTAGGCGTAGCTGGCCAATTGGGGTTATGGAGAAGAGGGCCATTAATCAACTAGTTAAAATTGGGGAGACTCAAACTAGCCATGAATGGTAGCAATGGGGTAGGAGTGACCATACCGGAAGAGGTTCCGCTTGTGGGGTTACCCTGGTTAGTAACTGGGTTACCACCTTGGTTTCCCGCACCTATGTTGGTTCCTAAAATGGTGACAGTATGAGGTTGAGAAGATGCAGAATCAAAGTAAGAAATGGAAGAATCAGTATAACCAGAGTCAAAATGAGGACTAGATGGCGGACTGGGAAGATGAAATTTAACTCAGCGAGGAGGAGTAATATGTCCTAATAGAAATTGATGATGAGGCCTCCAATTCTCTACGACAAACACCTAGGGGGTGTAATGATGTCGAGACAATGATGACTCTAATGATAGGAGAAGTAGAGTAACAAAAATCAAATAAACACCTAGCGTAGTGGTGCCAAGTGTAAATTAAATATATTAAGATGCTACTATAATACAAGAAATCACGTCCTATCAAATAAAATGACCTCTAGCCTATAGGTGGTATAAATCCTCAAACAATACTAAATATATTGTTTCAGATGGCCTTCCAAAGAACTTCTTACTTGATGGAATTTGACACTAGTACATTTGGGGGAAATTCTGACACTTGGTTCCGACGCTTTTGACCAAATGTTGGAAATTTCCCCAAATTTTTTCAATCCCGCCCGAAACCGTTGCTATACCGACGTTTAGAGAAAAGTGTCGCAATACCGACACTTAGACAAAGTGTCGCAATTTGGAGGTTTGGAGGAAGACGTCGCAATTGCGACACTATGCCACAAAGCATCGCTATTGCAACGGCTGCCTCCAAACGTCGCAAGTGTGACACAATGTCTAATTGTCGTAATTGCGACGTTTGGAGGCATCCGTCGCAATAGCAACGCTTTGGCCGCCGTCGGTATAATGACACTTATATGCGTGCTGCATAAAAATTATTTTACTAAAAACTACATTAACGTCTGATATCATGCGCGCATTCGCCCTCAGCACTTGCAAAACAGCATTCGCCCTCAACTCTTGCAGAACATCATTCGCCCTCAGCATTTGCCCTCAGCTCTTGCCAAATAGCATTCGCCCTCAGCTCTTGTAGAACAGAATTCACCCTCAGCATTTGCCCTCAGCTCTTGCAGAACATCATTCACCCTCAGCATTCACCCTCAGCATTCACCCTCGGCTCTTACATAACAGCATTCGCCCTCAGCTCTTGCAAAACAGAATTCGCCCTGCATCTGCCCTCAGCGTTCGCCCTCAGCTCTTGTAGAACAACATTCACCCTCAGCTCTTGCAGAACAGCATTCACCCTCAGATCTTGTAAAATGGTAAGTTCTTACTGTAGGCCCTTCCTCCTATAGTAGGGTTGACTCTATTTGGGTTTTTTTGGTCAATTCCATTGGATTGTGTTAGGCTATAGGGTTCTCTCTAGATGTCTTCCAATGTTCTTTCAGATGAGTTTCAAAGAGGATTTTTAAGATGTGTTTGTGCTTGCATGAATTTGACTCCACCAGTTTCATGAAGTTGAAGCTATGGATTTTAGTTCGACAACTCATCCATCTCAACAACCAGTAATGAATTGCCCTTGTTCAGATCTATATTGAAGGTGAACTGCAAAGTGGTAGAGAATAGGAGATCGAAATTCATCAACTTTATCACAAGGGTAGTACTCCATATCGAAAGTGATGAGATTTAGTTCTCCATATTTGGGGATTTTCTGATATTTGGGGATTTTCTGATGACATACCAAAGGTCACATCCATACAACTATATCAAGGTCAATGTTGATATCATTCTCATATAGATATAGGTCACTGATATATAGGGTTAATATCATCATCACTATCCATGGAAACCGAATGGTTACAAAATCTGTGATTATGGTTGGCTCATTTATAATTATTACCCATTTACAGTAGAGCACAGAAACACTAAATATGGCCCGAGCAGAGCCTTTACAACAGGCAATGGAATTGCAGTTGCTTCATCAATAACCAATAGCTCCACTTGAGAAAAAATTTCATAATCTTGGGGCTGGATATACTGCAGAGCAAACAATTGTAGTTATCATTCATGCTCCAATATATTAATATACTTTTTACATTGAACTGAAGAAAGGGAAACAAGAAAATGCTAGCCATCATACAATGCTTTGACATAAGAGTTTTGAGTGACATACTTGGAAAAAAGAACTCATCCACTGATATTTATAATCATTTGAGTTATTCAAGTTAAACACAATTTCAAGAATCAAGATTCAATACCCTCTATTATCTTCATCACCCAATACAAGATTTAAATTTTTCCCAAAGAAATTCTTATTAATTTGGCAGCCATTATTTCTCCCTGCTTTAAAAACCCTACATTTAAATGAAAACAAGCATTGCATTTCAACTACAAAATCTATTAGTGTTCAAATGTACATGTGTGCATCACTTGTGTAGGGTATTCCTTTTCCACTTTCACATTATCCAAGAATGTGTGCAGTATAGTTCATATTTTTTGTGATTTAGATTATCTTGAAAAAGGAAAGGTAATTATTTCCCATCCAAAAAGAAGGTTTTCCCTTTTTACTATTGGAAATGGTACAACAAAGTTCCATTTCTACCTAAAACTCCTATGAAACAGGAACCAAATAAAGGCCATGTCCTCAATGGACATCATTTGGCTTTGAAAATGGCCATTGCACCGTGTTGTTTCTTATATTACATCACGATAGTTTCTTGGGTCATTTCTTGTTTCTTGAGATGAAAAACAACCAAAGAAATTGTGAAGATCCTTTCAAGAAATAAATGACCATTTCTCAATCATATCTCAACTATTTTTTATTTTATTCGGTGGTTGCTTACTTTGAGAGAAATTTGACACTTTTATAAGGAATATAACATAAAAACACAAAATGGGAAGGAATTGATGAGGTAGATGTCCTTTAGTTGTTGTCAATTAAGAATTGATAATACACGATGCATGTTCTGTACTACAAACTAGATTCCTTCTTGGAGTTAGGACACAGAGTATTGAATCAAAGTTGTGGTTTCTAACTTCTTGTATTGGTTCATCAATCTTGAAATTCAGACATTGCATGTCTTCATTGCTTCATGTTTGAATAATTTTCATCATATCGTACAATAGGAAATTATGAATTATGATTATTATTACTTTATGGATCTGTTAAGTTACTTTTAAGTTTGCATGGTTTAGTGTGAAATTATTCTAGTGTGCCCCTAGGCCCAGGTGAAGGAATTCCAAGGACTGAGAACCCTATTTTTTAAATGGTATTGTTTCTTATACCCAAAAACCCCTTAACATCACTTCTTATTAGTTCTTAACAATAGTGTTGTAAACAATTTGAGAATTGATATAGCAAAATCTCGCACTTCTCAAGATAAAGTCCTAAAGCTAGAGTGTGATACCATGTGTAATTCAATAGCCCCATTGTCACCTCACCAACCTCTTTTCACTTCGGGCTAGCTCTCCTCCAACTCAAGGGGGGTTCTCCCTAGTAGATGTTAGGATCTGTTAGCCCAACCAAACCAAAGTCAAGGCTTCTAACTCTCTGTATTTCTTGTTAGGTCCCTATATTACTAGTATAGTCCCTTATTTTTGTTGTGTAACCTTATTATTATTATTGTACCCTTGTATTCATTTGTTATTCTGTTATTTTCAATTATTATTGTTAGGTCAAAATTTAAGGATTACATTGTGGCCCACTAAGTTCAATGTGGCCTCATCGGCTCTATGTAGAAAGGTTTTTATGTAAATTATCATCCAAGAATTGTTCATTTATGTAATGTATTGGAGGTTTCCCCCTTGAAGTGGCTTATTTCTAAGGCGTTGATATCTTTTTTCTTCTATTTTTGGAGCTGGTTACACAACATTTGGTATCAGAGCTTTGGATTCTACGGTTTCGCTGCTCCAAACAGGTCATCATGGCATTTTCTCTATAACGTTTTTTCTACGAAGTTTTAGAAGCTAAAATTTTTAGGGTGTGAAGCTAAAATCCTGAGGAAGATTGTCTAAAAATTTCAGAGCTTGGTTCGCAATATTTTTGGAGATATAATCTGTGGAAGTTAGGTCTTTTTTCAAGCTCCTAAATAGGTCATCATGGAATTTTCGCTATAAATGTTTTTCTACGAAGGTTTAGAATCTAAAATGCGTATGGTACGAAGCTGAAATCCTGAGGAAATTCGTCAAAAAATTTCAGAGCTTGGTTCACAATATTTTTGGACATATGATTTGTGGAAGGTAGTGCTTTTTTAGGATCCTGAATTTCATCTCAAAGAGGTGATCGTTGGAAACGTTCAATAACTCTCTCTCTCGGCAGTGGATTTGAGTGCCGTAAAAAGTGGTTGCAAGTACATAGACTTTAGTTTCTTGGCTATCAATTTCAGAGACAAAGGACGAAACAGTGACACATGGCAAGTCCTACAAGTTTTCTCTACTGAACCAATCCAGAATTAGGTCATTGTGGGACATTGGACACAACTTTGTCTTGGGGAATCCAAATTAGATCAGACCTATGGCATTTGAAAGAAGCTTTAGAGGGCTACTACAGGGCTGAATTTCAGATATTGAAGATTTTCAATTACAGAGATAATTCAATTTCAATATCGAGCTCCTCAAAGCAAGTAAAAGGTATCAATATTGGATTCTAAAATGGCACCTAAAAAGAATTCAACACCCATTAAGCCTTCAGAAGGCTCTACCATGACTCATGAAGATGAAGAATTGCAACATGATCTATCAAAATTACAAGAGAAAGTGCAACAAATTTCACTCTCGTAAAGAGCAACAAAAAATGAAATGGAAGTTTTGAAGAAAGGCGTGGAAGTGAAGATGGACGGTTTGAATAAAGGCATGGAAGCTAAGATGGATGGCGTGGAAGTGAAGATGGACGGTTTGAAGAAAGGCATGGAAGCTAAGATGGATGGCGTGGAAGCTAAGATGGATGGCATGGAAGCTGGCATGGAAGCTAAGATGGATGATCTAAAATCAAACATCAAAGATTTGACAAAGTTGATACAAGAAATGTTTCCTAATGGTGAAAAGATAGTAGAAGAACCTCATGATGAGAACAAAATAAATGTTAATCGTGATTTCATAAACTCTAATGTTGGCGGGAAGAACCACCATATTCCAAAATGGATATGAGGAAGTTTGATGGAAAGGATCCTGTAACATGGATACTACAGATGGAGCAATATTTTGATCTCCATAATGTGCAAAACACACAAAAGGTACGCATTGCAAATTTACATTTAGAACAAAATACATTTGTATGGTATCGATGGCTTTGCTCCCGTAAAAAATTGTCACTTGGTCAATTTTTACGGAAGAAATGATAGCACATTATGAGGATACAAAGAGAAACACCTTCTTTAGCCAATTGATAAATCTCAAACAAAAGGGTTTAGTGGGGCAGCACATGGAGGACTTCCAAAAATTGAATATAAGGGTAACTGATATTCCAGAGGAACACAGGATTGATCTCTTCATAGGCACTTTAAAGGATAACATCCAACATGAAGTTCGCGTTTTGGAACCTGATTCATTGGAGAAGGCATTCAAGTTGGCAAGAAAAGTTGAATGTAAAATTATGGCGACAAGGAAGCCTACCACTCAATTCTATAAAGAAGGAAGTGTTGCTACGCCTACATTTCCACAACCTACAAGGTTGACACCACAACAATTGGAAGAAAAAAGAGCAAAAGGGCTTTGCTACAGTTGTGATAGCAAATACACTAAAGGTCATAAGTGTGCTGAGAAGAAATTATTTTACATAGATTGTAAAGAGGAAGAAGAAAATGAACAAGAAGAGGATATACACCAGGAACCAGCCCCAGAAGAGGAAGAAATGAATCCGACCATATCGTGTAATGCACTGGCAGGAATTACCACTCCTCAAACTCTCAAGATAAAAGGACAAATCAAGAAGAAAAAGGTACTAGTGTTGATTGATTCAGGTAGCACCCATAATTTTATTCATTGTAAGGTAGCCAAGGAATTAAATTGTTTCCTATACCCAGCACCAGAATGTCAAGCGATGGTTGCAAATGGAGGAACTATAAATTTCTCTGGAAAATGCCATAATATCAAACTAATCATGGGGGAATATGTGTTGACTATTCCAATGCTTTCCATTCCTATGGGAGGTGTTGATGTTGTACTAGGAGTACAATGGTTACAATCTTTGGGGACGGTAGCTTTTAATTTTCAAGAACTTTTCTTGAAATTTTTTTCAGAAGGAAAGGAAGTCGAATTACGGGGTATTGAAGGGAAGCCATGAAGGATAATAAGCTCTAATGTCATGACAAAGCTTCTAAAGAAAGAACAACGAGGCGTAATTGCACAATTATGCTCACTAGAAGTTCCGACATCAAAATCATCTATTTCTGCAGATCTCCAACAAGTCTTGGACAATCATTCCAAGGTGTTTGAAACTCCCAAAGGACTCCCACCCATTCGTGATCATGATCATGCTATTCATTTGATTCCAGGAAGTGTTCCTCTGAACATCAGGCCTTATAGATATCCTTACTTCCAAAAGAGCGAAATTGAACGTATGATTGCATAAATGTTAGAGGCGGGTATAATTCAACCTAGTCAAAGTTCTTTCTCTGCTCCTGTAGTATTGGTACACAAGAAGGATGGATCATGGAGAATGTGTCCGGATTATAGGGAGCTCAATAAGTTCACCATTAAAGATAAATTTCCCATTCCTGTGATTGATGAATTATTGGATGAATTACATGGAGCAATTTATTTTACCAAGTTGGATCTTCATTCAGGATATCATCAAATTAGAATGAAGACTAAAGATATTCCAAAAACAGCATTTTGAACTCATGAGGGTCATTATGAATTTTTGGTCATGCCTTTTGGCCTTACCAATGCACCTTCTACATTTCAAGGGTTGATGAATTCCATTTTCAAACCCTTCCTTAGAAAATTTGTGCTAGTATTTTTGGATGATATACTAATCTACAACAGGTCTTGGAAGGATCATGTTGAACATGTTTACAAGGTGCTCAAACTATTGCAGGAGAAACAATTATATGCAAAAACATCCAAATGTTTCTTTGGAGTACAAGAGGTGGAATATCCGGGTCATATTGTATCTCACGAGGGTGTTAAAGTAGACCCTAACAAAATTAAAGCCATTAAGGAATGGAAAGTCCCCACAACCATAAAGAAGTTGCGAGGATTTCTCGAGTTAACAGGATATTATCGCAAGTTTGTTAAGAATTATGGGAGAATAGCAGCACCTCTAACAACATTATTGAAGAAAGATGCATTTTCATGGACTCCTAAAGCAACTAAGGCCTTTGAACATCTTAAAGAGGCAATGTGCCTAGCACCGGTCTTAGCTACGCCAGACTTCACAAAAACCTTTATTGTGGAATGTGATGCCTCAGGAAATGGAATTGGTGCAGTTTTAATGCAGGAAGGAAGACCCATTGCTTTTGAAAGTCATCCAATCAAAGGAAAGTATTTATAGAAACCTATTTATGATAATGAAATGTTAGCAATACTGCATGCACTAAAGAAATGGCAAACTTACCTAATGGGAAGACACTTCAAGGTAAAAAATGATCATGATAGTCTTAAACACTTTTTGGAACAAAGACTATCTTTCGAAGAGCAGCAAAAATGGGTCACAAAGATGTTGGGTTATGACTTTGAAATAATCTACAAAAAAGGAAAGCTTAATGTTGTTGCAGATGCACTCTCAAGAAAGAATGAAGAGGTGGAAGCATTGCTTTGTGCCATTTCTATTATCCAACCAGATTGGATAACCAAAGCAAGAGATGAATGGAAGAAGGGCAAAGATGTATGGACACTCATTCAAAAGTTGCAGCAAAATCCTAGTACATCTGATACATTTAGTTGGAAAAATGATTCCTTATGGTACAAAGATCGCTTATATCTTTGTAAGAATTCCCAACTAAAACAAAATATTCTTTTGGAATTGCACACTTCTCCTTTAGAAGGACACTCAGGATTTTTAAAAACTTACCACAGGGTGAAGAAAGAATTTTTTTGGGATGGCCTTAAATCTGATATTCAAAAGTTTGTGGCGGAATGTTTGGTTTGCCAGCAGAATAAAGTGGAGACAATTAAGACCCCGGGAATTCTACAACCTTTATCCATTCCAAGTCAACGTTGGGAGGAGATTTCAATGGATTTTATCACAGGTTTACTGAAGTCCGAAGGCAATAATGTCATCATGGTGGTAGTTGATAGACTTACCAAGTATGCACACTTTTGTGCATTATCTCATCCATTTAAAGCAAGTACAGTTGCTACTACATTTGTGGACAGAATTCAAAAGCTACATGGAAGCCCAAGTGTTATTGTGAGAGACAGAGATCCCATTTTTACGGGAAATTTTTGGACGGAGTTATTTTCTTGTTTGGGTACTCAATTAGCTCATAGCTCATCTTATCATCCTCAATCTGATGGTCAAACATAGATAGTAAATAAATTTTTGGAAGGATATCTTTGTTGTTTTGTATCTGATAAACAAACACAATGGATCAAGTGGTTACCTCTCATTGAATGGTGGTATAACACTTCCTTCCATACTACAAAAAAAATGACCCCATTTATGGCACTTTATGGATATCATCCACCATCGATCACATCATATTTAAGGGAAAATTCAAAGGTTCAATCAGTGGAAGATCACATCGAGCATCAGCAAGAAGTTCTCCAACTCCTAAAGGATAACCTGAATTTGGCACAAAATCGAATGAAACAACAGGCAGATCAACATCGCAGCGAGAGAAGTTTTGATGTAGGAGATTGGGTATTTTTACGGCTACAACCATATAAACAAATGTCCCTCAAGCAAGCTAAGAAGGATAATAAATTATCGCCAAAGTACTATGGTCCTTACAAGGTGTTGCAAAGATTGGTACTATGGCATACAAATTGGAGCTTCTTGCTTCTTCGCGAGTACATCCAGTTTTCCATGTTTCGTGCTTAAAGAAGGTTATAGGTGAAAATATTGCAGTTCAAACAATATTTCCAGAACTTGATGAGGAAGTAAAAATCGTATTGGAATCGGAAGCGGTCACAGAAACAAGAACTTGACAACTACGGAATCGATAAATTTCAGAGTATCTCATCAAGTGGAAGAACTTACCCACTAAATATTCTACATGGGAGGATGAGAATTTTATACAAAAGCACCCAGAGCTACTCAAGCATTGAAGACAGCACTTTTTTTGAAGGAGAGGGGCATGTTAGGTCCCTATATTACTAGTATAGTCCCTTATTGTTGTTAGTGTAACCCCCTTGTTTTTATTATTGTACCCTTGTAACCCCCATTTTGTTATTATTGTACCCTTAAATTATTATTGTTAGGTCGGCTAGGATTACATTGTGGCCCACTAGGATTACATTATGGCCCCATCGACTCCTATATATAGAAAGGAGGTTTTGTAAATTGTATCATCCAAGAATTTTTCATTTATGTAATGTATTGGAGGTTGCCCCCTCGAAGTGGCTTATTTCTAAGGCGTTGATATCTTTTTTCTTCTATTTTTGGAGCTGGTTACACAACATTTACTACTATCAATCAAAATATTGAACAATAGGGTCAGACATGCATCCTGAAGATAAAATTGCCAGGGTATTTTTGGGTAATTTCAAAGGGAAAGTCCCCAAACACATATAATCAAGGAATTATAACATGATTTCAAACATTAAATATCAACAAAATCGTTTAAAGGATATTGAAAGGAAAAAGGTGATGGAAGATAGAAAGTGCCTTACTTAAATGTTCTAAGGATTTTTCAATAGTTGCTCCAAAAGCTTCACTTCAGGGCCCTTCAAGATCGTCTCCAACAATGCTATACCATCAGCTTCAACAATGTTGCTCCAAAAATGTCCTCAAGGTCTTCGCAACAAGTTTACTAGAAGTTGCTCCAACAATATATTCAATAAGATCTTCATTGTCAACTCGTCTCTTGTTTGGGTGCCTTAATGTGCAATGACATGTTTCCAGGACTGAATTCAATGCAAGGCATATTTGAAACTCTAACTTTGTCTTCCAGTGTCTTATTAGAAATTATTTTAGTTTTCTTTTTGTGTTTTCAAGTTAGATATTGTTTTCAAGTTTTTACATTTATAATTTTATTGCAATGTGGCAGACTGTTCAGGGCAGTACAGGAACAACCCCGACATGGGATGATCGTGGAAAGAGGCTAGAGGAAGAACATGTAAAGTGCCAGCATTGCTCTATCTTCAGGTATTTTAGTTATTTACATAATTGAAATAATATTAATTTTGTTCAAATATGCAAACACCTAGCCATGGTATGCCTAATGATTCCCTCTATGAGGAAGAGCTTTCTTCATCCCTATCTCCAGTGCTCTTGTTGCGAAAAAAGGCACGAAATGCAAGGTCGGAATTTGATACTTTGATAGACACGCCTCAAACACCTGAAATAGAAGAGAGGATAAAACAACTTATGACCCAGCTAGAAACATATCAGGTAATAATAAAAAGTCAAAAGGATATTTTTTTTGTTCTACATGAGATGAATTGTGATAGTTTGATTTTTAATTTTTACATTGACTAAACTAACAAAAAGTTCTTTTGTATGTAGCGTTTTCTGGCATTTGCTGAACCCGGTGTTGGTGGTAGTGGGACACAAGGGCAAGAGATTGCCCAAGAACCCTCTCGTACACCTTCTACTCCTTTAGGTGCTAGCCAAGAAACACACCCTGCCCAAGCAGACACCCAGCCAACCGCTGAACGTGTTGGCAATGATGAGGCCGATATGGCCAACTACATTATTGCGTTTCCTGGAGCTACACGTGTCAGCTCCACAGGGACCATTAATGGCACGTTGTTGGTGAACAATGAAGGTGTCCCTATAAAGCATGTACAACTCCCAGGTAAATTTTAATATTTTAACTATTTCATGTACTTTATCTAAAACATATTTATCATGATTTTTATTTTTAAATTAATGATAATATCTTTTTTTCCTGTGTAGGAAACAATGAGTTCTACAGGTTTTTGGAGAGCCATGTGTTGGTAATTTTTGGCCCAACCATACGCACAAGGTGGAATTCCCAGAATTCCAACCTGAAAAAGGAACTTCTAGATTATCTAGAAGCCCTTTTTGGGGTCGACACATTTGACAGAACAGCGATGGCTCGGGTAGCCGGCAAATATTTGAAATATACTAGGGACACCTATAGGATGCAATTGAAATTTAACCCTAGATACGAGGATCCTCTCACAGTTCCAAAGAGTGAGTGGAGAGCACTCATCCATGACGGAAAAGAGAAAAGGGCAAAGAAAGAAGGAAAAATGCCAACTAGACCCGCAAGGTAAATTACAACTTTAATTCAATAGCTTTAATTTTCTCTATGTCTAAAATAAAAGTGTGCTATGTCATATCTGACTTCAATATTTTGATGCTAGGTTGCCTGACACCTCGAAGGCAACCAAAGCTTGGATTGAAAAAAAGGGCCATCACAAGCTAGGCCAGGGCAGCTACTTGAAATTAGCCGCAAGAATTGTAATTAAGTAGCTAAACATCTTATAATTAATTGTATCACCTTCCAACGTTTTTGTAATCCTATCAAATATGATTAAAAATACACAATCATATGTAATGTAGGGTGATGACTTCGAAACAAAAACTACAGAGGAAGATAAAAATATCGCTTTCCATTTCGGCTATCAAGCCGTAGTTGAACGTCGCAGAAGCTTGGGGCAGGTCCCAAGATCCAGAATGCCTGATAAGGTAAAACATTAACCTTTCAATATGTTTGTTTTCGTCCATAAATTTAATGTCTAACAAATTTGTTTAAATCATGGGAGCAGCACTACCGACGAGGCAAATAACCCAGTTTTAGAGCCAGATGTAGATGATCCTCACGTACAACCTGATCATTGTAGTGGGGACCAGGCCGACAATGCTACTATCAGTGAGGGCCGTGACGGTAATTAATTTCCACTTATAATTTTTTCTAATTATACCTTGATGGTTTTCCTTATAACTTTTTTTGTTTAAATGACAGAGAATGTTTCCCTTGAGGATCTTACCACCAGAGAGGAAGACAGGGCAACAGTCCCAACGGTGACAACTGGTGCACCAGGTAAATAATCTCATTGCAATTTTTTTTATTAATATTACCGAAATAGTTCAATGATATTTAAAAACTTGCAATTAAAATTTAATATTATCTATTTTTGTAGGCGATGCCCCGTCACTGGATGAGACCATACATCGTGACTACGCAACTAGGTCAACAGTGCGGGTCGAAAGGCACGAAACAGGAGCAGAGCACGATGATATTGATGATGTAATTAGGAGCTTTAGAAATAGGAAGAAGAAAAAGAAAATTTGATAATGTAAAATATTGTATTATTATAAGACAAACGTTACCATACTTGGAACGTTTTTGCATTATATAAAAAACTCATTTATCATACTATTTTTATGTCAAGCATTAATTGCAATGTTTCCTTGCGTACCTTTTGTTGAATTTTTTTTTTATTAGTTATTGAATATTTTTTTTTATGCTCATGAAAGTAAAAAATGAAATATAGATTGGGTATTGGGGAATTGAGAGTGATGTGAGGGGGGGGGGCGAGGGGCCATAAGAGCTTCCACCTTCACGTGGTTGGCCCTATTTAGTAGAGAATAATTTATTGGAGCGATTTAATCTTGGAGCAAACCTCCCTCGATCCAGCGTAGCAACAAAAAAGTCACTGTTGACTTAGTTGCTACTCTTTCAGATCGTGGGAGGCTTGTTCCAAGTTCATGCGACTCCAATAAATTGTTATTGAAATGAAGAGGAGCTTATTCAGGTTTGTTTTGACATTTTCAACATATGTTCTAACATTAGCATAAGAATGCATCTTAGAGTAAAAAATACTACATCAATTACTTGTATTTATTGTATAGATAATGATGGATTTTGATTGACTTGGCAGTGCAGGTACAAATCCTCTTGCATCATGAGCAATACAACTTGTCAACCAGGGTCATGTCCAAGATATTTTTGCTTGTGCGCTTGACCAGGTTCGTATGTCACATTTTGTAAGTTCCTTTACAGTTCATAATTCAATATTAAGCTTTTTCATGATTATTATCTAGGTTTTTTGTATGTGTTTTTTCATCTATTTGATTGTAAGCAACTCTGCATGTTTCCTGTTGTTCACTATGATTTCTCCCATTACCACTCCCAGGATGAATCCGAATTTATTGTTACATAGGTTACTTTATTGCTACTATGATTTCTCCATTTACGATTTCATAGGTTACATCATGTAAAGTTGTCAATCTCAGGTTGGTGATGAGCTTTAGTTCTCCAGATTTGGGGTTTTTTTGATATTTTCTCCCTCATGTCATTCCCGCATCACCTCATTGTTTGAGCATGCCAATTTTCTACCACTTGTACCAATTGGCACATGTCAATCTCTGAGTGGTGCCACATTTCACCTATTTTTGGCCCACTTGACCACCTGAAAAACTCAAATCCACACACCATGTGTCTTTATCATGGAGTGCCACATGTCCTAGATATTTAGGCCGATAGGCCTTCTGTTATGAAAGAGATCAATTTTTTTTCGTCAACACTTCTTATCTAGGCACGACACCTATTACTTGTTTAATCTGACGGTCACAGTCTCTCGGGTTACCTTCTAGGTTTGACATACCACTGGTTTCTGGTATATTTCCATGGAATCAGTCTGAAAATACCAACAACAATCCACACACCTGCAACCGTCGATAGACCTGCCATTTTAGTAGCTGCATTTCCGCAACTTCCAATACACCTGTCGTTTTAGTTGCTGCATTTCGGCAGCTGCCAATACACCTGCCGTTACGTTCTCCTGGACTCTGTGTATGCATATTTTTCATATAATTTTATCATGAAGTTGGCTACAGTGCTTTGACATGCCTTTGAATATTTTTGCAGGTTAGAAGACATTTCAGGCCAGAGCTACTGAATAGACTTGATGAGATTGTTGTATTTGATCCTCTTTCTCGTGATGAGCTCAAAAAATTTGCTAGACTACATATGAAAGATGTAGTGATTCGTCTTGCAGAGAGAGGTGTTGCTTTAGGGGTTACAGATGCTGCTCTGGATCTTGTTCTTCAGGAAGCCTATGATCTTGTAAGTAATCACTTTGTTTTTCTTTCTTTCTTATTCAGAGTCTATCTTGCCAGGGGATGTGCCCATTATGGTTTGTTATGAGACCGTTGTCAATTTCATCACCGTCCCTCATAATATGTTTGATTGTGTTTATAAATAATAAACAATTATTACACCAAAAAATAAACAATTAACTGTACTATGAGTAATATGATATCTTGAAATAATTCTCATTATAATTTCATAACCTCTGCTCTCCCTTGGTGGTGTCTATATCACTAAGTGTGTCTTCTTTAAAATTATAGTTACAACAAACAATGAACAATCAACTGCACTGTGAGTGATATCTTGTAATAATTCTTATTATAATTTCCTAACCTCTACTCTCACTAGGTGTCTATATCACTAGGTGTATTTTTTTTAAAATTATAGTTTCAATGGTAGATAAATTGTTATCTTAAAATTATAGCTTTGATGGTGATACCTTGTGATTGATAATGCAGTTTGAAGCAGCTTTGGCTTTGACTAATATAGTCTCAGGAACCTCTGAGAATACAAAGGTTGTGATTGATTACAAGGCACTACCTATATTTGTGGAACTTCTTACCTCTGGGAATGATAATGTTCGAGAACAGGTAGCATGTTTATTTTAGAGGCATAAAATTATTCTTCCTGACTATCTTTATATGTCTGTAATTTTGGAATTTGATTTAAAAAACTAGTACCCAACTTTGAGATCAATTGGTGTTCATGTAAGGTTGTTTGGGCTTTGGGAAATATTTCTAGAGACTCTGCAACATTTAGGGATCTTGCCCTCAGTCATGGAGCTCTGAGGTAGGTGCTTGCCCAGTTGAATGATACTGCCAGAATTTCAATGATAAGAAATGCTACATGGGCTCTGTCAAATTTTTGCCATGGTAAACCCCAACCACTATTTGAACAGGTAAGCAGAATACATTTTCTGCCTCTTCTTCTTAGTTCGCAGATACTGTGGATTTTTTTTATAGATCTTGGTGCTTGGTAGATTTGGACGTAATATGGACCTAGGCGCTTGTTCATTACAATGACTCCGTCATCAGGTTTTATAAAATGCTCAGAAATTTGGGTTTCACAAGGGGATTACCCTTGCTTGCAATTATCAATTATCAATCACATTCAAAAAAAGTCTTTCGTAGCATTGCTGAGCTCTTTGTAGGTGAATTTCTGAGGCAATTTCACAATATCTGAACTAAATTTGTCTGTCCTTTTCAATACTCTGCGCTTGTAACAAAACCAGACAAACAATCTAGTGGCCAATGCAACAACAACAACACCTCCTGTTGCAATGCCTGCAGTTCACCCTCTCTGCACGCATGAATGACTATGGCACCCTCTTTTGTGAACAGGTACTGGAGCTGAAGGTACTGGTTTCCATTAGGATCGTGGAATTCAACATCCAAAATAGTATCAAATTCCACTACAATAGTATTCCCCGGCGAGGGCAACAGTTCATTGAGACCTATTGGACTCATCACCCCCAAATAGCCTCCAGGGCTACCTAGAGTGTGATCATCTGGAGCAATAAAAAATGCTGATCCATCCCCAATTGAAACAAGAACATGACCCACATTGGTTACAGAAAACGAGAAACACGTTTTGAAAGAAGAAGAAACTTTTGTATTAGGGTCCAGAAATCTAACTGGTCTATTGTACAATGCCCTACTTGCACTTCAAATTGGTACTCCCAACTCCATGCTAAGGCTCACTGTGCCATTCTTTAGATGAGCATCTTAACCTGAAGTTTGATTCCAAAAAACCAAAGTCCCCTGTTCTATGCCCAAGACCTCTGTTACAACGAGTAGAGTTTTGAGCAAAATACTTCACAATAGGAAGCAAAAGAAACATCACAAAATTGCTCGCTTTAAACTGATAATTTTCTGTGTGAAAATTCAACTGCGGATAGTAAAAACATAATATCAAACACAACCAATCCACAATGGAATTTGAACATGAGGATTTATAACCAGAGAAAACCCTCTCAAGGTTAAAAGCATTCCAGAATGGCTTTAAGATTCTAATTTCTACTAATGAGCGCTTACAACACCATATCAATTACTGTCACAATGAAATCTGCTGGAAGCAAAGCCCTTGTATAGTTTCCACATTTCCACAGTGGAAGCAAGAATCTTGCTATCTCTCATGATCTAGTTCTGTGGTCAGATCCTTTGCTATGGTTGTCTTGTTCTGCTAAACGTGAATTTGTCTTAGCTTTGGCTCTGGTTCTCATTTAGGATCGTGGCTATCTGATCTTGTTGTGGCTTTGACTATAAAAACTTGTTCAATAGGAAAATTTTGACTCTGCTATATATAGGAGCTTCAATGGGTGCTCTCAAACTGCTCTACTACAGTAGTTGCACTCTCAATGGACTTATACAGCAATTGGCACCATCAATCTGCTTTGTTACAATGATGGCTCACGTCAACAAACTATGCTACAACCATTGGCACCATGAATCTTCTCTCTGCTTCTTCAAATGGTTGGCACCATCAACTGACTTTGCACTCCTTGGGGTGATGACAGTGGCAAACACTTTTTTGGGCAGCTTTTTTTTTTCTCTGATTCAAGGCAGAACTATGTTGGCCTTGTTTTTTTAGTCCTTGGAACTTAGTTCTCTCATATTTGCCATCATATCCCCAGTTTGCTACCGAGAAAGACATAACTTCACAATATCAATATTGACTATTTTGTGCATTTATATTTAGTAATGGTACAACTTTAATTTGGGGCATTTGTACAGTATCTGAAGAGCACTCTCAAGCTATTATTCAGTATTTTAGCATAACTACTACATTTAACTGCCATGCTCTAATATTTATATCAACCATAAGTATTCTTAAGGTAGTTCCATGTTTGTGAAGCAGAAGGAATGCTTCTGAAAGCTTCTTATCATAGTGGTACAATTCTGTTCGCAGTTTATCTTTTATAAACCTCCAATTTTCCAAACATAGTAGAGACTACAGTTTGCATCTCAAATTTTGGACAAATATGTTTAGTATTCTACAGAAAATGCATTAAGAATACAATGCTATGTCTACTAAGCACAAATAATTGTTGTACTGAGTCATCTAAACATCTTGACATCCTTGTTTTATATTCCTTTTCTGTTTTCGCAAAGTTTCCTCTACTACGGAAAATGTAATTATATTAATTTTTTTCCATCGATATACGAATTGGATCTAATTAGATGTAAACCCTTTCTACAGTGGTTATTCGAATGGGTTAGAATGTGCATTGTTATTTGTTTCTTTTGAAATACATGCATTACCACTACGCGAGATCTTTACATTGATGTTGCCTCTACTTGGTGGTGTCTCTGAGATTGAGCTGATCCAAAGGCAATGGATGTGCATCAGCGATCGATTGCTCTTTTCTAGTACTGTAATCCAAATCCTCTAGCATGCAAATAGGTGCCATAGCAATTATATCTAGGATTGAACGTTTTTTTCTCACCTTCACTTTAGGCTTGGAAAACTTTGTTCCAGATTTTTTAGCATTTTACTCATCTGATAGATAGTGATCTATGTGGGCATTTAAGGCTATATTGGATGTAGATGAGAAAGATCTACAAACAGGACAAAACTTTGGTATCATGGCCTCTGGAAGAGATCCCGGATTCCCAAATTCTTCGTTCTTCCCAGGATTTGCCTTGCTCTTCTCCAAAGTTTGGATCTACCTTGTAGGCTCCTGCCTTTTCTACACTGCTTGAATTGGAGCACCTTCATTATGATATCAAATCATCCTCTACTATTAAATGACACAGGTCGCAGATGCTTTGACATACTTGCCTTTTGGGCACTTCACCGCGAACCAAGTTTTAAAATGTCACAACCCACTTGATATTTATCCCTAACAAAAGTGTCACATGTGATGATCAGGCTTTTGATGAAGCGAATAACTTGGTAAAGAGAATTTTTGATTACTTATGTATTCGGCCCAACAATATAGATTTTGATGCACTATCATTTTTAACCATGCTCTGAAAAACATACAAAAAACTATGTTTTTAGTGAAATTTTAGTACACAAGAATCGATGCCAGTCAAAATATAGACCTTGCTCCCAGCTTACTGGTAAAAGGCGGTACTCATATTTCATGCAAGTAATGGAATGCCTTTTTCGTTATTTTATCTCTTCTTATTCGAACTTCCAAGTCTAGCATCAATGATTGTCTTATGCTTCAGAAAAATAGTATTATGCTTTAGAGAAGTGTATCTACTTCTTATTATACTTCTTAACTTCCAAGTCTAGCATCAATGATTATTTTATGCTTCACACATAATCTAGTTTTCATTATACTCCTTGAAACATTTTTTATTAGTTGAATGAGACAAACTTAAAAGGAGTAAGCTAATATATTAGCAAAAGGATTTCTATCACAAATCTAAGATTCTTATAGGAATTCAATGGAAATGTCAGGCATCACCTAAGTAATCTTCAGTGTCTACAAATTTTGACATCCAGAGAGAATTTTGTTACAAAATTAGGTAGCTCCTACTTGAAAACATGTTGATGTTGATGCGTAGCAATCTCCTTCATTTATAGCCATGTGTTGGAATATTTGAAAATTCCAGAATAACAATGGAGAGAGTAATACTCTCCTCTTCTAACACACAGAAAATATTGAAATTTCTTCACTGGAAACAGAGTTAAACACTTTAAAAAATTTCTATTCCTTCAAAAAAAACTATTACAAATTTTTCCTCACTGAGAGGGATTACAAAATGTGACTGCTGCAAAACGCAGTGCACTCAAAATTCTTCTCTGTCTCTAATACTACGCACTGTTGTGCTCTTCAAAACACTTACACTGCTATTGTGTGTAATACTAAACTTTACAACTACATTCCGAAACAGGCTCACAACCCTTTTCTTTTATATGCAACGCATATATTAAAAACATAACAAAACTATGCAAATAAGAAATCTATTAAAATGCTCTTGGGGTCCACAATTTACAAATGTTTTAATATATATATGAAATATATATATAAAACATATATACGTCGCATTTAAAACAAAATATTACCAAAACCAGTGTGGGACCTTAACAAACAATAAAACTATTTTGTCGCGCGTTATATAAAATAAAACATATAACAAAACCTTTGTCAAAACTTCAAATGAACCCTTTAGCCGTGGAGCCCGCCGGACTTCAAATGGTGATAAACCATAATTCAAACCAAATTCGCATTCCAAAATAGCCTGCTGACGTCGGCCAATTTTGTGATGCGAAAACCAAATGAATTCCACCCTAATCTTTTTCGGGTCCGAATTTGGGCTGGCGTACGGAGAGAGAGTTGTGACGCGAATTTCTTATCAAATTCGCCCTAATCTTTTTCGGGTCCAAATTTCCACTGTGCGAGCGGCCCAAACAAAGATCCGCTCCAATTAATTTCTGCCACGTGTCCTCCTCTGGCTTGTGATATCAATCGCTTTAAGTTTTAACGTCGTTGTTCAATCAATCGCATTAAGTTTTAATGCTGTTCAAGATCGAAATTCCACTCCTATTAGCGATTCCGCATGCTCCAATATGATCCAGCCTTCGGCTCTCATCAATGAGATTTATGATGGGCATTCTTCGATGCCATTGCAGTCGAGTCGATAAAATGGAGTTTCGCTTTGGTTTCTCAGACGAGCCGCAACCTTTGAATTGCAGATGGTCTCTGGTTGCTGTATTACACTGCCTGCTCACTGTGACGGGCAGGAGAAGCTAGCTAAACTGCTGCTTAGACCTTGCTACAATTCTACATTTCTCTCGGTCTGGTATGTGTCTGTCTTCCTCGGTTTCTTGGAATCCTGCTTCTCCGTCTCGTCTTGTGCCCACTGCTGAGACTACACCCATGCCTTGCGTGCGTCAAAGGATGCGTTGCCACAGGGGTAGCACCAGAGGCCAACCCCTGCGCGCTCCCTCCAGCCCCTCAACCGAGTCATCTTCCCAATCAAGTGATTATTACGCAGGCCGCTATCCAAACACTAGAAGTGGGCGGGGTCGGGTTCTAGGATCTAGCCACCATATGGGCTCCCCTGCTCCTCATTTCCCCACTGCTTCACCTTCTCCCATGATGTGCACTGTGATTTTTTCCTTTAATTGCTCTCTAAACCACCCACGAATCACAGCTTCAATCACCGTGGTTTTCTGTGAAGAGGCCCAAGTGGAGGAACAATGCACCTGTCCAGCGGGTCTGAGCTCAGAAAAAGCCCAGCTTTCGGGCCTTCAGGAGGGGAGCGGTGGAGTGAATGTGCAGGAACCAGATGCGCAGGTTCGTAGGGCTTGTGATGTGGAGATAGCACCTCGAGATCCTGGACCTTCCATGTCTGAAGCTGCTCCCGCAAAAGGATGGTGCTGAATTGTCGAAGAACCACCGGATGAGTAGCTGGTTCTCTTTGATTTGGTTTTCTTGCTTCGTGGCCCACTTAATTGGGCATGTTTTTGTTTATATTACTGTATTGGACCTCTGTTTTATTTTTGAATTCTGTAAACAATGGTTCCCCTGCATGGGCAATACGTTCAAGACTGGTTTCCCCGTATGAGGGCGGTCTTATTTTTTGATTTTTTGACAAATTTGCCATAAGTCTGGGAAATGTTTTTGACTTCAGTCATGCTGCAATTTTATTCCCACTATTAATAGATTAACCTTACTTAGAAAAAAAAAAAGTTACCCTGTTTCTATTTTAAACCTGTTTTTTGAAATACAGAGCCATGTTTATATGATTTTTTATAGTCGAAGCACTGCGGGGTGGTTTATTATATTAATATTTCACGGTCAAATTATTTTCATAACAATTGGAACACCCACAATTCATAACAAATATTGGAGATTTACTATCCTGTTTTAATGTTTCATTTTTATGTTTGCCGAAGGATGGTGGCTAATTTTCGAAGAACCACCGGATGAGTAGCTACTTCTCTTTGGTTTGGTTTTCTTGCTTCGCGGCCCGCTTAATTGGGCATGTTTTTTCTTATATTCCTGTGTTGGACCTCTGTTTTATTTTTGAATTCTGTAAACACTGTAATCGTCAAAGATATCAAACGATGGTTCCCCTGCGTGGGCAATGCAATGACCTGAAAAACGTTCAAGACTGGTTTCCCCGTATGAGGGCAGTCTTCTTTTTTTATTTTTTTATGAAAAAATTGCCATAAGTCTGGGCAATGTTTTTGACTTCGGTCATGCTGTAATTTTATTCCCACTGTTAATAGATTAACTTTACTTAGAAAAAAAAACGTTGCCCTGTTTCTATTTTAAACCTGTTTTTTGAAATACAGAGCCATGTTTATATGATTGTTTATAGTCGAAGGGCTGCGAGGTGGTTTATTATATTAATATTTCATGGTCGAATTATGTTCATAAAAATTGGAAAAAAAATGTTGCCCTGTTTCTATTTTAAACCTATTTTTTGAAATACAGAGCCATGTTTATATGATTGTTTATAGTCGAAGGGCTGCGGGGTGGTTTATTATATTAATCTTTCACGGTCGAATTATGTTCATAACAATTTGAAAAAAAAATGTTGCCCTGTTTCTATTTTAAACCTGTTTTTTGAAATACAGAGCCATGTTTATATGATTGTTTATAGTCGAAGCGCTGCGGGGTGGTTTATTGTATTAATATTTCACAGTTGAATTATGTTCATAACAATTGGAAAAAAAATATGTTGCCCTGTTTCTATTTTAAACCTGTTTTTTGAAATACAGAGCCATGTTTGTATGATTGTTTATAGTCGAAGCGCTGCGGGGTGGTTTATTATATTAATATTTCACGGTCAAATTATGTTCATAACAATTGGAACGCCCACAATTCATAACAAATATTGGATATTTACTGTCCTATTTTAAAGTTTCATCGGTCTTCTGACGTCTTTAATGATTTCCATTTTCGTCGGTCTTGTGACGTCCGTCGATATTGCGACAGTTCTTCCTAGGGTCGGTATTGCGACGCTTTTGCAATGCGTCGGTATTGCGACACTTTTGCAATGTGTCGGTCTTGCGACACTTTTGTATGGCGTCGGAATTGCGACATCTTAAAAATGTCAGAAGAGCGACAGTATAAAAACGTCGAAAGAGCGACGTTCAAAACTTCAGACCGCATTTCGTCGGAATTGTGAAAATTTACAAACGTCGGAAGAGCGACGGTATTAAAACGTCAGAAGAGCGACATTAAAAACATCGGACCACATTTCTTCGGAATTGCGACAGTTTACAAATTTCGGAAGAGTGACGGTTTGGGAAACGTCGGAAGAGCGACGCTTTGGAAGCGACGGAAAAAGTGTCGATAGTGCGACACTTTGTCAAGGCGTCGGAATTGCGACGTAATGGCAAACCACGTTTTGCCCATCCTCGAACTGTCGCTCTTATGACGACTATGTGTCGGAATAGCGACGAAGTGGCCGTCGGAAATTGGGCCAAATTTTCTAGTGTGATCCCAAAAAGAAGAGTTTTCAAGAGAAAGGTGGGGTAGAACCAACCACTTCCCATAGCTAGTCCTATGGGGTGTTTTCATATGATTGTTCATTATGCTTACCTTCATCCTAAGGGGCTGGTCGAGTCTTGAGCTTCTTGGTGATCAATAACTGCACGGAATTCCATACCACGGGTTGGGTAGCCCCGGGGAGAACTCGTTACATGATGAACAAGCCTAACCTCCTTTGAATCGGGTTTCTGACGCACTCCAGCTTTGGAATGTGAGATGGTGAAGGATTTTAAGCTCCCTACAGATTCAAATTCTATGTCTCAATGTAAATTATCTATGGGTGTCATTGGAATCCTATCCCATCAATATTTCACCTAAATACACATATTGTTTGGACCTAGTGCATAAGTGGGCTTAATCTATGTGTGTTAGAATATTATTATGTGGCATGTTTCGAGTCTTGGCTTGGCAGTGCTAACCAATCTCATGTTCTCTTAGGGTGTGCAAGTGTGTGTGAGAAGTGTGTTTAGTGTATGAGTTAATTGAGCATGCTTGATGATGCCATGTGTTGTTGAAAAACTATAAACAATTTTGTAAAATGACAGTAAAATAAACATCCAATCCAAGCACATAAACCCCACCCAAAAAGGCTCTCAAATAGCTAAACAAGGAGAGGAAAACAAAAAACAAACAAAAGGCCTACAACATATAATGTCAAATGGACTTTGATCTACAGGAACTAATCTACTATAAATGGTGCAGAAAAAGAAAAAATAAGGAAATCAAAGGTGAAAACTGCTGAAAAGGATAGGAATGAAGCTCAAAAACCTAGGACACTCAAGGGGGTCCTAAGGGGGAAGGCAAGGAAAAATCCAAAAAGGGAGTTAAAATGATGAAACAAACTATCCTAAAGGGTTGTGACAAAATGTTTTAGACCCTAAAAACCAATGGCTGTAAATGTTGAAACCTCTGACTCTTCACTCAACCAATGTCTTCTTAAAATGGTGGAGGTGTACCCCAAACCCTAGGGGGTTCTTTTCCTACCTCAAAGAGAAAAACTAAGAAAATCTAGACATAAGGGAGACTGGAACATAGATAAAAAAACCCTTCCCAGTACACACATAACCGTCTTGAAAAATGTGGAAAATTTCAGAAAAAATATTGGAAAAAACCAAAAATGTAGGTATTTAACTGAAAAAATAGGTTTCTGGTCGAAAAGTGTGTTGTAGAGTAAAAATCTAGGGCTAAAAAGTGTTTTTTAAATCTCGGGGCTCTCGGTTGGGAGATTTCACACATATTTATTCGTCTCCTACTCAGTTGGTACCTGTGACCTACGGAAAGAACCAGAAAACCACCAGAATCTAAAGATTTGCCAAAAAAAGAAAGAAAAAGTTATAAATAGAAATTGAGAGGCTATAAATAGCTGCAGAAAACCTTGAAAATTCACTGAAACTGAAGTCACTCAATAAATTGAATTATTATCCAGGAAATTTCTTGGAAGGTGTACCAAAAACACTTCACTTAAGTCATAGGTGACAAGTGACCCTAGCAACAATTTGTGGCTACTTATATTTCAGATATGCAATAATATGAGAAAAACCTGCAGTAAAAATATGTATGTGATCTAAAATAATAAACAACAAAAAAAATCTGATATAATAACCCAATTATGGAAATACATTTAAATTAATAAATATTTATTGATAACACCCAATGAAGAAGATCTACAATAGGGTCTTCAAATCCCCCTCCCTGGGATGGATCCTTTGATGTCCTCGACGCTTCAGTGATTGAATCTCTCTCTCAATATGTGAAAAACCCAAACAATGTGTAGAAATCTAGTGGTAGCTCAAATGCAAGAAGACTATAATGGTGACGATGATAGTGATCATGGTAAAAAATGAATGGAAATCCCTCTTATTTATAGAAAAGTATTAGGTTGATCTCGAAAATGAGGAATAATAAAATATTATTAACCAAAATCAACATCTAACCATTAGGAATACTTTATTATATTTTTTGGAGAGGGAAAAGACATTAAAAATGGTCAAATATCTTTATTTAGAACTTATTAATAAATAAAATTATTTATTAATTATTTCGCAAGGATTATGAAAGATGTGAAAATGAAATAATTATTAAATAGTGATTTAACAATTATTCCAACCTTGGATGCGGGTGAAATATCCAGTTTGCACGAGGACAGATCCTCCCATGCTTAGGCTGACGTCGCCCTGCAATGCCAGCTTTGACATGATGCAAACACTTAAATTGTCAATCATTTACACAGGTGCTCTGCCACACCTAACCTCTTGCCACACTTTGTATCACATGCAGTCACACTTGAATTGTCCCTCACAGCCTCAACGCTCATGCCACATGCCTTCAAAAGGCGCAAAAGCTCCTCATCCATCCATCTCATTATTGCTCTAGCCGGTCTCAAGAGCCATCGTTGTTATTCCCTTAGCCATCACGTCGTTGCTCCAACTTGCCTCGTGCACCTCCACTGTCGTTGCGCACCCTGCTGTGCGCTCCCCCTAATTCGCACCCCCTGTTGCGATCCCCTTGTCGCGCGCCCTCCTGCTATGTGCCCCTCCTCCTATGATTCTCCTTGTTGTGCACCCTATGCTACGAGCGTCCCTGCTGCATGCCTCCTTGCTACGCACCCCTCCCCCAGTTCATCTCCCCGCTGCGCATCATCTGCAGCGAGCACCCCTGTTGCGCGGCCTCTAGCTACGCATCCCTCTGCTCTTGGCCCGGTCTCACTACCAACATCCCTTTCTCTATTCGAAAGCCTCTCCATGGCCCTGAGACAATGCCAAAATCCCATTAGGGGCAGCCACAGAGGCGTTTTCTTGGGGTCTTATCACCATGGCCAAGATCAGTGCCTGGAATTTGTTGGGGTTCTAGTGTTTTTGCCAGATTGGAAAGACCAAAGACCGGACAACATCAAAACCACTTTGGGACCTCAGGATCTAGCCCTCCTAGGTCCAGAGAGGGATCTCTCTATAAAAGGCAAGGAATGATATATCTTTGAAAGCTCAAAGGAGTATTAGGCTAGGTATGAAGCACAAAGGGGGGTTTTAAATGATTTGGTTGTTGGGTTGGGCAGAGATCATTGACTGAGAAGGTTAATGAAAGGAGGAACAAAGCAGCAGGATGTTTCGGCAAAAGAGGATAGGTCAAAAAAGTGTCATCCATTAGGCTATGGAGTCATGAAAGGGGATTACTTGCATAAAAACCATCCAAGGCTTTCATAGGGCAAGTCATCTATACTAAAGGATCTTTCAGATAGATGATCGGATGGAACATTAAGGAGTGAAGGTGAAAGAAGGAAGGAAAACCCATTTTTTGTCTGGAGATCAGGTTAGATGTCATTTAAATCCAGACCTGCTTTGGCATACTCAAAGGCAACTCTCAATGGAGACAAAAAGGGTAACTTAAGATCAAGTCAGAGGTCATTTAACTCAAGACCTGCTTTGGCATCCTCTTAAAGGAAAACAGAGTTAAGGTTAAACACAGAACTAGGCCTAAGATCATAGAAGGGCTTTTAACCTTCAATGCTTTTGACACCAACTCAAGGGATCTTAGTAAGGCCAATATGTAGGAAAAGGACCTCAGTGGACAGGGCTTGCACTAAATCCTTGGTATCCCAATTCTTCCAGCTTAAACCCAACAAGAACATCAAAGCAACAAACCCCGAATTCACACATCAGTAAGCATGGGCTGGACCAACATCTTTAACTGGTTAAATTACATGAATTCGTTCTCAGATACACATTAAGCAGAAAAAATCAAAGATAAGAAGAGCAGTGAGCAATAGGGTACCAGGCGGGGGTATATCCTAAGCTTGATTTACTGATTCCTATTAGAGAATAAATGGACAGTGTGATCAATGAAACAAAACAATTGCAGTAAGAGAAACATCACCAGAAATATAGACCAGGATCCTGTGAAATTTGCTTGATTAATTGATGTGAAAAACCAGTCACATACTATGAGCTCAATGGCTAATATAGTCCAAAATTCTCCTCCCAGCCTACTAAATTACAAACTACTCAGCTACTTCCCCAATAACTGTTCTAACAATCGAATGAATCCCTACAACTAACAACAACTTACAATATGTTATTTAGGGGTTCTTATAGGAGAATGAACAATAGCAGGAGTAGGTGTAAATTAAATTGACCCATTAAGACAGAGTGGAGATAGATGGTTAAGCCCACTCTACTTAACGGCTCTACATCACTGTATGTACTCTGTAGTATGGTCTAGGAGTCTTTGTCAGGTCGATATTGACCTTGGATGTGTTCTTGGAGGTCCTTCTGGCTGTTTGGTATTCTGTAATCGCCTTCTGAAACAAGTAACATGGATGAAAGTCTGCAAGGTATCCCATACTTCCATGACTGTTGTCCTGACAGCTTCGGAAGCTTCTGTCAGTGTAATAACCTTTCAGGGCTCTAGGGGGCATGGAGACTTCTATCGAAAGGTGTACTGTCTGAGAAAATGTACTGCTGACATGAGAGCATATATGGCTTGCTTCATGTGCTCTTCTAATCTTCAAACTGTGCCTTAATTCTTGAACACGGGATTAAAACATCAAATATTCAATTATGGGCTTTAACACCCTTAATCCTTGCTACTGATACACTCTGCCACTAATGTAATGGCACCTCTGTATTCTGAATCACAGTGACTGTGATTACGGAGGCAAAGTGAAATTTCCACTTTGTAAACCCTGCAACAATGAAATAAACCAATTATAAAAACCAGGGGTGGTGGAGGAAATGTTGTGGAGGCCTGGAGGAATAGTGGCTGAATGGTGAATGCAGGTGAAAATGGAGAAAAAATGGTCTGATGAAGCTCTATGGTGAGGCGGATTTTGGACCGTCGGATTAAAATGAACGACGACGATCTACGACTGAGGTTAAATGATGAAGTTAATAGAAGCTTCGATGAAGAAATATGGTGGAGGGCACGATGCAATGCGGGCCGTCAAATTGGATCAACGGACGGTTATGATTAAAAAGGGAAAAGCAGTGTGAAGGGTGGTAAGCCGAAAACCGGCAGCGGTTTTCACACGGGGTCGGAGGTGGTAAGCGGAATTCGCAAAAACAATGTGATTCCACTCATTGCATGCCACATGGAAAGCTAAAACCACCCATATCGCGTGACTTTGAAATGTTAACGTCCGTATGAAGAAACTGCATGATATGCTTCCTGGCCGTTTGATGGATGGTGCGGAAGATCTAACGGTGAAGGTGGAGCGTGATATAAGGAGATGCGCGGTCAGAAGCGGCCATCGGGTTTAAAAGCAACCGTTGGATCTAGGACTATGATATCGACGGTTCACATATGATCGGAGGAGGTGAATGAGAGGAAGCGATGGGCGTGATGCGGAGTGATCTGGGCCATTGGATCCGAATGGATGAATGGCTTAGATCAAAACGGGGATCGACAATCGGGAAATCAATTAACAAAAGGAATGCGCACGTTGAAAAATTTCGATTGCGATAAGCACCCGGGGCTTAAGCGCATGGTTCTGGCGTCAAGTTATATGCGGAGAAAGGGGCCAAGGGCTAAGCCGAGAGGGGTTTAGGCCTGATATATGGTAAAAAGAGGGTTTTAGGCCTAAAAACATAGTTTTAAGGGCTAAAGGAAGGTTTCGGTAAAGAGAATAAGGGGTTTTAAGACCAAATAAAAGATATTATAAGGCTTAAACATGGTTTCGGGGAGATTTAGAGGAATTTTGCAAAGGGAAAGAATGGTGAAATACAGGCTTAGTGAGAATGAACATAAGGGGAAATGGAGGTCTCTGAGCATTATTTTCCACAAACAGGGAGGCTATTATCTGGAAACAATAGTGAGGATCCTTCAGAGGGCCAAAGACATAGGAGTCTTCAGGAATGATGTGTTTTTAGAGGAAATGCATTTCTTTAAGGCTCAAAAAACAATTTAGCCACCTGTTTTCTTTGTCAAAAAATTCATAGGTGGCTAACAGAATCCAATGAAGGTTCCCCATCAGGTAGCTATGAAAGGCAAGCTACTCAAACGTCGGACAACACTTAGGGGGAGAATGTCTTGACTTTGAAGACGCCCAAGTGTAGAAGAGGCCCCAGATAATCTACCATAGCACATTTGGAGCCACCCACTCCTTGAAAAATCGAGTCGCTCCCTCTTCACGAGCCTACGGAGGAGGAGAGAGACGTTTGGATCATGGATTCATATGGCGTATGGACCACAGTTTTAGATGCAGAGTACCCTGCTGCTCTTATCATCGGTGCGGACCCTCCAAAGCCTCCACGCGAGCTCACTGCTGAGGAGGAAGCTATTGCATGTGAATATGGATGCGTCATCGAGGAGGAGGACCCCACGACAGAGGAAGATGAATGAACACCATGACTGCTTGGTAGCCCGGTTCATTTCTGTTTTTTTTCAACTAGGACACATTTCAGCTATTTTTTTTTCATATGTGTTACTAAATATTTTGTAAAACATGACTGTATGACTCTATTAAGGGGTTGGTTTCCTCCCAGGAGGTAGCCCCAAACCTGTTTTATTTCGAAAACTACCAAGGCAGGGATTGGTTAATCACCGCTTGTCATCTCAGCCTAATGCCTCTATAAAATTTCTTTTATGATCTAATATAGTTTAGCCTAACTTACAAAAAAAAAATTTATTCCAAAAATAGAATTAAGGAATAATAAATAAATAGTGATTTATTTAATTATTCCTAGGTGATTTAGTCAAATGTGACAAGGAATAATTTTCAAATAATGATTTAATAATTATCCCTAGGGAAAATTAAATAAATAATGATTTATTCAATTATTCTCATGGGTTTTTTTAATGTTAATCAGAAATAATTTAATAAAAATGGTTTACTAAATTATTTTCTATAGTGAAAGTGATTTTACTATGGTAAAATTAAACCTGCATTGTGTATTTAAATCCACCTAGTTAGAAATGCCTAGGTGATCAATTTTTGGTGATAACATGCAATATATTTTAGCACATGAAAACCTCTATTATGAAAATAAGTACCAGGAGTAGGGGATAGAGGGTGTAGAAATTTCATACCAAAAAGTGAATCCAGTCCGATCTCTGGGGTGGAGACTGATCCAATATCCCATCGAAGGTTTCCAAAGTACCATTATAATTTAGTCAAGAGAATACTATGCCAAGAATAAGAAATTTGAAGAGGATCCAATGCATCATATTAGAGCTAACTGATGAAGTCCCTATTTCGAAGGTATTTTATAGATATGACACACTTCCAGAGACCCACAGAGCTCACAACTCTCCAAAAAAAAATAGCAGAAGTGCCATGTTGAAATAGGTTGTTTCTTTAAGATCCTAGCCGCCTTGATTAACAAGAGAGGTAACCATTTCCAAGCTATCCAAGTGGAATTTGCGAGTATAACTTGACTCATCGATCAGAATTCCTGGAAGTGTAGATAAAGTTACATGGTCCATCCATCTGGACCATGATTTTTCCCCGTAACTAATTCTTTCAATACCGATAGGACTTACTCCTTTGTGACGAGGCATTCCATTTGCTTAATAGGCTCCACCTCAGATGAGGAAGGGAAGAAATCACATTTTTCTAGCTATTTGTTGAAGGGGACATGATCCCTTGAGCGATAGATGGCACTAAAATATCTCAAAGCCTCCACTTCAATGTCTTTTTGTGTTGTGAGGAGTGCACCTGAATCTGATTTCATGCTCCAAATGGAGTTTTTTGTCTCCTTTGAGAAATATGATTGTGGAAAAATTTGTTGTTTTTATCCCCTGCCTCAATCCACATGAGTCGACTCTTCTATTGGAGAGCTTCAGCCTAGTGAAGAGGATTTTGAGATTTGAGAAATTCCAAATGCAAGATTTCAAGCTTTCTAGATTCTGAGAAGTATTTAGGGTTGCTTGGGTCCTCCAAAAGTTCAATATGCTCTTATATGGAGAGTAATTCCTTAAACACTTTTTGGTTCTTTTTTCGAGCCCAAATTTTGGTTTTTCTTTGAGCCTTCTAATCTTGAGACTAATTTTTTACATATTCCTAGAAACAGGGTCCTTCGAATATGTCAAGCAAACAGAATGAACCGGTTCAATGTAGTCCACCTAATTAAGAAAAAAATGATTCAATTTGAAGGGAGGAGCCTTGTGTTTGGAAATTATAGCCCAATGCAACAATATAGGTAAATGGTTAGATATTTTGGATGGAATAATCCTAGATGTTAGATCCTTCATGATCCTAACAGTGAGTTCATGCAAAAAAACTGGTCAAGAAGTTTTGCAATTCCATGCATTAGGGGAATTTTGAGGTCTAAAAGGGGCCTCCTAAGGAAATTAGAAAATAATAGTGGAAATAATAAAATAAGATTTGATGACATCATTAAATTTTAGAGGGAAAAAAGAAAAAACTACTTGTTCAACTCATATATTCGACTTATATTCCAAATTTTTTACTCAAATTTTGAGCAAGAGTACTCGTTAGATGCAAAATTTAATTCATCATCCAATGAGTACCCATGTTGCATACTTTCGATGGACCATGCTACATGAAAAATGAGAAATACATGAAAAATGTGATTGCAATCACGTTTTTTCCTGTATTTCTCATTTTTCACGTAGTAGGGTATATCGAAAGTATGCAACATGGGTACTCCTTGGATGAGGAATTAAATTTTGCATCCAACGAGTACTCCCACTTGAAATTGGAGTAAAAACTTTAGGAGATAAGTTGAAAATATGAGTTGAAAAAGTAGTTTTATTATTTTATTATTTTTTAATCTTTTTACCCTTTTACTTAAAAAAAGGTGAATCATCCCCCATGGTTGATATCATCATATTGAAACCTATTGGTTCTTATAAATTTTATTTTGGTTGTACATTTTTCTTAGGAGGCCCATTTTAGACCTCAAAAGTCCCCTAATGGATTCCCCAATGTTCATTTTTCCAGGTAGGACCAGTAGGCTCAGAGTTGATGCTCCATAGGTGTTTCAACATGAATAAATACTATAAATGATCCTCCAGCAGATCTCGTCGACTAAAGTGTCTCCATCTTTCGGAGGAACTAGTGGTCAAATTAAAATCCCCAACGAGAATTAAAGATTCATGATCAAGGAGGCCACTATGGTCAACCTTGTTATAGGACTCCTTTCTATTGACATATGGATCATATATGTTAATGATGCAGAGGCATGTTTGAGTTTCTCGTCGATCTCTAGAAATTAGGAGGCCCATGGTATAATTATAGGCCTCGAATTTAAATAAATATGGGTTCCACACTGCAGCCATACCCCCAGACAATCTTGTGGCGTTAGCTGCACAGATGTGCCATTTACGACAAATTTGGAATACATATCCCCATGTTTTTTCCCTATTGATTATATTTTCTTGAAATAGAACAATCTTCTTATTACTAATTTCAATGATACTCTTCAAGGATTGTCTTTTGTGGGCCAATCTGAGACCCCAAACATTGAGGGATAAAATGGTCATTAGGGAAGGTCAAATTCAGGTGGCTCTCGTCTAAGGACCTGAGACTTAGGGAGATTCATATCTAGGTGGCCAACCAAGAAGGAGGAAGGGGTGATGTTAAGGGCCTGGATTATAGAGGATTCTTGGAAATGATTCATAAGGTTGTTTGGGGAAAGGGAGAAAGAGGAGACTTTTTTATATTTGGTCTTGATTTTTCTCCTTGTAGTGACATTTTTGCATTTAGCATGATAAGCGAGGGATACTTCAACTTAAAATAAGTATATTTTATGGTTAGGGGCTCCATGGAGTTTTTTTTTCCATGTGCAAGAACTTATAGCTATATGTTGTCAGAAAAAGGGGAGAAAGTATGCCCAGATGGAGCTCCAAATTTGATGTTGGGGGGGGGGGGGGGGGGGAGAATAGGATCAACAGACGATTGGGTTATGAATGTAGGGACAGGGGTATTGGGAGAGTGATTTATTAGTGCTAAAATAGGATGATAGGTTTCAATGGACGATAATTTAATGACATGGTTGATATATGAGGAGGGTGGGGATGGTCGAGGTGCCTTGAGTGAGGTGTGATGGGGAAAAATATTCAATTGTTTGGGATTTTGAAATAAAATGATTTGTTGAGAAGAAAGAAAAATTTGAGAATCATTGATGGTAGGAGGATAGGGTGGAGAAAGAGTACCTTCCCTTGCATGAAGGATAGTGTCGTGAGCCTTGAAAACCCCACGTCGTCTTGTTGTAGGTAAAGGGGGACGTGAATTCTTGATATGTCAATCAGGGAAATTGAACATGAGGTGTCTCACCCCATGACAACAAATACATTGAAAAGGGACCCCCCAGTAATCAATGATTTTTTTACGTGAGCATGGTCCCCATTATAGGTCAATATATGCTGGGAAACCCCCTTGTTAATGTTATTTCAACCAGTACCAATGCATTTTTCTTGGTCATTCCTCCAAGACTCCCTTCATCTAGATAGAAAAAGTTTCTAATAGAGTTTGCAATATTAGTGATTTCTTTCCTGGTCCAAAATTCCAAAGGAAGACCAGGGAGTTTAGCCCGAAAAATGTTCTGCCTCAACATCTCATTGCTAAGGTCAAAACGAAAATTCCAGTGCTGAAGGGATAAGTATCCCCATCCTTTAACCCAAGGACAATAAAAAATTTGATCTTCATCCTCCCAGGAGAGGAAATGAAATGCATCCATATAGGAATAAATGTTTTTGGTTTTAATGGAGTGAATGAAATCCTGGGGAATAGCTACAACATCATGGATTTTTCGATGCTCTAAGAAGACAAATTTTTCTACAGTAATGTACTTGGACAGGAAGGGATTTAGTTGACTGATGATGGTTATCGATATAATTTTATAGATGGTGTTGCATAAGGAAATGGATCGGTAATGAGAAAAAGAGGTGAGCTTGTTGATGTTTGGGATTAGGGGTTGAAATTAGCGTTGGTAGCTCTGGAGACCCAGCCAAAAAATCTAGATTATTCGACCATTTTTGTGAGCTCATCGATCATAATGTCCTGGAAGTGTAGAAAAATTTCCATGGTCCATTCATCTGGACCTTGACTTTCCCCCTAGCCAATTCATTCAATACCAATATGACTTCCTTCTTTGTGAAGAGGCATTCCACTTTCTCAAAAGCCTCCACCTCAGTTGAGGAAGGGAAGAAATTGCACTGTTTCAGTTGTTTGTTGAAGGGGGCATGGTCTCTTGAGCGGTAGATGGCACTAAAGTAGATCAAAACCTCCTCTTCAATGTATTTTTGTTTTGTGAGGAGTGCACCATCATTTGATTTGATGCTCCAAATGAAGTTTTTTTGTTGCCTTCGAGAAATCTGATTGTGGAAAAATTTATTATTTTTATACCCTACCTCAATCCACATGAGTCGACTCTTATGTTGGAGAGCTTAAACCTAGCGGAGAAGAATTTGAGATCAACGACACTCCAAATGGAATATTTCAAGCTTTCTAGATTTTGAGAAGTAGTTAAGGTAGCTTGGGTCCTCCAAAAGTTTAATCTGCTCTTCTATGGAGAGTAATTCCTTAATCATTTTTTTTCTTTTGTCGAGCACAAATTTTGGTTTTTTCTTTGAGCCTTCTAATCTAGAGATTGATTTTGTAAATTTTCCTAAAACCAGGGTACTTTGAATATGTTAGCCAAACAGAATGAACCAGTTCAATGTATTTCTCCTCCTTAAGCCAAAACTGATAGAATTTGAAGGGAAGAGCCTTGTGTTTGGAAATACCAGTGCAATGCAAAAATATAGGGAAATGGTCAAGTATTTTGGATGGAATAATCCTAGATGTTAGATCCCTCATGATGTTGACAGTGAGTTCATGTAAAAATAAACAGTCAAGTCATTTTGCAATTCGATGGATGCCCCAGCATCCATTTCCCCAAGTAGGATGAGCAAGATCAGGGGTGTTGTCTTGGAGACATTTCAGCATGAAGAAATCATGGAAATGATCCTCCAACAAATCTGGTTTACTGGAGTGTCCCCATATTTCCGAGGAACCAGTGGTGAAATTAAAATCCCCAGCCAAAATTAAAGATTCAAGATCAAGGAGGCCACTATGGTCAGCCTTATTCCATAACTCGTTTCTATTGACATATGGGGCATATATGTTTATTATACATATTCCTTTTTGAGTGCCTCGTCGACCTCTATATATTATAAGGCCCACATTATAGTTATAGGCCTTGAATTTAAATAAATATGGGTTCCACATTACAACCATAGCCCTAGACAATTTGGTGGTGTTAGTTGCACATATGTGCCATTTAGGAAAAATTTGGAACAAATATCCCCATGTTGTTTCCATGTTGGTCATAGTTTCTTGTAATAGAACAATCTCCGAATTTTGAATGTCAATGATACTCTTCAAGGATTGTATTTTGTGGTCCGATCTGAGACCTCTAATATTGAGGGATAAAATGGACATTAGGGAAGATAAATTTTGGGTGGATATGCTCTAAGGACACGAAACTTAGGGAGATTCACATCCAAGTGGTCAACGTGAAAGGAGTCAAGGTCAATGTTAAGAGACTGGATTGCAAAGGATTCTTGGAAATGATTAAGAAGGTTGGTTGGGGAAAGGGAGCAGGAGGAGACCTTTTTATTTTGGTCCTGATTCTTCTCCTTGTGGTGAAATTTTTACATTTAGCAAGATAGGGGAGGGCTTATCCAACTTCAAAGAAGGAAATTTTTATGGTCAACAGATCCATGGAGTTTTTTTTCTCTTGTGCAAGAAATTTCAACTCCATGTATTCTGAAAAAATGGGATAAAGTATGCCCAAATGGAGCTCCAAATTTGATGGGGGAGGAAAAAATAGGATCAACAGGTGATTGGGCTGTGAAGGGAGACATAGGGTTGTTGGGATAGTGATTTAATAGTTCCAATAGAGGCTAAGAGGTTGATAGGGAGGAGGATTTAATGAAAGGGTTGATACATGAGGAGGGTGGGGATGGTCAGGGTGCCTTGAGTGAGGTGTGATGGGGAAAATTATCCAATTGTTTGGGCTTTTGAAATGAAATTATTTGTTGAGGAGAAAGAAAATTTTGAGCATCATTGATGGGAGGAGGAGAGGATGGAGAGAGAGAGAGTTCCCTTGCATGAAGGATAGTGTTGTGAGACTTTAAAACCTCAGGACGTCCTGATGTAGGAAAAGGAGGATGTGAATTCTTGCTATGTTGATAAGGGAAATCATACATGAGGTGTCCCATCCCTTGACAACAAAGACATCAAAAATGGACCGCATAGTAATCAATGATTTTTTTACGCAATCATGGTCCCTAGTATAGGTCAATATCTACTGGGAGACACCCTGTTAACGTTCTTTCAACCAGTACCCACACAGTGTGTTTGATCATGCCTCCAAGTATGCCTTCATCTAGATAGTAAAATTTTCAAATAGACTTTGAAATATCAGTGATTTCTTTCCTATTCCATAATTCCAAATGCAGACCAGGGAGTTTAACCTAGAGAATGTTCAACCTCAACATATTAGTGGTTGGGTGAAAACGAAAAGTCCAACGTTGAAGGGATAAGTAGCCCCATCCTCTAACCCAAGGGCAATCAACAATTCGATATGCATCTTATGGGGAGAGGAATTGAAATTCATACAAGCCATTTTGCAGAGAACTGAGGCGAGGATGTTATTTTAGGATGGGGAGCCACCAATATTCCATCCATTTGTGCATCTAAACTCCACTTAAACTGAAAAATATCCATCTACGAACCAAATACTAGGATTTTAACTTTATTGATTTCTCCCAATAACCTTCCGCCTCGAGAAATAGTCCTTGAGTATGAGGAGCCACTTTTATTGCCTTGTTTTTCTTAATTGTGTTAGGCTTTTGTGAGGTAGGATGCTCAATGAAGAGAGGATCAGATCTAGAGTTCTGATTAAAATTTGTTATTTTGGAGGGGAGGTATTGTTCTTATTCTTGGACCATGATGTATATCAACGGTTAAACCTCTGAGGAGGAAGGCGGGGTAAATTAATGTTTCATCAAGGGGTAGGCGAACAAATCAGAGAACGATACTGGAGAGGTGAACAATTCAACATGTAAAGTTGGCCAAACAAAATGTTGCACATTAATCCTTTTTGTCACTTTGACCCTTTATCGATCCATTCTACTCTAGGACCCACCATATGATATGTCATCACTATGTGTGTTCCCATTGGTCACCTAATGGCTTGGTGCGAATAACACATTGACAGTTGTCACTGTGTATATGTTAGAAAAAATAACGAAGAAGATTGGCAGGCAAGACCACCTGATAGTTTAGCTGACATAATATGTATGAAAATCCAATTATAAAGAGGATATTCGAAAGAATGTGGATTGGATGATACATGTTAGACCCTTAGGATACCTCTAATATACAGTATTCTTTTTAATATTTACGTATCCAATCCCATACCAAATCCAGTCCGACTGGGGCCAATCCCAAAGCCAAAAACATTTTCTTAAAAGAGATGGCATGAAGTGGAGAGATGGAAAGTACTATATTTCTTGGAATTCTTATCAATGGGTAGCTTTCATAATATCCCAGGTGTTGGTAGTTGTGATATTACTTCAGTTTCATCTGCAATCACTCGTCCAATAAATACAAGAATTTTGAAATTGCTGGGACATTCCCCTATCGAAACTCCAGACCAAGAGTCGAAACTCTGGGCATCGTCTCTGGGTGATGTGTTCTCAGTATCCGTCAATCTGAGATTCTGCACATCACGCACATAAATTATACAATTGTAGGTTGATCCAAATCCAGCAAAAATGAAAATTCCAACCGATGAAATATTTTATACGTTCTTCATGGTTGCTGGAAAAATCCTTCCCCCAAGTGAAAAACATTTCTTCGATATGTTCGCTTTGATATATATTAAAAATTTTGAGAAAGCTTCCTGTCATTTTTCTTGTGTGCTTTATAAATTTCCCCAATAAGATTTAGTAGTAGTAAGAAAACCGTGATAATGAGCCCCATAGTAAAAAAAGCATTAGTTGTATGTTGGAAATCCATAATGCTACTTCTTATATGCTATCACCACCCCATTCCTTTACTCCTTCTAACTACCACATAAAAATTCTACACTCCTTTTTAGCTAGACTTATTGAAGAGACGTAGATGCAAAGTTCAATCAAGCAATGTGAGGAAACTGTATCAACAGTCCAAGAAGAGACAAATAGAACCATAAATTATTTCTTGATTTACTTGCATTGGCCCATACAATCACCTTCCCATTCCTTTGTTCATCCTTACTACAACATGATATTATCCCACTCCTTAGCTATAAATGATTAGTATGAGAAACTATGTCCTTCAGCTGCTGCAACTTAAAACAACCCTACCATGCCCTACCTATTCTTGAGGCCAATTTTCTATCTTTGTAACTTGAATCAAGATAACACCTTATTGTCCTACAAGAAACAATCAAGGTGTCTTTACCTGGATCTCAGAATTGCCTAGTACAAACCGCCATGGTGCCATTGATTTCCAAATTCTTGCAAGTTTGTGTAATTATTCCCAAGCTAAATCCTTACATATGCTCTAATAATCATACAACTTCTTCCATTTGCTAAAAAACCAGAAGTGTTTATCATTGCCCTGATGTTCTGAGCCATTTTTGGGTTGTTGACTTTCTTTATGGATCCTGGGGTTGTCTTCTTGTTTCAGCGTTTTCTGCATTTTAGATCCTCTTTTGATGAATAAATTATGTTTTTTAGTTGGAAACCTACATTACTGCATCAATATTGCAATAAAAAATAAATAAAACAGATGTATGCCTCTTACGTAATAGATCCAAACTAAGAACCAATGCATTTCCTCAATAGAAAAGTAAAAATATTGTATGAGTTTTACATAATGGATGCAAATCAAGAGGCAACGCATCCATGATCAATTTTTTAGTCTATTTTTTTATTTTATTTAAATGAGCAAATACGGTTATATACTTATCATGGTTCTTTAAAATAGCAAACAATTTTAAATTGCGTAGTCTAACTTATAGATGAAATAGACTCTTTTACTAGAAACTCGTAAAACAAATTCAAGAAAGAATGTGATTTTTTGTTGTTTAGAATGCATTTCTGAATGAAAAAATGGATTCAACTCTCTCAAAACTCCCCTAAGGTACTCTAATTCTTTAGATTAAATTTAACTCAAGTTTTTAAAAATCTTTGTTGGATTTTTATTAAAATTAACAAGAAAACTATTGAAAATGCAACAAGAAAGTCTCAATTTTGATTTTTCCTATTAATTAAAATTGAGGAAATTTGAAATTCCACATCAGAAAATGCTTGGAGGAGTTAACTAATGTGACATGACTCTTGTCACTCATTAATAACATTGAATTCAAGTTAATGAGTTCAAGTTTAGTTTACTTGAGTGTTCAAGTTCAGTTTTGTGTATTGGGTTCCTAAATTCTAGGAGCCTAGGTTGAGTTAATTTCAGTTGTAGCAATTTACTTCAGTTAAATTTAGTTATGATCAGTCAAACTAGTTCCAACTATTGGAGGACCTAGTGGAAGGTCAAGTTGTGTAGTGTAACTTCAATCACACTCAATGATCATCTAGATAACTAATCAATTAGCCTAAATTAGCTCATGCATGCATAGAATTCAAATTGCCCAGTTTTGGTGGAGTTTCCAAGGTAGTGTACAATTAATTATGTACTAGATTGAGTGTATATTTTATTGTATTGGTCAGAGGATAACCTAAAGGAATTGCATAATCCAGATGAGGGAATTACCTATTTAATAGGGGCTAATTTCTTGGAGGAACAACGAAAGGAGTTAAGAGCTTAGAGGCTTGAAAAATTAGCTAAGTATTGGCCAAGTTCAGTCAGTCAAGAGGAGGATATAAGATACAGGTGCAGGTTGTGCTCAATCTTCAACAAGCATATTGTTTTCATCCAGATTATTTGATTAATGCAATACATATAGTAAGAGGTTTTGAGATGTTCCTTTTCCCTAGATACATATCTGTGTATGTGTGTTGAATCTTGATGCATGTTAATTATTTGTGTTCTCGATCATGAATTTTCTTCCACAGATCAGTAGAGTAGCTTCTAGTCTTGTTATTTAGTAAATTTCATGAGCAGTTTAGACTCTACACATTAATTTCTACATGGTATCAGAGCATGATTCACATTAGAACTAGTCTTTGAAGTTCTCATGTACAATGATCATTGAAGAACTAATGAGCTATTATGAGGCATCGTTATGGATCCCTAGTTCAGGGAAGATCCATAAGACCCTATGTGCAAACTTCTTAATGGAGCTAGAAGGATGCTAGTGGGCATATCAGTGAGCCAATGTTTAGTGACACAAAAGGAGATGTGATCATTGATATTGGCATATTGAGGAACAAAGATGTTTCCCACATGGGGATCAAGACATAGAGCTAGTCTAGTTTCAGAGGGAGAAGCCCTATGGAAGTTAGTACTTCAAGATCTGGGGAGATTAGACTCATTATTGTAGTAGTTGCAGTAGTACTGTGAAAGTAGCAAAAGAGCAGTAGCAACAGAAGTATGAGTAGATCAGATTTCGCCATGCATGCAACCATACCTCTAGGAATGAGGAGGGGCAATGCAGATCCTTATTCCAAGAGTTGTAGAAATTTGGGCAAGGTCCATTGAGGTGTTCTCCTCATGGATCATTACCTTTCTATTGGGGCCCAAAATATTCAGTAGTAGGAGGATCATTGTGAGTAAGATACGGAGGAATGCAGAGAAGTGTTGACAGCATAGTCAAGAACAACACAATTTTCCGAGTAGACAATTGCAAACACAATTGATTCAATGTTTTTTTTTGGATGCTTCAAAGTTGTAGATGTTGCAGTAGACGCAAAAACAATGAGAGGTGTTGAATGCAGTACATTCCACAGGTGCAATATAAGGGTGGTTGATAATACCTTTCTTGTTGAGAGGGAGTGTTGAAAATGTAGCAAGAAAGTCTCAATTTTGATTTTTCCTTAATTAAAATTGAGGAAATTTGAAATTCCACATCAACAGACAACTTCGAGGAGTTAACTGAGGTGACATGTCTCCTGTCACTCAGTTAAGAACATTGAATTCAATTTAATGAGTTCAAGTTCAGTTTACTTGAGTTGATTCCTAAATAATAGGATTCTAGCTTAGTTAACTTGAGTTAGGGACATGAATTTGAGTTGTGTGTAGTGGGTTCCTAAATGTTAGGAGCCTAGGTTGAGTTAGTTTGAGTTGTAGTAGTTTAATTTAATTTAATTGAGTTGTGGTTAGTTAAACTAGTTCCAACTATTGGAGAAACTAGTGGAAGGTCAAGTTGTGTAGTGTAACTTCAATCACACTCAATGATCATCCAAATAACTAATCAATCAACCTAAATTATCTCATGCATGAGTAGAATTATAATTTTCCAGATGTGTTGGAGTTTCCAAGGCGTGTACAATTAAATATATACTAGATTGAGTGTATAGTTCATTGTATTGGTCAGAGGATCAACCTAAAGGAGTTCCACAATCCAGATGAGGGAATTTCCTATTTAGTAGGGTTTATTTTCCTGGAGGAAAAACGCAAGGAGTTAGGAGCTTGGAAGCTTGAAAAATTAGCTAGGTATTGGCCAGGTTCAATCAATGAGGCAGAGGATAGAAGATACATGTGCAGGTTTTTCTCAAGATTGAACAAGCATATTGTATTCATCCATATTATTTGATTAATGCAAGAAAGATACTAAGGGAATTTGAGAAATTTCTTTCCCCTAGATAAATCTTTGTGTGTGTGTGTTGTATCTTGATGCATGTTAATTATTTGTATTCTCAATCATGAATTTTCTTCTGCAGATCAATAGAGTAACTTCTAGTCTTGTGATTTAATAAATTTCACGAACATTTTAGAATCTGCACATTAATTGCTACAAAAACATGCTTAGTTTAACTTATAGATGAAATCAACTTTTTTACATGAATATGGTAAAATAATTTCAAGAAAGAAATGCAAAAATGGATTCTTCACACTCAAAACCCCACTAAGGAACTCCAATTATGTAGATTAAGCAACTTACACTTAAGTTTTTAAAAGTCTCTACTGGATTTTGATTAAAATTAATGAGGAAACAAGTCATTAAAAATACCATTTCATCTATAAGTTAGACTACGCCTATTATTTATGACAATGATATTGGGGTATAGTGAAACAAATACACAATGAGAAATTTGATCCTCTATGTAATCAAGCAATGAAGATGTTTACGAAAACCATGAAGACAACACCAATTCATGTCCAGAATCCTTAGTGTGCTACATTGTATTGAATTTTGATAAGCTTGGATTAACAAACACATCCACTGATAAGAAAAAGCATACCTATATAATTTTGTAGTGCTTTCATTAATGAGGAGATAATGAAACTATAAGCTATAACTTCATTCTGTCTCACTTTCACAAAGATAATAGTCCATTTTCTCTAATTTGAGGACCACAGAGGCTCATTCTATAGGCTAGTCTCATTCTATAGCCTAGTCTGATGTGTAAGTATGCATGTGTGTCTAAAAAAAAAAATCTAAATAGAAAAGAAAAGCATTGTTAATAAAAAAGAAAAAAAATGTGTTATGCATATTTAGTTATATGTCCATATGATATAATAAAAAAATATGCTATGCATATTTAATTAGTTGTCCATATGATGTAATATAATTTCATATAAAGTAATTAGAAGTAAAAAAACACGTGAGTAGAAATATTTAAACCTTATGTTTTTCAAAAAATTTTAACACATGAAATCTATATAGAAAAAAATGTTAAAAGAAAATATTTTAATGATATATAGAATAAAATATCCAATGTGATTAATGAAGAAAATATTTTAATATGAATTAATATTGAGGTATTTAAAAATATACTAATAATAAAAAAACCAGTTTGATAAAATGGCTCAATACACATATTATGTAATATCTATAACATTCAAAAATACAATTTAAACAATAAAAAAATGTGCATTATTTTTGCACTCTAAAATAAGTTTGCATCTAAAACAATTTGATCCCTCTCTACTCATGCTAGATTAGTGCTTAAGATGGATCTATGCTAGTGCACAAAAATGAAATTGTTGATAGATATACACAATCCTTCCTCAAAACTATTACATGGTATCACATTAACACAAAATTTATAGTCATTGAGCCTAAAGGTTCATTCTACAACCCAGTATGAGAGGGATATGTAAGTTTGTCGCCCTTTCTTTCCCTTTAAAATAAAAATAAAAATTACAAATTATGTTCTAAATAGAAAAATAATGTCTACTATAATAATAAAAAAAAATTGTAAATTAATTAGAAGTAAAAAAATTATGTGACTAAGATATTTAAATCTTATAATTTGGTTATTGATAAAATATTTTAATTCTAATTAATATTGACATATACTTAAAAATATGTTAATAATAAAAAACCATTTTAATTTGCGTCATAAAACGTTTTGGTGTACATGTTATGTAAAACATTTTAATGTCAATTGGGTAGACATTATATATTATTTAAAAAAATATATGTATATATCATGAAAAAACTAAGTTTTATGGTTAAAACTTTATTTGATTCTATATATACTTTATTTAGCCTTCAAAAATATGTTTAAATAATGAAAAATAAGACATTGTATTTTACACTCTAAAGAAGTTTGCACCTGAAAAAATTTGATCCTTCTGGGCTCATGTTAGATCTTACTTAAATGAATCTATATTGATAACATAAAGCCCAAAATGAATGATATAAATCCCATAGTATTTTTTTTACAAGCTTATTGATTATTTGAGAAAAACTCTCTGGATTTAGCTCTCCTATTGCACATTAGAGTTAATCTTTCATGAAAAGACAAAGCGCCATTCTTTACAATGATATATATTACATTTCATTTTTATTAGTATATAATTCTTCCATAGTTTGGTTTATGAAATTTAAGAAATTTAGTATGATTTACGTGAGAGGTAGAAAAAAAATCATGGTTTTAATCCAATCATTTTTTAAAAATTGATCGTTTAAATTATGTTTTATTGTATAGCAATCAAATCCAATTAATATTGATAAAAAAAATTCCTAAAACTTATGACTTATATCAACCACATTTATTAATATAGTTGTGCTAATATATATATATATATATATATATATATATATATATATATATATATATATATATATTCTCGTCTTATTTGACTTCTAAAACCATCCATTTGTAACCTCACAATTATAACCTTCTTCTCTACACACATATATTCATTCTTGTCTTATTTGACTTCTAAAACCATCCATTTGTAACCTCACAATTATAACCTTCTTCTCCCTTCTGATACGGATTTTTCCTTCCACGTTTGTTTTTCCATATGTAACCTCACAATTATAACCTTCTTCTCCCTTCTCATACCGATTTTTCCTACCATGTTTGTTTTTCTTCTAAGACCATGCATCTGCTGGGTCACAATTATAGGTTTTTCTCCCTTATCACACGGATTTTTCCTACAACTTTTGTCTTCTGTAGATTCAATGGAACTAAGTCGATCTTGTGGTCGAGTGGTCAGGAGTTGTATTTGTTTTCTGTTCACACGAAAAGCAATGACAGACTTTGCTCGTTCAACACTACCTCCATTTTCTACATGATGTCCACCTGCCTAATAAATGCGTACATCGAGTGGCTTTCAATCTCAAACCCTACACATCAAACTCACTGTGTTGGTGACTACATTCACTCTATGAATGTATCAATATAGCTCTACAATGTTTTAATTAAATGTGTGCTACTATGTTAAAAAGTAATTTTTTTATTAATTATGTGGAGATTATTATTATTTTTTATTTAAAGTTTTACTTTTATAGGTATAAATGAAAGATATTAACTGAACCAAACTTACTGTTAGTCTGAATATAATGAGGCGGCTTTCTTAAGGAAATAATTTTGGTTGACTTTCTCTTTCCGATTGTTTATATCATTGTGTGTTGAGAGTTTCCATAGTATTAGTAAACTATTCCTTGGATACATGTATGTGCTAGGGTCATCTTTATGTCGATTGATATTTCAATATCAATATGCAAAGAATATCCAAACGAAATTGGCAAGGTTAAATAATTAAAATGTTTGTAGTTTAAAAAAAAATTATAGAATAATTTAGAAATTCTTTTAAAATTATGAAAAATTTTGGCAATTTTTTTTGAAAATATGGATTACAATTATTAAATTTTAGTATTTTGAATGTTCAAGGGCTTTTGATAGGACTGAATCTATTTTCACCATCAAAAATGCAATTCAAACACTCCAACTATCTAATTTTTTGAAAAAAAAATTTCCAAATTTCTAAAAAAAACTGCCATTCAAATTATTCTGTTAAATCAATAGACAACTCCAATTAAAATTCTTTCAACTCAAATAATTGAACTTGTCCGTGTGAACTGTATTTCCGGAATTCGCACGCACTTAAGCTCAAGGCTATGGATGTGGTTGTAGAATTTTAGAATGTGGGGGATTATTTTCAAAAGCGTGGGGCGGACTTTGTCTCTTTATCCCTGCCTTAACGGAACTCATAAAAGAGATTGCCTGGTTGACTTTCTCCCTCCGTTGTTGATATCATTGTATAATAGAAAATATTGTACGGTAAACCTTATCGTTACGTTACATTATTGACATCATTACTTGATATCATTACGTTTGTGTTTTTTTTTTTCTTTCTGGGGGGTTAAATCGTGATGAGGTACGAGGAGGGTTGTTATAATATTTAACATAAGTTCAATTCTTTTTCTTATAATGCTTATTATATGTTTAATTTTCGTCTCCAATCGAGATAATGTACATGGATATGTTATATAATGTATGTGGATATATTAAATATAATACCGCACTAACGAGCCGGAGGAATTGCCCGGACGGTCAAAATTGGCCGGAATCCGGGTTAAAAAAATTTAAAAAATCTTGCAGAAACAGTGTTTCAATTCTGATTTTGATATTGGAAATGGATTCAGCGCCATCAAAAACCTGTAGGACACCCAAAATATTAAACTTTGATAGTTATAACATGGATTTAGAAAAATTCCTGCCGGATTTTCTGAAAATGTTATGGGAATTTTCATGATTTTCAGGGCGATTCCTCTTGCTAGTTAGACTACGGCAAAAAAAAATTAAGTTGACATCATTATGTCATCAAAGTGATTGTGTGGTCGAATTTAATGCAAAATATTGTACGGTAAACTTTATCATTGCCTTATTGACATCATTCCGTTGATATCATTATGTCATAAAAGTGATTGTGTGGTCAAATTTATTTTTACGTTTGATATCGTTGTGTGTTGATTGTGTCCAAAGTATATATATAAATATGGCGAGCTCATAGTAGATGTAAAGAACAAGAAAAAAATAGAGATGGATTCTTGGAAACTAATCTGTGTCTCTCCTGTTCTTCCGACATACTCTGTGGGCAGCCTTACTCTTATAGCCTTCTTCTTCTTCCTTGTCATACCAGTTTTTCCTACAACTTTTGTCTTCGACAGATTCAATGGAACCAACTTGATTTTGGAGGCGGGTGCTTCACTAATCCCCTCTCAATCTGTGTTAGCCCTCACAAATCGCACGCGTTTGGTGCTCGGCCAGGCGTTGTATTCAACTCCCGTGCCGATGAAACGCAACGACACGCTTTCCTCCTTCAGCACTACCTTCGTTTTCTGCATCGTGCATCCCTCCTCTCAAGCAGGCGGGCACGGATTGGCGTTCATCGTCACGCCCCAAGCAACTGCTAGCGGCGGTCTGTCATCCGAGTATCTGGGGTTGCTCAACATTAGTAGCAACGGGCAACCATACAATCACTTGCTCGCAGTGGAGTTCGATACGGTAGAAAGTGTGGATATGGAGGACCCTAGCGACAACCACGTGGGGATCGACATTAACAGCCTCATCTCAGTGCAGACCGAGCCTGCCGGCTATTGGAATGAGGCGCAGATGTTCCATAGAATCAGCCTGAGGAGCGGACGCAACATACAGGCCTGGATCGATTACGACCATTTGCAAAGCCAGATCAACGTTACCATAACGTGGGCCGGCTTGGCCAGACCGCAGACGCCGCTCATATCTCGGAAAATCGTTCTGCGGAGCGTTCTGCAAGAGAAGATGTTCGTTGGATTTTCAGCAGCTACGGGGACTTTGACTGAAGACCACTACGTTCTCGCGTGGAGCTTTAACACAGAAGGCATGGCGCACCCACTCGATATCTCGGGTCTCCCTTCATTTGCTAAAATGTATTCGAAGCGTCCGAATCGGGGATGGATAGCCGGCGTTGCAGTGGCCAGTCTGGTTCTCTGCTCCGGGGTAGTTGCGGCCGTGTTTCTCATAAAGTTTAAGAACAGAGAAATAATAGAAGAATGGGAGCATGAGTTCTGGCCCCATAGATTCAGTTACAAGGAGCTCAACATCGCCACAAACGGATTCCGGGATGAAAACATTTTGGGCGCGGGGGGTTTCGGCAGAGTTTACAAGGGCGTTCTCCAGAGAAGCGGCCTGGAAGTAGCGGTAAAATCTATAACGAAGGAGTTACAAGAGGGAATGAAGGGGTTCGTGGCAGAGATCTCGACCATGGGGCGCATGCAGCATAGGAACCTGGTTCCTCTCCGCGGATGGTGCAAGATGCAGAAGCAGCTATTCATTGTTTACGACTACATGCCTAACTGCAGCCTCGATAGATTCATATTCGGGAGCCCGACGATCATCCTGCCATGGCCTCGGCGATACGCGATCTTGAAGGGCGTGGCGGCGGGCCTGGCATATCTACACGAAGGTTGGGAAAAGAGGGTCATCCACAGAGACATCAAGTCGAGTAACGTGCTGCTGGATTCGGAGCTCAACGGGAGGCTTGGGGACTTCGGTCTCGCCAGGTTGTATGAACACAACGAGAACCCTGGAACAACTCAGTTGATGGGAACGGTGGGGTACATAGCGCCGGAGCTCATAAAGACGGCAACGGCCACTCCGAGCTCGGATATGTTCAGCTTTGGTGTTCTTTTGTTGGAAGTGGCCTGCGGGAGGAAAGCCGTGGATCGAACCATGAGCGTTGAACGGATGTTCTTGGTTGACTGGGCGTGGGAGCTGTACGGCCATGCGAGTCTGTTCGAAGCCGCAGATCCGAATCTGGAAAATGAATACGAGGTGAGCGAAATGGAGAAGGTGTTGAAATTGGGATTATTGTGCTCTAATACCGAACCGACGTTAAGGCCGGTAATACGGCAGGTGTGTCAAATACTCGAAGGTGAAGCTCCTCTGCCTGACGTCCATATGGATTCTTTTAGGATTAATGGCGGTGCCGATGGAGTGTTGTCTAACAATTATACGTTTTCCGAGGAGGAAAGGGGGCTGAAGATACGGCAGGTGTGTCAAATACTGGAAGGTGAAGCTCCCTTCCCTGACAGCGATATGGATTCGTTTAACGTTAATGGCTGTGCTGGCACTCCTGATTCGGACAGGCTTCTTCAAGAAATTCAGAGAGGAAACCAATCAAACGGATGGCTCGGTTCGACCTCTGTAGTTCAGAATTATAACTACAAATCCAATTGCAGTTTAGATAATGTTTTTGCAGTTTAGATAAGTAAACATGTAGTTTTGAATTCTCACTCCTACCATATGAAAATTGAATTTAAGGAATGTATATTATAAAGTGCACACATATTGTAAAGGGCATATTGCTAGACTATTCCTAGACCATGCATGCTTTATTTGAAAAAATTCATAATTGATATTATTATTTCCTCTTTTCCAAAAACTCATAATTCATATTATTATTTCCTCTTTTCCCAGTGTCGATGATATTATGGAACACGACTCTTATGTTAGATTCATATAATATCTTTCTCTTAAACCTAATTTAATAATAATAATTATAATATATATAATTGTGGAATCTTCTAAAATTACAATGATATTATGGAACACGACTCTTATGTTAGATTCATATAATATCTTTCTCTTAAACCTAATTTAATAATTATAATATATACAATTGTATAATCTTCTAAAATTACAATAAATAGCAGATATATATCATATTAACCCATGTGAATAATATACTCTATCTCTATGAATGATTTATAATGAGGACATATTATGATTAAACATCACTATGGTACATATGTAAGTTTATAAAAATATTATATTAATAATAAAATATTTTTCTAGTTTATAAAATTATTATATTAATAATAAAATGCTTTTCAATAATAAAAATTAGCATATATTATATAATTATTTAATTCATAAATAAAATAATATATATGGAAATTAAAAATTAATACTTTAAAGTATTTAGTTTTATTGTACTTATTAATTTTTTTAATTTATAATTTTAATAATCTATTAAATATTAATTGAGTATTCATTAATTTAACTTATAATGTTTAATTTCAAAAAAAAAAAAATTCAATATTATATTTATTTTTCAATATTATTAAAAAACTATCTTCAAATATTTGATTAGGCTATAACTTATGGTTTTATTGTAACTTTTTCACAATAAAATTTCATGTCGATAATTGTCTCACAGATTTTATGCCATATTTGTGTAATGATTTTATATTCTTAAACATTGGGGTAAAATCATCCAAAAACAAAATCCTTAAAAAAAGGTCATACTCAACTAAATAATATAACTAGAGCTCTCATTAAAAATGATTACTCTTCTTCCCAAATCAACTAATTCTTATATTTTTCCTTCTCCCATCCCCGCCCCAAAGGCTCTAATTTGTGTTCCTTACTTAAAAGGAACCACTAATATCACCTCAAAATTCCTAGATAAAAGGAACATTAAAACATTATTTAAACCTAACAAAAACATTTGTTTAGATCTCGTAAAAGATAAAATAGATCCAATGCTCTACCTAGAGTCTACCAAGTTCCATGTTCCTATGGCAAGTCCTACATTGGTGAAACTGGTTGGCCCTTTAAAGCTCGGTAAAGGAACACATCATTGATATAGTGTGTTTTAAAGTCAAATTTGAGCTTTGGTTGAGCATTCCTTCAAGACCAAGCAACTTTTCAGCTTTGACTCGACTAAAATCCTTGCCCCATCCCCTTTAGAGTCTACCTGCCTTATTCATGAAGCCTTGGATATTGAAAGGCACCCTGAAATTTTCAATAGGAAAAATGGGCACAAGCTTAGTGACTCATGGAAGCCTCTTATTCACCCAGCCTATCATTAACCCATTTTTTCATGTTTTTCTTTCCCTCGATCCATCCTCTTTCTTCCCCTTATCTCTCTTTATTTTATTGGAACCTGTTCATCCCCTCCTTACTCTAGTTTTTTCTTTATTATGTGTTTTTATACTCTCTCTCATTTCCTTCCCCTCCCTCTTTTTCCCCTTCTTTCCTCCCTTAAATTGACTACCTTAATTCTTTCCCTCCTAGTTAGCATCTCCTTTATACCTTAGATGCTTGGGTGCCCTCCTAGTTAACATCTCCTTTATACCTTAGGTGCTTGGGTTTTTATGAGTTAAACTCATAACAATTTTATTAAAAAAATAAAATCTTATTAAAATTTTATTATTGGTTTTTTCAATCAAAATATTTAGTCATTTAACCCTTTATAATCAATGCCATTATTTTTTATTGGTTCTTACATTTAAATAATTAGTATTTATATTGAATTCTTCTAAATTAATTTAATTTAATTAATAATATTTATATTGAATTTTTCTAAATTAATTTAATTTAATTAACAGACTTATAATTCAATTTTTTGTATTTTATAATTTATTTTATTTTATTATTATTTTTTTATTATAATCATTATTAGTACCTTCTTAAATTTCGGTCAAAAATATTTTTATTTGTTTTTATTTCTCTTCCAATTTAGTTAACATTGAAATAAAAATTAGCTCTGTCATTTTCTCTTTAACATGCATTTAGTTAATTCTTCTTTTATAATCATCCCAACACTTTTTCCAATCTATTATTCTTGAGTCCATGATGATGTGTATGTGTGGTCATTAAACATGTACACAACATTTATAGAGAAACACTTTTTCCAATCTATTATGCTTGAGTCCATGATGATGTGTGGTCATTAAACATGTACACAACATTTATAGAGAAACTTACATCAATAGTATTACTGGATGTGGAAATATACATGCATAAATAACATAACAATTCTTTGTATGAGCCAGCCTAGATTTATCTTAACTACGGATCTATCAAGCTTCCACAGGGATCAAATCTCTCGAGGTGCAAACCTACTTTTTGAGTGCAAAACTTGAGGAAATGTTTGCACCTCGAGAAATTTGATCCTTCTCGGCGCTTGATAGATCTATAGTTAAGATGGATCTAAGCTCGTTTCAGTCGTGTGCAACCAAGGAAAATATATCAATAATATGAGGAACATATGATTAATTTTATCAATAATATGCAAATACATCTAATATTATTATAACCATTTTAAATATGCTAAATATGTTTGATATTTATAGAGTCATTTTAATTTTAAATTTTCTTTGTTACCTCAATTTGTTGAGATGGTAAATATTGTAAAACAACTTTAATGATGAAATAAAATTTGTGAATGTAAAGTGACAATGTAATAATACTGAATGGTAGAAAATGTGAATAATAAGAATGTAGTCAATTACAAAAAGAAATGTAGTCAACTACAAAAATCCTTCATTGTGATCAATCTCAAACTATTTTCTTATACTATTCTTATTGTCACCGTTGTTAGTTTTTTCATATTTTCATATTGATTATATGAAAAACATAGTAGAAATCATAAATCATAAACCATTTAAATATTTAGCTCAGCTATTGTAGTAAACATCATACCTTGTATCTCTTGCTCTCCAATAATAATTTTTGTGCTTACTTGAAATCAATGCACACTATTAATTCAATGAATTTAAAATTAATGTACCATCATACATCCAATTACATCAAATAAAAAATAAACATATACACTGAAATCAATGCATTGAATGCAAGAAATCAAATAAGATTAGAAAACAACATCTACACATAAATCAATGCATCTAATGCAAGCAATCAAATAGGATTAGAAATCAACATCTACACTCAAATCAATGCATCTAGTGCAAGTAAGAAAATAGGATTAGAAACCAACATATACACTAAAATTGTGCATCTAGTGCAAGCAATCAAATAGGATTATAAAACACCATCTACACTGAAATCAATGCATTTAGTGCAATAAATCAAATAGGATTAGAGATAATTTATATTGAAATCAATGCATATAGTGTAAGCAATCAAAGCAATCAAATATAATTATAAATCAACATCTACATTGAAATTAATGCAACTAGTGCAAGCAATCAAATAAGATTAGAAATCACCATCTACAGAGAAATCAATGCATTTAGTGCAAGCAATCAAATAGAATTAGAAATCATCTACATTTAAATAAATGCATCTACTACAAGTAATCGAATATCATTAGAAATTAAAGTCTACACAAATCATTGCATCTAGTGCAAACAATCAAATAGGATTAGAAATCACCATCTACACTAAAATAAATGCATCTATTGTAAGAAATATTATTCCCTCTCTCCCCCCTCCATATATATATATGTGTGTGTGTGTGTGTGTGTGTGTGTGTGTGTGTCCCTCCATCTCTCCTTCTTTGTCTCTTTATCTCACCCCCACAAACACACACACAAACTCTCTCACTCCATATTTATCAATCTCTTTCTCCCTCCCTCCCTGTCTCCATCTATCTCTTCTTTCTCTTCACCTTCCCTCTATATCTCTATCTCCATTTGTCTCTCTATATCAACCCCAAAACATACACTTTTTTTCTCCAATATATCTATCTATCGCTCCCTCCTCCTCTCCCTCCCCCTCCCCCGCTTATATCTCACTTCCCTCCTGCTATCCTCTCTCGCTCTCCCAATGTCTATCTTATCACTCCTTCTCTCTCTCTCTCTCTCCAAATTTCACTCTGTATGTATTTCTTCTTACCACCCTCTCTCTCTCCCTCCATCTCCATCTCTCTTTCCCTACCTCTCTCCACTCTGTCTCTTATTTTCTCTCCCACCTTTCTCTCTCTCTCTCTCTTCACCTTCTAACTTTGTCACTATATGCCTCTCTCTCTCCTTCTCTCCCCCATTCTCTCCATCTCTTCTTCTTTTTCTTTTTATCCCACCTCCAAACATACACACTCTCTTTGCATCTCTCCCTTTTCACTCCCTCTCTCTCTCCACTTTTCACTCTCCATGTATTTCTTCTTCCCTCCCTCTCTCCCCATCTAGCTCCATCTCTCTATCCATCCCTCTTTCCCTATCCAAATCCATCTCTATATCCCTCCCTCTCTCCCATCCAACTCCATCTCTCTATCCCTCCCTCTCTCCTCCTCTCTCTCAAGTCCCCTCTCTTTTCCTTCCTCTCTTTCCCTTTGTCTCCTACCTCCCTCTCTCTTCCCCCATCACTCACTCTCTCTCTCTCTCCCTTACTGTCCTCTCATCCTTCCTCTCTCTCCCTTTATTGTCTGCCTCCCTCTATCTTCACCCCCCACCAGCCTCTCTCTCTCTCTCTCTCTCTGTCTCTTCACCCATCACTCTATCTCTCTCTCCAACTATGTTACTATATTCCTCCCTCTCTTATTCTTTCTCCTTCTCTCCCCCTTGTCTCAATCACTACTTCTATGTCTCTTTATCTCACCCCTAAACATACAGACTCTATCTCCATATCTCCCATGTCACTCCCTCTCTCTCCACTTCTCACTCTCTATTTCTTTCTTCTTCTCTCCCCCTCCAACTCCGTCTCTCTCTCTCTCTCTCTCTCTCTCTCTCTCTCTAACCTCCAATCCTTTCTCCTTATCCCCCCTCTCTCCTTCTCTCTCTCTCCCACCTCCATATTTATGTCTCCCTCTTCCTCTCTTACCCTTCTATACCTCTCTCACTCCTATCCCTCTCTCTCTTCATTCCTCCTCTCCCCTCTCCTTCATTTTATCTCCATCTCTCCCTTGCCACTCCCTCTATTTCTCCACCTATATCACATGTCTTTGTTCTTCCCTCCCATATATATCTAGAATATCTTGATATATTAATATATATTATAATATAACAAATTTAATATCGTATAAATATAAAGTTATTAAATATAATAATTTTAATATTATAATATATTAATATCAATATTATATTTAGTAATAATAATAACAACAATAATAATATTAATATTAATACTTTAGTATTAATGTTAGTGGTATTTGGTCCATAGGGTTATTTCTACTCCTATTTGATATATTTTTGTTTATTTAGCTTACCTTTTTATACCTCTTTTATAAATATGGTATGGTATTTGGCTCATGGTTTATTTATATTTTTATTTATTTACCATATCTCTTTTTCTAGTGGGAATAAAATGTAAATAAATATAGTTACCAAGAATACTTCTCACTATTATTTATATTTTACTCAACAATTATGTAGGAGTAAAACTATATTAAATGTGTAAACCTACTAGTGGTTATTACCCAACAAAATTTATGCAAGTCCTTAGGCATCATCAAGCAATTAATTTATCCACTTCACATCTCAGTTTATTAGTTCCTTCCAATGCAAAACTATAGGATTCAGTTTTCCTAAAAGTAGATTATGATTTTTTATGGTATTTTCCTCATAAAAAAATTTCTAACTTAAGTGGTAGGGACTAAACTACCTTTCAACTCTTGTTTTGTATCATATTGTTTATCAATTTTTATAGTGTGATATGACATTTATTTTCAAGGTTCTATTGTAATATGACATTTTTCAATGGCTATGTTACATTGCAATACTTATATTTTCTCTTTATATTGAATTATCAAATTTCTCAATAACTATGTTTACATTGAGACTGATTTTTTACATTTTCCTAGAAATAGGGTCCTTCGAATATGTCAAGCAAATAGAATGAACTGGTTCAATGTAGTCCACCTACTTAAGAAAAAAATGATTCAATTTGAAGGGAGGAGCCTTGTGTTTGGGAATTCTAGCCCAATGCAACAATATAGGTAAATGGTTAGATATTTTGGATGGAATAATCCTAGATGTTAGATCCTTCATGATCCTAATAGTGAGTTCATGCAAAAAAAATGGTCAAGTAGTTTTGCAATTCCATGCATTAGGGGAATTTTGAGGTCTAAAAGGGGCCTCCTATGGAAATTAGAAAATAATACTGGAAATAATAAAATAAGATTTGATGACATCATCAAATTTTAGAGGGAAAAAAGAAAAAACTACTTGTTCAACTCGTATATTCGACTTATCTTCCAAATTTTTTACTCAAATTTTGAGCAGGAGTACTCGTTGGATGAAAAATTTAATTCCTCATCCAATGAGTACCCATGTTGCATACTTTCGATGGATCATGCTACACGAAAAATGAGAAATACATGGAAAATGTGATTGCAATCACGTTTTTTCCTGTATTTCTCATTTTTCACGTAGTAGGGTCTATCGAAAGTATGCAACATGGGTACTCCTTGGATGAGGAATCAAATTTTGCATCCAACGGGTACTCCCGTTTGAAATTGGAGTAAAAAATTTAGGAGATAAGTTAAAAATATGAGTTGAAAAATTAGTTTTATTATTTTATTTTTTTTAATCTTTTTACCCTTTTACTTAAAAAAAGGTGAATCATCCCCCATGGTTGACATCATCATCTTGAATCCTATTGGTTCTTATAAATTTTATTTTGGTTGTACATTTTTCTTAGGAGGCCCATTTTAGACCTCAAAAGTCCCCTAATGGATTCCCCAATGTCCGTTTTTCCAAGTAGGACCAGTAGGCTCAGGGTTGATGCTCCATAGGCGTTTCAACATGAATAAATACTATAAATGATCCTCCAGCAGATCTCATCGACTAAAGTGTCTCCATCTTTCAGAGGAGCTAGTGGTCAAATTAAAATCCCCAACGAGAATTAAAGATTTAAGATCAAGGAGGCCACTATGGTCAACCTTGTTCTAGGACTCCTTTCTATTGACATATGGATCATATATGTTAATGATGCAGAGGCATGTTTGAGTTTCTCGTCAATCTCTAGAAATTAGGAGGCCCATGGTATAATTATAGGCCTCGAATTTAAATAAATATGGGTTCCACATTGCAGCCATACCCCCAGACAATCTTGTGGCGTTAGTTGCACAGATGTTCCATTTACGACAAATTTGGAATAAATATCCCCATTTTTTTTCCCTGTTGATTATATTTTCTTGAAATAGAACAATCTTCTTATTGCTAATTTCAATGATACTCTTCAAGGATTGTCTTTTGTGGGCCAATCTGATACCCCAAACATTGAGGGATAAAATGGTCATTAGGGAAGGTCAAATTCAGGTGGCTCTCATCTAAGGACCTGAGACTTAGGGAGATTCATATCTAGGTGGCCAACCAAGAAGGAGGAAGGGGTGATGTTAAGGGCCTGGATTGTAGAGGATTCTTGGAAATGATTCATAAGGTTGTTTGGGGAAAGGGAGAAAGAGGAGACTTTTTTTATATTTGGTCCCAATTTTTCTCCTTGTAGTGAAATTTTTGCATTTAGCATGATAATCGAGGGATTCTTCAACTTAAAATAAGTATATTTTATGGTTAGGGGCTCCATGGAGTTTTGTTTTTTGTGTGCAAGAACTTCTAGCTATATGTCATCAGAAAAAGGGGAGAAAGTATGCCTAAATGGAGCTCCAAATTTGATGTTGGGGGGGGGGGGGAGGGGGGAGAGGGGAGAATAGGATCAATAGATGACTGGGTTATGAATGCAGGGACAGGGGTATTGTTAAGTCCCTATATTAATAGTATAGCCCCTTATTATGTTAGTGTATCCCCCCTTATTGTTATTATTGTACCCCTGTAACCCCCATATTGTTATTATTGTGCCCTTACATTATTATTGTTAGGTCAGCTAGGATTACATTGTAGCCCCACTAGGATTATATTGTGGCCCCATGGACTCCTATATATAGAAGGAGGTTTTGTTCATTTGTATCATCCAAGAATTGTTCATTTATGTAATGTATTGGAGGTTTCCCCCTCGAAGTGGCTCATTTCTAAGGCGTTTATATCTCTTTTCTTCTCCTTTTGGAGCTGGTTACACAACATTTGGTATCAGAGCTTTGGATTCTAGGGTTTCGCTGCTCCAAACAGGTCATCGTGGCATTTTCGCTATAACTTTTTTTCTACGAAGCTTCAGAAGCTGAAATTTTTAGGGTGCGAAGCTGAAATCTTGAGGAAGTTTGTATAAAAATTTCAGAGCTTGGTTCGCAATATTTTCGGAGATATGATCTGTGGAAGTTAGGTATTTTTTCAGGCTCATAAACAGGTCATCGTGGAATTTGCGCTATAAAACAATTTCTACAAAGGTTCAGAATCTGAAATTCATATGGTGCGAAGCTGAAATCCTGAGGAAATTCGTCAAAAAATTTCAGAGCTTTGTTCGCAATATTTTTTGAGATATGATCTGTGGAAGGTAGTGCTTTTTCAAGCTCCTGAATTTCATCTCAAAGAGGTGATCGTGGGAAAAGTTCAATAAATCTCTCTCTGAGCAGTGGATTTGAGTGCCGTAAAAAGTGGTCACAAGTACACAGACTGTAGTTTCTTGGCTATCCATTTCAGAGACAAATGACGAAACAGTGACACGTGGAAAGCCATACAAGTTAGCTCTACTGAACCAGTCCAAAGTTGGGTCATTGTGGGAGATTGGAAATAACTTTGTCTTGGGGAATCCAAATTAGATCAGACCTGTGGCATTTGAAAGAAGCTTCAGAGGACTACTACAGGGCTTAATTTCAGATATTTAAGATTTTCAATTACAGAGATAATTCAATTGCAATATCGAGCTCCTTAAAAGCAAGAAAAAGGTGTGTATCCGGTTTTTAAAATTGCATAACGTTTGTTTGAAAAAGCAATTGAAGCGATTCCAAAGGAATATTTTAGAATTTGTATCAGTATTTTGGTTCTATAATGGCTCCAAAAGATAATTTCATAGCCATTAACCCCTCAAAAATCTATACTATGACCCATGAAGAGGAAGTATTGCAGTATGAGATATCAAAATTATGGTACCAAGTGCAACAAGTTTCAATCTTACGAAGAGCAATTGAAGATGAAATAGATGGTTTAAAAGCAGAAATGGAGGCTAAGTTGGATGGTTTGAAGGATCAAATAATAGCAAATATGGATGATAAACTAGTGGAAGATCACATCGAGCATCAACAACAAGTTCTCCAACTCTCAAAGGATAACCCAACTTTGGTGCAGAATCTAATGAAACAACGGGAAGATCAACATCACATCGAAAGAAGTTATGAAGCAGTCATAGAAAAAAGAACTCAACAAGTACGATCAATTTCAGAGTATCTAAGCAAGTGGAAGAACTTTCTTGTAGAAGATTTCACATGGGAGGAAGAGAATTTTATACAGAAGCATCAAGAAATAATCAAGCGTTGAGGACAACACTTGTTTGAAGGAGAGGGGCATGTTAAGTCCCTATATTAATAGTGTAGCCCTTATTATGTTAGTGTAGCCCCCCTTATTGTTATTATTGTACCCCTGTAACCCCCATATTGTTATTATTGTGCCCTTACATTATTATTGTTAGGTCGGCTAGGATTACATTGTGGCCCACTAGGATTATATTAGGGCCCCATGGACTCCTATATATAGAAGGAGGTTTTGTTCATTTGTATCATCCAAGAATTGTTCATTTATGTAATGTATTGGAGGTTGCCCCCTCGAAGTGGCTTATTTCTAAGGCGTTCCTATCTCTTTTCTTCTCTTTTTGGAGCTGGTTACACAACAGGTATTGGGAGAGTGATTTATTAGTGCTAAAATAGGATGATAGGTTTCAATGGAGGATAATTTAATGACATGGTTGATATATGAGGAGGGTGGGGATGGTCGAGGTGCCTTGAGTGAGGTGTGATGGGAAAACTATTCAATTTTTTGGGATTTTGAAATGAAATGATTTGTTGAGGAGAAAGAAAAATTTGAGAATCATTTATGGTAGGAGGAGAGGTTGGAGAGAGAGTACCTTCACTTACATGAAGGATAGTGTCATGAGCCTTGAAAACCCTACGTTGTCTTGTTGTAGGTAAAGGAGGATGTGAATTCTTGATATTTCGATCAGGGAAATTGAACATGAAGTGTCTCATCCCATGACAACAAATACATTGAAAAGGGACCCCCCAGTAATCAATGATTTTTTTACGTGAGCATGGTCCCCATTATAGGTCAATATATGCTGGGAAACCCCCTTGTTAATAATGTTTCAACAAGTACCAATGCATTTTTCTTGGTCATTCCTCCAAGACTCTCTTCATCTAGATAGAAAAATTTTCTAATAGAGTTTGCAATATTAGTGCTTTTTTTCCTAGTCCAAAATTCCAAAGGAAGACCAGGGAGTTTAGCCCGAAAAATTTTCTGCCTCAACATCTCATTGCTAAGGTCAACACCAAAATTCTAGCACTAAAGGGATAAGCAGCCCCATCCTTTAACCCAAGGACAATAAAAAATTTGATCTTCATCCTCCCAGGAGAGGAAATGAAATGCATCCATATAGGCATAAATGTTTTTGGTTTTAATGGAGTGAATGAAATCCTCGGGAATAGCTACAACATCATGGATTTGTCGATGCTCTAAGAAGACAAATTTTTCTGCAGTAATGTACTTGGACAAGAAGGGATTTAGCTGACTGATGATGGTTATCGATAGCATTTTATAGATGGTGTTGCATAAGGAAATGGAGCGGTAATCAGAAAAAGAGGTGAGCTTGTTGATGTTTGGGATTAGGGGGTGAAATTAGCGTTGGTAGCTCTGGAGACCCAGCCAAAAAATCTGGATTATTCGACCATTTTTGTGAGCTCATCGATCATAATGTCCTGGAAGTGTAGAAAAATTTCCATGGTCAATTCATCTGGACCTTGACTTTCCCCCTAGCCAATTCATTCAATACCGATATGACTTCCTTCTTTGTGAAGAGGCGTTCCATTTTCTCAAAAGCCTCCACCTCAGTTGAGGAAGGGAAGAAATTGCACTGTTTCAGTTTCTTTTTGAAGGGGGCATGGTCTCTTGAGCGGTAGATGGCACTAAAGTAGATCAAAACCTCCTCTTCAATGTCTTTTTGTGTTGTGAGGAGTGCACCATAATCTGATTTGATGCTCCAAATGAAGTTTTTTTGTTGCCTTCGAGAAATCTAATTGTGGAAAAATTTATTATTTTTATACCCTACCTCAATCCACATGAGTCGACTCTTATGTTGGAGAGCTTAAACCTGGCGGAGAATAACTTGAGATCAACAACACTCCAAATGGAATATTTCAAGCTTTCTAGATTCTGAGAAGTAGTTAGGGTAGCTTGGGTCCTCCAAAAGTTTAATATGCTCTTCTATGGAGAGTAATTCCTTAATCATTTTTTTTCTTTTGTCGAGCACAAATTTTGGTTTTTTCTTTGAGCCTTCTAATCTTGAGATTGATTTTGTAAATTTTCCTAAAGCCAGGGTACTCTGAATATGTTAGCCAAACAGAATGAACTAGTTCAATGTATTTCTCCTCCTTAAGCCAAAACTGATAGAATTTGAAGGGAAGAGCCTTGTGTTTGGAAATACCAGTGCAATGCAACAATATAGGGAAATGGTCAAGTATTTTGGATGGAATAATCCTAGATGTTAGATCCCTCATGATGTTGACAGTGAGTTCATGAAAAAATAAACAGTCAAGTCATTTTGCAATTCGATGGATGCCCCAACATCCATTTCGCCAAGTAGGATGAGAAAGATCGGGGGTGTTGTCTTGGAGACATTTCAGCATGAAGAAATCATGGAAATGATCCTCCAACAGATCTGGTTGACTGGAGTGTCCCCATATTTCTGAGGAACCAGTGGTGAAATTAAAATCCCCAGCCAAAATTAAAGATTCAAGATCAAAGAGGCCACTATGGTCAGCCTTATTCCATAACTCGTTTCTATTGACATATGGAGCATATATGTTTATTATATATATATTCCTTTCTGAGTGCCTCGTTGACCTCTATATATTATAAGGCCCACATTATAGTTATAGGCCTTGAATTTAAGTAAATATGGGTTCCACATTACAACCATAGCCCTAGACAATTTGGTGGTGTTAGTTGCACATATGTGCCATTTAGGAAAATTTTGGAACAAATATCCCCATGTTGTTTCCCTATTGGTCATAGTTTCTTGTAATAGAACAATCTCCGAATTGTGAATGTCAATGATACTCTTCAAGGATTGTATTTTGTGGTCCGATTTGAGACCTCGAATATTGAGGGATAAAATGGACATTAGGGAAGATAAATTTTGGGCGGATATGCTCTAAGGACACAAAACTTAGGGAGATTCACATCCAAGTGGTCAACGTGAAAGGAGGCAAGGTCAATGTTAAGAGACTAGATTGCAAAGGATTCTTGGAAATGATTACGAAGGTTGGTTGGGGAAAGGGAGCAGGAGGAGACCTTTTTATTTTGGTCCTGATTCTTCTCCTTGTGGTGAAATTTTTACATTTAGCAGGATAAGGAAGGGCTTATCCAACTTCAAGGAAGGAAATTTTTATGGTTAACAGATCCATGGAGTTTTTTTTTCTCTTGTGCAAGAAATTCCAACTCCATGTATTCTGAAAAAATGAGATAAAGTATGCCCAGATGGAGCTCCAAATTTTATGGGGGAGGAAAACATAGGATCAACAGGCGATTGGGCTATGAAGGGAGACATAGGGTTGTTGGGATAGTGATTTAATAGTTCCGATAGAGGCTAAGAGGTTGATAGGGAAGAGGATTTAATGAAAGGGTTGATACATGAGGAGGGTGGGGATGGTCAGGGTGCCTTGAGTGAGGTGTGATGGGGAAAATTATTCAATTGTTTGGGCTTTTGAAATGAAATTATTTGTTGAGGAGAAAGCAAATTTTGAGCATCATTGATGGGAGGAGGAGAGGATGGAGAGAGAGAGAGTTCCCTTGCATGAAGGATAGTGTTGTGATACTTTAAAACCTCAGGACATCCTGATGTAGGAAAAGGAGGATGTGAATTCTTGCTATGTTGATAAGGGAAATCATACATGAGGTGTCCCGTCCCTAGACAACAAAGACATCAAAAATGGACTGCATAGTAATCAATGATTTTTTTATGCAATCATGGTCCCTAGTATAGGTCAATATCTACTGGGAGACACCCTATTAACGTTCTTTCAACCAGTACCCACACAGTGTGTTTGATCATGCCTCCAAGTATGCCTTCATCTAGATAGTAAAATTTTCAAATAGACTTTGAAATATTAGTGATTTATTTCCTAGTCCAAATTCCAAATGCAAACCAAGGAGTTTAACCTAGAGAATGTTCAACCTCAACATATTAGTGGTTGGGTCAAAACGAAAAGTCCAACGTTGAAGGGATAAGTAGCCCCATCCTCTAACCCAAGGGAAATCAACAATTCGATATGCATCTTATGGGTAGAGGAATTGAAATTCATACAAGCCATTTTGCAAAGCACTGAGGCGAGGATGTTATTTTAGGATGGGGAGCCACCAATATTCCATCCATTTGTGCATCTAAACTCCACTTCAACTAAAAAATATCCATCTACGAACCAAATACTGGGATTTTAACTTTATTGATTCCTCCCAATAACCTTCCGCCTCGAGAACCAATCCTTGAGTATGAGGAGCCACTTTTATTGCCTTGTTTTTCTTAATTGTGTTAGGCTTTTGTGAGGTAGGATGCTCAATGAAGAGAGGATCAGATCTAGAGGTCTGATTAAAATTTGTTATTTTGGAGTGGAGGTATTGTTCTTATGCTTGGACCATGATGTATATCAACGGTTAAACCTTTGAGGAGGAAGGCGGGGGAAATTAATCTTTCATCAAGGCGTAGGCGAAAAAATCAAAGAACGATACTGGAGAGGTGAACAATTCAACATGTAAATTTGGCCAAACAAAATGTCGCACATTAATCCTTTTTGTCACTTTGACCCTTTATCGATCCATTCTACTCTAGGACCCACCATATGATATGTCATCATTATCTGTGTTCCCATTGGTCACCTAATGGCGTAGTTGGTGCGAATAACACATTGACAGTTGTCACTGTGTATATGTTAGAAAAAATAACCCGAAAGATTGGCGGGCAAGACCACCTGATAGTTTAGCTGACATAATATGTACGAAAATCCAATTATAAAGAGGATAGTTGAAAGAATGTGGGTTGGATTATACATGTTAGACCCTTAGGATACCTCTGATATACAGTATTATTTTTAATATTTATGTATCCAATCGCATACCAAATCCAGTCCGACTAGGGCCAATCCCAAAGCCAAAAACATTTTCTTAAAAGAGATGGCACGAAGTGGAGAGATGGAAAGTACTATATTTCTTGGAATTCTTATCAATGGGTAGCTTTCATAATATCCCAGGTGTTGGTAGTTGTGATATTACTTTAGGTTCATCTGCAATCACTCGTCCAATAAATACAAGAATTTTGAAATTGCTGGGACATTCCCCTATCGAAACTCCAGACCAAGGGTCGAAACTCTGGGCATCGTCTCTGGGTGATGTGTTCTCAGTATCCCTCAATCTAAGATTCTGCACATCAGGCACATAAATTATACAATTGTAGGTTGATCCAAATCCAGCAAAAATGAAAATTCCAACCGATGAAATATTTTATACGTTCTTCATGGTTGCTGAAAAAATCCTTCCCCCAAGTGAAAAACATTTCTTTGATATGTTCTCTTTGATATATACTAAAATTTTCGAGAAAGCTTCCTGTCATTTTTCTTGTGTGCTTTATAAATTTCCCCAATAAGATTTAGTAGTAGTAAGAAAACCGTGATAATGAGCCCCATAGTAAAAAAAGCATTAGTTGTATGTTGGAAAACCATAATGCTACTTCTTATATACTATCACCACCCCATTCCTTTACTCCTCCTAACTACCACATAAAAATTCCACACTCCTTTTTAGCTAGAGTTATTGAAGAGACGTAGATGCAAAGTTCAATCAAGCAATGTGAGGAAACTGTATCAACGGTCCAAGAAGAGACAAATAGAACCATAAATTATTTCTTGTTTTACTTGCATTGGACCATACTATCACCTTCCCATTCCTTTGTTCATCCTTACTACAACATGATATTATCCCACTCCTTAGCTATAAATGAATAGTATGAGAAACTATGTCCTTCAGCTGCTGCAACTTAAAACAAACCTACCATGCCCTACCTATTCTTGAGGCCAATTTTCTATCTTTGTAACTTGAATCAAGATAAAACCTTATTGTCCTACAAGAAACAATCTAGGTGTCTTTACCTGGATCTCATAATTGCCTAGTACAAACCGCCACGGTGCCATTGATTTCCAAATTCTTGCAAGTTTGTGTAATTATTCCCAAGCTAAATCCTTACATATGCTCTAATAATCATACAAATTCTTCCATTTGCTAAAAAATCAGAAGTGTTTATCGTTGCCCTGATGACTCTGGGCCATTTTTGGGTTGTTGACTTTCTTTATGGATCCTGGGGTTGTCTTCTTGTTTCAACGTTTTCTGCATTTTAGATCCTTTTTTGATGAATAAATTATGTTTTTTAGTTGGAAACCTACATTACTGCATCAATATTGCAATAATAAATAAATAAAACAGATGTATGCCTCTTGTGTAATAGATCCAAACTAAGAACCAATGCATTTCCTCAATAAAAAAGTAAAAAAATTGTATGAGTTTTACATAATGGATGCAAATCAAGAGGCAACGCATCCATGATCAATTTATACTCATCATGGTTCTTTCTTGAATTTAGTTTATTTAAATGAGAAAATACAGTTATATACTCATCATGGTTCTTTAAAATAGCAAACAATTTTAAATGGCGTAGTCTAACTTATAGATGAAATAGACTTTTTTACTAGAAACTCGTAAAACAAATTCAAGAAAGAATGTGATTTTTTTTTTTTAGAATGCATTTCTAAATGAAAAAATTGATTCAACTCTCTCAAAACTCCCCTAAGGTACTCTAATTCTTTAGATTAAATTTAACTCAAGTTTTTAAAAATCTTTGTTGGATTTTGATTAAAATTAACGAGAAAACTATTCAAAATGCAACAAGAAAGTCTCAATTTTGATTTTTCCTTTTAATTAAAATTGAGGAAATTTGAAATTCCACATCAGCAAACATCTTGGAGGAGTTAACTAATGTGACATGGCTCTTGTCACTCATTAATAACATTGAATTCAAGTTAATGAGTTCAAGTTCAGTTTACTTGAGTGTTCAAGTTTAGTTTTGTGTATTAGTTTCCTAAATTCTAGGAGCCTAGGTTGAGTTAATTTCAGTTGTAGCAATTTACTTCAGTTAAATTTAGTTATGATCAGTCAAACTAGTTCCAACTATTGGAGGAACTAGTGGAAGGTCAAGTTGTGTAGTGTAACTTCAATCACACTCAATGATCATCTAGATAACTAATCAATTAGCCTGAATTAGCTCATGCATGCATAGAATTCAAATTGCCCAGTTTTGGTGGAGTTTCCAAGGCAGTGTA